>VWZV01008296.1:29055-380725 GCA_013397155.1 Irena cyanogastra | reverse complement strand
TTTTTTTTTTTTTAACTAAAAGCTAGTTGTTTAATGACTAGAGCTGGTGCCCTTATGTGAAACTAGACTGTATAAATGGTGGTACTTAGAGAATAATGCATGTGCTGTGATGCCTTGAGAACCTTGCATGCTGCAAGAATTGTGGTGTTGTGTGTGAGATAGTGCACACATGTGGCCAGAAAAACGAGTCAGTGCTTGTCTCCCAGACACCTTTATAAGACTGCAGTTATCTGGAGGAATTGATAATTAAAACCCATCCCATGTCCATTGAGCTGCATGAAGTATTAAACACCAATTGAAGAGCTTTCCTCTCAAAATACGTATTTTTCTCACTTTCTCCCAAATCAGGGAAAAGGAGTGTAGCAGTATTTACTTAGAAGTTACTTACAGATTGGATATATGATCATTTAAACGTTATTAATGTATTTTATATAACCATAGGACTTACTTGTGTACTCAGTTTCATTGGCTGGTAACTGATTAGCTGGGAAAAGAAGACTGAATGATTCTGTTGGCTGAAATAATAACATTACTGCAGTTCTACCGTGAACTTTTTGCTTGGAGTGATGGTCTTTATTTCCAACCTCTAGCTGTATCAAATAAGTTAGCTGAAAAGTTACTTTACATTTTCTGCTTAGGTCAGATCCAGGCCCCTTCAGTTGCTGGTCCCTGCTGAGCCTGCTGTGTCAGACTTGTAGTTACCAGTACAGAAAAAGGACTTTTTTTTTTTCGTGGTTCTGGGCTGTGATGGGTTTTTCTGCCCCAAAATACGTAGATGGCTAAATAAATGGTCTAACATCATTGAGAGAGATGGTGAATTCATTAGAGCCTTTGAGGCATAGGAGCCAGCCCTACCTGTAACCTCTATGACACTTTTCCAGGACTGTAAACTTAATGCAAGTAAAATGAATGATAAATTCATTTTTTTAATGCCTGCAGTTTTAGCAAGTAATAAGTACATCCCATCTCCCACCCTCTCACAGTGGTCTCCTCTTGATTAACCATTTTATGCCATTTGCTGGCCTGAATTCCTGACTTCTCTCCTAGCCAGTAATTTCACCCAGAGAGAAGTTGGTGGCTGAGGTAATGTGGTAGAAAATATGAACCCATTGGACTTGGACTTTTCTTTAAGCAAATGTGTTCTGAAGACAGGCAGGGGAGGATTAGAAATCCAAAAAGCCTCCATTTAACTGGCAGTAGATGAGAAGGTGTTTAAGCTGCAGAGGTGAGGCAGAGATGCTACTGTTGACTCTGTATGATTTTCCAAAGATCCTCAACCAACAACCTGGTGAGGTGTTGTGAGCACACAATATTGTCCTGGAATTGAACCTGCAGGTTCAGGCCAACAACAGTAAGAGCAAGGAAAATTCATTTCTAGTTGTCAAAAAATTATTTTTTCTAGTCTGACCTACTTTCTTAGTTCATCTAGTGACCATCTGCAGAAGGAAAACTGTTGCCTCCTCCTTCTGGTGGTGTGGCTACAGAGAGAGATTTAGCCTTCAAAAATGTCAGTGTTTAATTTAATTTGGAGTGCTTTGAAATGTGGTTATTCATTAACCTGGAGATTGGTGACTCTTCACTGTTCTAGAGAGTGGAAGAGACTGGTTGAAACATCAGATTCAGCCAGCTCAAGATCTTCAAAGGTTACACCAGTGAAATCCCCAAACCAGACAGTATTGCTGTGTACCAGAAATTTCTGGCACTGTTGAACATTGATAGCTTTATGCTCTCAGTTTCAGATCATACTCATCCATTAATTATAGATGAGGGTTTATAGTGGATTGTAACCCCCAGAACTTCCTTAGTTTGGCTAAAAACTAATTCATCAACAATGATTCTAATTATTGACAGATATTGGAATAGTGTTCCTCCAATCCAAGGAACATCTCTTGCTGCTGAAAAGACAAAGGGACCTTTTCAGTGAGTTAATCTGCAGATTGAGAATATAAAATACACAAATGCTGAAGGCTTCCTCTTGAGCTTCTATAACATTTCTACTGTCAGTATTCTGATCAGTCATCCTCAGTGACACACGGTGCAGTCAGTGAGCATGCAGATTTGGACAACAAACATTAAAATGGGTGTCAGGTACCAGCAGAGGCCAGTATACACCAGTTGAAATCCATCTATAGGTCTGGTAGATCGTGGCCTAGAAGGGAGTGGAAGCAGACTGACCCTTCTGGTGTGTTCTACACTCACAAAGCAGCAGCTGTCCTGCCTTCAAGCAAAACTTTTCACGTGTTGTCAAGCATTATGTCAGCAGTTGAAAGGTTTCGGTGTAAGCATTTGTAGAGGCAAAGAAAGAACCCAGACCAAATTTGGGAGGAAAAAACGTGGGGAAAGGGTGACTGTTTGAATTAATGTAATTTATTTTGTGTCTGCACATAAATGTAGCCTTTGGAGAGTCAGGCTGGAAGGCAGAGTAGCAGTACCAGCTCTGGAGAGTCAAGGCAACAAAAAAAAGAGAAAGAAAAAGGAGCAGCAGCAGCACCGGAAGCAACACATTGGAAATGGAAGAGAACTGGAAAAGAGCCAAAACCACAAACATGGGGAAAAAACGAAAGAAGAGCAAAAAAAAAAAGAAAGATAATCAACAGATGAAATCTTGTCACTTTACAGAATGACTGATGATTTAGAAATTACTTAATTTCTCATTCATCAGTCCTTCCATCCCTGGAGATGCATGCTAGTTTTGGACATGCAGATCCATAGGACACACAAACCCATCAAGACATGGGTGTGTTCTGACTGACTCAACACCGAGGGACACATAGCCAGTGCATGGGGACACCCATGAAACACACATCCCTCTGGCATCAGTCCAGCATTTACTGATTAAGGCAGGGACACAGTGGTGGAACAGTGCTCGTTGTTTGGGGGGGTCTCAGGAATGCTGGCTCAGCAGGCACAGGATGGGATGAGCTTGCCAGGGTATGGTCCCCAAAGGGGTGTGTATATGAGGGGGATGGTAGTAGGTTGGGATGTAGCATGGGATTCCAGGCACAGGCTGCTGGGGTCCCTGGGGCTGAGGTCACCCTGGGTTAGAATTGACATCCTTGGAGAAGCTCCTATGTCACCTTGTGTCTTCCTGGTTGCCTTCAGTGTCTCCCAGTCACTCCAGGACTACTCCATAATGGCTTTTTAATGCCATGCACTGTCTTTTCTGGAATTGTCCCTGTCCAGGGCAGCTGGGGCCAGAACACCTTGATCTAATTTCCAGGTTCTAGCGCTGGTTTCAGTCTTTGCTGTGTCCTCTCGTGTGCTGCCTGAACATGACAGGATGGGACTGGAGCCACAAGGAGGCTGCAGGGACACCCCCCGACTCAGACCACCCTTGTTACTCCAGGCTTGCCCCCTGGAGCAGGTGCTGAGTACCAAGAGACACAGAGTGCTGGTGTGGGAAAGCTGGGTTGAGTGCAGATCTTTATGGAAGATATTGTGGGAATGAGAAATCCGGAAGCTGAAGAAAATTTGCAGGCGAGCTCCTGGAAGACACAAAGAGGGGGCTCAGCAGGAAGTCCTGTGCAGCACCGCTGCAGGAGCAGGGCGTGCAGCAAGAGGCACTGAGGAGTGTGGGAAAATTAAATTGCTTCTGATTTCTGCAAAGGGTTTGAGCATGCAAGAATGGGCCCAAAACCAAGGCATTGCAACCATTGCAATGGTGGTGCTCCTCCATGAGTGTCCTCCTCCATCTTGAAATGGCTCTGCCAGAATGGGATCTTCTTCCACAGAAGAATTCCATGGCCTGGCAGGAAAAGTGGGATGTTGAAGGTGGCCTCCAAAACCCAGACAACACTTGTTTCATCAATTATGTCCTGCAGTGCCTGACATATAGCATGTTCCTGGCCAACCACCTGCTGTGGTACGAGCACAGACAGTCCTATGAGCCCTTCCTGCTCCACATTTTACATCTCTTGGGCCACTTGGAAGGATGGAAAACCAGCCGTGACTTTGGGAACAGCTCCTAATTTCCCCCTGGAAAGCCTACAGAGCAGGCTCAGTGTAGCACAGCAAACGGGTTGGCTTGCTCTCATGTGCCATGTTCTGACTCCCAGGGAAGATCATTTCTTGCTTCCTGTGGCTCCTGAAGTGCATCTGAAAGTCCTGCCTGGAATTTTATGCACCTGTCATTTAAATGTGGGATCATTTTGGTGTTTGGTTTTTTTTCTTCCTTGAAAGTTTTTATTAACTACACATATTTCACCAACACAGTTCTTTATAGCAAAGCCAGCTCTTCAGGAAAGTTGTCCAAAGTCTTCAGGGTTGAGTCTCATGTGTGACTTATGAAAATCCCTTTTCTTGCCTGAAAACAAAAGGGTTGCACTTCAGTTTGCCCTAAGTTTTGTCTTAAAAAAAACCATAATCCCCATGCCCCCAAAGCCCTTACTTGTGAAGACACAAATACTTTTCTTATCTGCTATACTTTTAAGCATTCTAAAGGTCAATTATTAATACACTCTTTGTGTCTTCAAGCGGGTAAGTTAATAATTCTCAACTTGTTACATTAAACACTTGCTATGGATTGCAGTGAAATAAAAGGCATGTACACCTTCCATCAAATGTGAGTTTTCATAAGTGTGAGATCTAATGATTGTGAGGAAAAATGTGTAGTAAAAAACCTTATCTGAAAACTTAGATTTTTCATCAAATTCTCTGTAATTTAGAAAATTTCATAGTGACAGTCTCGGTTTATTAAATTTCCTTTTCTGCCAGTTCATTCAAGGAAAACAGTCCTAACACTCCATTCCAAATTGCTAGAGTTACTACCAAAAAGAGGAGGTATAACTCAAACTACTGTCACTCATCCAGAAAATGTCAAATATCATTTATCCTTATCTCTGATATTCACAAGACTTTCTCTGAAGTATTTCCTGATTAATTATGGCAGATTTCTAGAATTCTTCTGCAGTAGGGAATCATGTATTAGATCTGTTTCATGGCACCTCATCTTCTGTTCCTGGAAGCAAATGAAAACTGGAGACAAATGTTTGTGCTAAACGTGCTGTTTAGTGCACTTTTACTAGCCTTCAATCCAAGAAGCCTTCTATCTTTTTTTTTTCCAAAAAGTGCTAAGAAGTATTAGTGATAACCAGAGAAAAAACACAAAACCAGGGTTCCAGTTTTGCACGCTGTCCCCCACACACCACCCCCATCCCAAAACTTTTTGCTTGCTGCATACTCATTTTTTTTGCTTATCTGTTGCCAATGAGCTAGAAGGTTCCCAAGCCTTGCACTGTGCTTTACATTTTAGTCCAAGTCTCTGTGAATAAGTACAAGTAAGAACGTCAGATCCCAACACACTTAATTTGCTCCAGCATCAGCCTTGATCAAAGCTTTTGTTACCAAAAAGAAATTCTTGTGTGCACATGATTTTTTTTTGCCTTCAAGATACTACAGCCATACTTTATATAAATTCATTAACTCATTCTTTTTTAAACATTTTGGTGTCTGGCAGCATCCCATTTCCATCACTGGTCAAAGTGAAACTAGAAATGATCAGAGAAATAACTACCTGTTGAAATCATCTTAACTCACAAATATCCAGTATCAAGTCTGGTCTCCACAGTACATGCAGTCTCCAAACAGCTCTCTGGTGTCCAAGCTGGACACTGCTGATGGAGGCTTGCACTGCTCTGTGATGCTGCCTTGTTACAGGAGTTTGTGATAAAGATGGACTTTGCCTCATAAGCAGTAAGGCTGAGTTGAAGTTCTGACCTCTTTGTTTGGAAAGTTGAAGTGGAATTCTCACACAAAGTGTCCAGGTCTTCGTAAAGCAGGATCTACAGATTCCAGTCTGCTGACAGCTCTGATTACCACAACCTTTGTGCTGGCAGAGCCATCCATTAGTGCCAGAAGTGTTCCAACAACTGAGCTAACAGAAAAATATGACTTTCATGCAATGGTTTAGTAAATTTTCTTCAGTTCCACACAATCATTTCCACTGATCCCTCAAAAAGGACAAGCTTTTAATGATGAGATGCTGATTTGCAAAAGAGTCATTTTAAGACATTAAATACAGACCTTGGGCTGATTTCAAGCTTAGTGAATTGTTTTCAATTCTCATTTAAAAATCATCTGAAATTCACTAGCACTGAATTACTACTTTTCAGGTTAAATAAAGGTGTCACATCAAGTTAAATAGGTTGTGGTCTTCTTTTCACAAAGATCAAGCACCTTCTATACAGACACAAGACATGTCCCGCCTATGAACCTGGTCTTGTTTGCTGTCGCGTACGGGAGCAAGAGCATTGATCTCATCCAGGAAAACAATTGAAGGTCACATCTGGTCGACCTACAAAGAAAACACAGGAACACTGACAATCAGGAAAACAGCACTATTTGAAAGGGAAAATACATGAAAAGCATTATGGTTACAAGAGCACTGTAACTGGGTAGTTTGGGGTTTTTTTGAGGGAGATGGTGATGCTTTGCAAAATTTTCTTGTTTGCATTATTAATATTTCCCAATACATCCCAAGATTTGCAGCCCTCCAAAACCCCACTAGAAAAGGAAACACTGACAGTCCCATTTCAGTGGAAGGACCTGACAAAACACGAAAAAATTTATTCCTGACCACAGAAGGTTAGTTACAAGTCAGACAATATGTGGCACATTTCAATCTTACCTGCTCAAATAATAAACCAAACTGTCATTCATATTCTCCTACCCATTCACTCGGGCAGTTAACACCATTTCTCATAAAAAAGATTACTCCCCCATCACCCTGGCTACATTCATTAGCAACTGCACAAGCTACCAGTGTGTTTCCAGTCCCTGGTGTACCACAGAATAGGAAATCTCTGCAATTAAAAAAAAAAAATCACGTAAGAAAAAATCGTAATGGAAAAATGCCTATTATAACCCCCATCCCTAAAGCACACAGCTGTGCTTCTGCTCTCCTCAGCAAAACACTTCATGGATAAGACAGCAGTAACAGCTGAAGTGTGGGAAAAGTCAAAAAGGGTTCCTACCAATTCAACAAGGCGGCAAATGAAATTAATAAAGAGGAAAATGTGTATGTACAAAACATTGAGAAAAGATACTGACATCCCAGAAGGACACATCCAAAAGCTCTTACATTCCAACACAGGTGGTTACAACACAGTGGAGCCAAACAAATTTCCAGTGCATAAGCTGAGACCTGGATAACTTAAAAATCACCCGTTCTGCATATTCATTCGCGTTTTCACAAAAGGCAAGATTTGAGAATAAACATTTAATTGCCCCTTAAATAGCTTTAAATTTCTGGGTTTGGTCTCCCTTTGTGGGTGATAAAGAAGAAGTAATCTAAAGCTGGGAAAGTATTCTGCATTTCTGCATTTCCATCAGCTAGAAAAACCAAGATGCTGCTGCTTCAAAATGAATTTCATTTCATAAAGAAGCAAAAGACATAATTATTTTCTTTTAATTGTTCGTAATACTTTTTAAAGTTACTGAAAGCAAAGCATTTAAAATCCCATTTCAATATACCATGACTGAATTTTGCTGACCAAGAATATATAATGTTAATAACTAAATCTCTAATAATTTCATTTTGTAACACAGAACTCAGCTGTTACTCATCTGTAAGAAGTGGACAGATTCTTATTTTAGCCCAAGCACAACAAACACTGCGAGGTTCTAGTTCTAGGGCTCACTACAAGCTCTAACAATTGTAAAACTGATGCTTAAGCATTTGAAAAAACCCAGAGTTTGTGAGAGAGACAAGTGGACTTCCATGAAGCAAACTACAGTTGACTACCAGTAGGTAATTAATTGTACATGGAACTCTAAAGGAAAAAATCTCCAACTCCAGCTTTTAAAGGCAAGACATCTTTAAAGGACAATCTCACCTCACAGTAAATCTCTGAGCCTACATATATGCTGGTTTCTATCAATTTTTTAAATATTACTTTTTAATTTTCTTAAAACTACTTTTTACTACTGCTAAAAAAATCCCCATTCAGCAGTGCTGAAAATTTTGGAGCATTTTTGTGTGTTAAAGAAAGCTGCAGCCTCAATAAGATTCCATCAGAAATTCGATGTCAGCACAAAAGTTCACAGCAATTTTCAAATTGCTTGAGAGAAACCTGTAAGCCAAGGGAGTTGTAGAGAGCCCATTACTGGAAGCTTTCATAAATAGTGCAAATGTCTCACTGACATAATGAAGTAAAAATCCTTATTGAAACAACTATTTCCATTGGCTCGACACCAGACAGATTTGCTTCAATTTTCAGGTGATCCCTGTGAAGATTTGAAGTGAAAATGCAAGCCCTGAAACAGCTGTGTGTAAACAGTGTCCATTCAAAAATCATAAGGCAATTCAGGAAGCACAGTATAAGTCATGTTGCAGCATATCACTGCTATTTCATATTTTCTGAAAAAGATATTTCCTCCACCCTTAAAGCACAGCTCTGGCATAACTGACAGTAAGACTATAATCAGAGAGCAAAAATAAATGTCACTTTAGACTACACTATGCTTTGGAAGAAGTTTTTTTCAGTTGAATTAAAATTACAAATAAATAATCACTCTATGTGAAATAGTAAAATAAATTAGTGTCTACTTCTTTCAGTAGAACACCCCATGATCTCCTATCCTTTGCCTTCTAAGCATCTTCTCTGTACAGCCAGGTTTTTGCAAGATTGCTTCTGCAGTACTAAGATACAAAGTTGACGTGTAAGAGCAAAGATAGATAAATACAAAAACCTCCATTGAAACCAACACACATGATCAGTACATTTCGATATAGTGAACACAAAGCAAGAATCACTGGCATTTAACCAAGTTTTTCAACACTACTTAAAAACTAGGTCAAATGTTTACTTTTTTTAATAGATACTTAGGAACTAAGTGTTTGAGGATTTGCAAACAGACCATTTTCAGGGGTTTTTTTTCCCTCTTGCTGAACAGAGTAAAAAAAATCCCATTCGGTAGGAAAAAAAGAATTCTGAAGATATAGGAAGATGACAGAAAACAATTATGGCAGCCTTTCACAGCACTAAAGTTGCTTTACATGTTAACATTAAGTTATCACTTTTAGTTCCCAGCCTTCCTCAGACAACAAGCGACTTATTCTTCTCTTAACCCGAGTTAAGGTCTCGTGCTGATTTTCCATGACTACAGATGGCAGAAAAAGCATCTCACTGCTGTTAGTTACACTTCGCAAACCTTTCAGAAAACAATGTCAGCTTGCACTTCATGTTGAGAATTAAAACACAGACACATAGGCAGAAACACTAGGACTGCTTCACTTTGCCTCTATCCAACTTTCTGCTGCATCTTAACTCGACTGGAGTTATAAAATTATTTGTAAGCATGACAGAAAATTTACTTAACTATGAAACTGCTTCTGATGCCAAGAAAACTGATTTATAGGACAAGTTAAATCTACGGAAGTTTACAACACAAAGGGATCTTTTGGTTTACAAGAACCAGCCCAGCCCATACATAAAAGCTCCTCTGGTGTGAAGATCTCTCTGCAACTGGCAATCACAAAATGAAGACACTTCTACAGAAGTTTACAACACAAAGGAATCCATCCGGTTCACAAGACCCAGCCCAGGCCATATATAAAAGAGCCTCTGTTGTGAAGATCTCTCTGCAACTGGCAGCCGCAAAATGAAGGCACTTGTGGCCAATTTAAATATTGGTTGTGCCCAAATTCTTTACACGTGAAGCACCTGCCAAATGCACCCTGCTGCACCCTGAGATTTGTGGCTTAGCAGCCACAAGCACCTGTTTCCAAAAAACTCACGTTAAACAGCTTGGCCCACACCTTATATAAATCACTGCATTAAGAATAATTACGTGACTGCTCAGGCTGACACACTGAATGGATTTGAGGGAGAAGTGGAAGACCAGATTGTCATGCTCTAGGGTGCTGAGATCTCCATGTCCCGTTCCCTTTCCTGTGTGCCTCTTCCACAGCAGGAGGAACCCAGCTCAGTGATGTGGCTCTTGCCTATCTCTGTCCCTGTCTGAGCTGGGATAGAAAATTCAGCTGAAAGTCAGAAAGTTCAGCGGTTTCATGATCGCTACTGGAAAGCCCCACTACCTATTTTTAATCCCCAGAAAAGCCAACCACATTATTGCTCAATAATGTGAAATTTGAAAAATGAAACTGCCATATTACATGTAAGTGAAATTTTCTTGGGGAAAAAAAAAAACAAACCCAAAAAAAAAAACAAAAAACAAACCCAAAAAAAACCAAAAAACCAACAACAACAAGAAACCACAACCGCCCATTGGGCCATTTTCCAGCGCAGACTTTGGCATCAGAGCAACACCATAGAAGTTAATGGCGCTGTACCCTCTTACCTCTCCTTGTTCCACAGCTCTTCAGAACCTTCCCCGCCACCCTTCCCCTCTGACAGCATCCATCAACGGCTGGAAATCCTAGAGGATCAGGTGAGCTGCCGAGCAGCCGGCTAGATTTGGAAAATACTGCTCTAGACGACTCGATGTGTACACACGAAAAATTCTGACACAGAGGGTGGAAGGGGCTCCTTGTGTTAACAGTGCTTCTGGTGGGAGCCCTTCTAGCAGACCTGCCATAGTTTCTCCAGGCTGACCAGCAACTCTTCAGACTGAGACATTTTACTAATTCCCTTCCATGTGCTGCGTAGAGAGACGCGGTTAAAAACGTGCCCATCCTGAATTACCACTGGGTGAGCATACTCAGAGCCACAGGCGCGAGCACAAACCCGCGATCATCCACAAAGAACGTCTCTTAAAAAAACCCCACGAGGCAGGTCTCGTGCCTGGAGTATTCCTCTTCCGCGAGGTGCCACTCGTGGGTCGGGATCTGCCGAGCCGGCCCCGGCCGGCCCTCCCGCCCCACTCAGGGCGGCTCTCAGGGCAGCTCGGGGCTGAGGCGCTATTCCTTCCCGCCCAAGATGGCGGCGGCCCCGCCCCGCCGGGCGGTGTCCCGGAGCCCGTCCCCCGGCGCGGGGTGTATGACCGCGACCGTGCGGCGAGTGGGGCAGGCGGCGGCCGGAGCGGGGTGTACCGGGTGAGCAGTGCCATCCGGCCGCGTTCTGGGTGGCCGGGGATCGGCTTGGGTTGGGGCCAGCCGGGGAGCGAGAGGGAAACTTTCCTCGCGGACCCCTTCTCCGCTGGGACTCCGGCCGCTCTCCCGCGGCCATGTTGGGAACCGGGGGCTGCCTGGGGGGAAGGAGCTCCCCGGTGGGAAGTGGCGCTGGGCTCCGCTGTCCCGCCGCGGGGCTGGGGCAGCGCTGCGTCCCGCTGGCAGGTAGGGAGGCGGCGGGGCGGGCAGGACCCGGGGAAGGAAGCGACTGCGGCAGGCGCTGGCTTGTCCCAGGGGCACTGAGGGAGTTGGGGGGTCTCGGAAACGAGTTCGTCTTCGGGAAAGGGGAGAAACAACAACGGCGGCGGCCCCACGGCGTTACGTAAGTGCCCGAAACTCCTCGACTCGTGACTCCGCCGAGGCGCCTTGAGGCGGCGGGACGGGCGGGCGGAGGGCGCTTCCTGCCCCGGCGGGGCCGCGCTCCTCCGACCCTTCGCTCGCCCGGTTAAACTCCGTGTCGTTCTCGGAGCGAGTCGCCTGAAAAGTGTTGGCACTGTGGTGAAAAAACAGCGGAACCGCGAGTCGTGCGGCTGCGAGCATAAGGTGCTATTTTTTTTTTCTCTATGAAATTCGCCTATTTTGAGGGGAACGTAACTGGTCTGCCAGAGATGCGTGTGGCTCATAAGCTGTTTTCTGAAAGTAGCTCCAGAAAAGACAGCTGCGTGTTTTTCCTCTCGCCTCATTCGAAATACTTACGTTCATAGGCATCGTTGTTTATAAATGGCAAAACTGCTCATCACGGCAAGAAAGCGATGGGTGAGTCTGCTGAGCAGCACGTCCTGGCATCGGCTTTGTCCCTGCTGAGGGAAATAGCTGTAACTCGAGTTTTGACGTGAAGCATCAGTGCAATGGTTGTTGATAACCAAAAGGACCTTTTATATCCTTAATCAGAGATCAGGGATTGTCTTTTGGCTGAATTGATGCAAATGGTTCTAGAAGGATCATTAAGTTCTAATTCAGGCTGTCCTAAGAGTTACTGAAAGGGTTGATGGTTGTTTGAGAAACTCTGTATCTCAAGCTTCGATGTGCCTAACAGCTTAAGGTCAGATGAGGTTAATACAGTAGGCAAAGTGACTCTAAAACCAGACCCACAACACAGGAATCTGTTTCAGAACTGAGACTGCAGATTCCTCTTTTTCTTCTGAAACAGGGAGAACTTCAGTATTCAGATCTTAAGTTCTGATACTTGTATATTGAATTATTTTATGGATGCCTGTCTGAAAGAAGGGAAGTATTAAAGACAGCAGTGCAATCGGTGCTGAGATCCTGCAGATTAATTGCTTTGTGTGCAGTCATCAGCATGCAGAATGAAATCGGTTCTTTAGCTCAGAAGGCAGTGCTCTTGCTTTTAGCCTCTAATCTAAATACTGTTGACTAATCCTAGTGGGTAATAGGCATCCCAGTGTTGTTAAATGGCTTTTATATCACCTCAGTTTCTTAAATAATACTTTCCCAAGAGTTTTGGTGCCACCAGTTTTGTTGAAAACAACAGTGAAAGTGAAGTGTTGTGTGCCTGAGTCCCACATTCTTGTTTTTGAATTCAGATTGACTGTGTGCCGTTTGGTGTGTCTGAGTTTTGCTCCACATAGAAGCCCACATTGAGGAAGTCCCTTAAATGCTAAATGGAAGCTGGTGTGTAGAAATTTTTAGCTGGAGAAGCTGGTTCAGTTTCCTCTGTTGTATTCTGTAGAAAGAGAGTAGCATCTTTTCACCTAGAAGCAAGTTTTCATTAGATGCAGTGATGAAATAATTTTTCAGCTAGAGCTTTGTTCTGTTTCCCTTAAATCAAGGGCTAAGCTTTAACCATAGTAATTAGACGTGACCCCAGAGTGACAGAAGTATCTACCCATAGTATCCTAAAGCCCTTTAGTTTACAAAAAATGTCATTGGCAAAATGTTTGCTGTATTCAAAAGGTATGGTGGCTTTTAAGTTTCACTGTTGTGGTTAGTGGATGCAGGATAGTTTCAGAGCAGTAAAGAGATGGAACTGCAATTTCAGGTGAAGCACGATATGACAGAGCATTGCCAAGAGCCCATGAGAGCAGTTATGGCAGAGTACAAACACTGGTTTCATACACTTACAACATTTTTAGTGGCTTGTCTTCAGCAAAGAGGGCTAGAGGTGTTTAAGTGAAAGCTTAGGGTCAAGGCATGGCACATAGATAAGTCAGAGTTGAATTTTTTAGTACTTGCAGACCTGATTTTCTGAAAATGTATGTTAGATAAAATGTTGGAAGTGATGTCCTGGCAAACAAATGGTGTGCCAATTTTTGTTCTTAAAGTGCACTTATTAATGGGTGTTGTTAAATAAGGAAATCCTAGGATTAACAACTGATACGATCCTTAGATGATGGTAGGTAAGAAATTTAAATTCTTGATTTTGTATTAGGAAGTGAAACCTTATTCTGTACAACTTCAAATTGTAAAGGTACATTTGTGACTTATTTCAAGCTGTGTTAATATTCAAAGTTACATTTTTCCATTTAATTTTTATATTTTTTTAGGTTATAGGTCATGCTTATGATCTATAGCTTAGTAGTATATTTTACTACTTTCATGAATTAATTAAATATTTGGATGAAAGTGTAATATTCCAAAAGAGAATACATGCAGGCAAATAATGGATTTTTGAAACAAACGCATATTTAAAACTTTCTCCCTAATGCAGCAAGTGCCAGATTTGCTGTTGTAGGATAACTTTTGTCTTTGTGATTCATTGGAGGACTTGTTTTTATAGTTGAGGGGGAGTGAAAAACTACTCTATAGATAGGCGAGGTAGAATGTGTTTGCTAAAGATTATTTTATTGTTGTTGTGAGCTGTGAGATATGATGATGTTAGCAAGTAGAGTCCTGCAGATTCAGGGCTGCAAGAGTAGTCTGGTTGACATAAATGAGTCTGTACACATGAGAAGTGGCTTGCTTGAGACTTGTAGGAAAAAGATTCTCCTTTTATGAAAATAAATATTTTTCTGCAAAGTGTTATTGAACAGGAGAGTACTGCATGTTTTTCAGCCTGCCACTTTAATGCTACACAGTCAAAAATGCACACATGTTGACTTTAGTTATATACATAGGTAAGAGTACTGCTTCTTTGTTCATAATCATATTTTAATTTTTGTTCATTTGGTTGGGTTTTTTTATCTTATTAGCGATTGTAAATAATTTAAAGATTTTAAAAATTAAGTGGAAGGGATTGACTTTCTATTTTTTCTCTTTGCATCGTTTTATTTTACAGTAAAACAGCACTAAGCGTATTGTGTATGTAATGTAGCAGGATTTTGGCATTTGTCAGACTGTAAAAGAAGAAAAAAAACTAGTTGAAAGTTAAGGATTTCGAAGACTGGAATGTTCTTGTTGTATCAGCCTGCCCTCCAGCCCCAGTGTAGTGGGGGTTATAAGAATATGGGTGAATGTAATAAGATGACATGCAAGCAGTTAGTTACTGTGTTGAGAGGCAATCTCTAGAGAAATTTTACTGATTCAAACAGACAAAGGGGACTGGTAAAGAGTGATAAATATGATCTTTGTATCAGCAGCTTTAGCTTTCTTTAAGTGCTTCTTGTGCCTCCAGCATATCATCTAGAGGTAACTGTTTTGCTTTTAAGTGCTTAGTATACCTTCTGAAAAAGGAAAAGTTACAGCATGTTCTTTAACATCTGCATTCTAAAGCGTACACATAATTTGCTAACCAAATTAGCAGTGTACTATACACACAGCCGTTCAGGGTGTCAGCATCTTCCTTGTGCAGGTGAACTTCAGTGCAAACCTTTCTGCAGTTTTCCAGTTGTCCTCTATATAGTCTGTACTCCAGTTGCTTTCCATATAACTAAAATAAATCAAACACGTCTGACAAGCAGTGAAAGGGAAAAAGGCCAGCGAGTGCATTTCCGAGGAAGGCCATCACCTACAGTAAGCTGCTGTGATTAAGGGGTTCTTTCAGGAAATAACTCCTTGTTTTTAGCCTTCTCCTTCTGCTTTAAATTTCTCCTGCCTTAGCTGCCAATACTTGGTAATGTAAAACTTCTGAGTGATTTTCAGTGTATTTCTATTCTGAAAGCTGTGTGTGACAATGATTAGTTCCCCCTCTACTCCTCTCTCTCTTTGATCTAGGTTAACAGCATCGAGGCAAGTGAACTGCCCTTTTAACACACAGGTTGTGGTTACATTGAAGATTGACAAATTTTATTTATGATATCATTGTTAAAGCTTTCCTTTTGGCTTTTATTAATAGCTGTCAGATGTCAGTTTTCTCGACCTTCACCATTCATTCGTGTGTCACCAGGTAACAGCATTTGACGTAAGAAAGGTCTTATGTCCCTTGCTCAGAAAGAGAATTCAACCCTTGGCATATTGGCTTACATGTTTTTAAATAATGCTGAATAAATATATTTTAAATACTGCTGGGAATCAGCAGGAACAGGTCCATGATTGCAGCATTTCAGTGTTGTCAAGCTTTCTGAAAAACACATGCAAGCCCTAAGCTGTGTTTTGGCTGCCTGCACCTCTGGAATCTCCCAGTGCCAGCCCTGCACATGGTTACTGGGCGTGAGCCATTTTTGGTACGAATTTGGGCAACTTGTTTCAGTTGTTTTAAATAGTAGGAAAAGGATTCCCTGCAACCGGTCATACTTCTCCTTAGTCCGTTCTTGCTGGTGAACTAGTGGTAGAAGTTACTTGGAGCTTTTTTAATTAACGAGTGAAGAATTTGAAAGAGTTCAGTATGTCTGTATATTCTGTTTTTCCTACTGTAATATTAAAAATGTGCTCCAGCAGTGTTTTGTCTGATCCTGTTAGGTCAGTGATCAGCTGCCTGGCCTCCTGAAAGTATTTCTACAGTATAAGATATTATTAGTGTTACCTAAGAAATTTCTTAGCTTAGGTGGGTCAGGAGCAGGAGAAAGTTGAGGTGATTGCACCTGCTCAGAGAAGAGAAGGTTGAACGTTGTTCTTGGCTTGTGTCTTGTTTAGTTTTGTGGAAATGCTTAAAATTACTGAGCTGATCAAAGAAACCTCTTTGTTGTGCAGCTTCTTTTCCTGTAACAGGATTCAAAGAACGCATGCAGGTGAAAAATGTTGGTGTAATAAAAATGAAATAGCAATGATGTTATGTTGCTATGCTTGTAAATTGTGAGACTCCATGGGAAAACTTTGCTGTCTTTTAAAACATGGCTTGTTAATACTGAAAGTTCTTTTGTGTTGTAGTACTTTGTAGAAAATTAATGGCTCTGACCACTTGGTAACTCTCTCTAGTTTGGTCATGCTGTGAATTATTACCTGTCCTCTAGTCCTTGTTAGACTGTTAGTGAAGTCAGTAACTTCTCTCATAATGGTAATAAAAGTGAACCGAAGAAAACTTTAAACAGAAAGCTTTTTTTTTTTTTTTAACACTGTCTTGTCTAAGTACTTGTGCATAATAAAAATACATGGGCCAGTGAACAGGCTGATGTGTCACAGGTTTTCGTTTGTGGAGAAAAAAAAAGGAGAAATAAATTCTATGAACTTGATGAAGGTCTTCGGAACATGTAGCTGGCCTGGTAGCTCTCAGGTGCTGAAACAAGCAGGTGCCCTGAGATCCAGGAGGTTCTGTTTTTAATGTATGCCTTGTATCTTAAAGATGCATAGAGATCTTTCTGTAAATGTTCTGTACTTTTCAGTTAAAGTTGCTGCAAGAAGCATGCTGAAAAATACAATTTATTTCAGTCACTGGAAACCAAATCATCTTTTTCACATTGACTGAGAGATGGTCTGGGTAGCCATTAAGAAGTTACCTCCATGTGTGCTGTGATAATCCATAACAACAACAAACCACACAGCCAATCTGGTTTTGGAAAATTGCTTGCAAGATGGATTTGGCAATAGTTCTTGTAGAAGAGTTGCATCTGGATCTGTGTTTTTCTATACTACTGATGCTCTGTCCCCTCCTCAAAAGGATTTAAATAGGTCTTTTCTAAAATTTAAAATGTTGATACAGTGGGTTCTCTGTTATGCTGGGTTGACAAGGCTGCAATAGGATCTAGCTTGCTCAGAAATTTGTCAGGTTCTTTTGACTGTTCCCCCCCTCCTTCCCCCCCAATGTCCATTTAATGTCAATGTGTATATCTGTCAAGTAATTTGCTAGCCCTGCTGTCCAGATGTGCGGCCCGGTGCTGTCCAAGTGGGCAATCACCAGTTAAGCTGTTCCTTGAAAAGCAGTGTATCGGATGGGAGAGGCACACCCCGTGCCTGTTCAGGCAGCCTGGAAGGGAGGGGTAAGTCCCTGCTGCCAAACTGGAGAGTAACATTTGCTGGGAGAGACTCTCCAAACAACTAAACAGTTGCAACGGGGAAACATTAAGTTGTAAACAGAAAAATACATCCCAGTGTTTGGTATCTGCCTGGTGAAGTGATCTTTTAGGCACCGACCCAGCAGATGGGGGTTTTGTATCTCTTGGAGCTTCTTGAGGTGGAGCAGGATCCCAGGCTGCTGTCCTCTGCCCTTGACTCTTCAGGCACATTTCAAAGGTGTTCATCTGTTGTCTGTGGTTCTTCTGATGTCTTTTATCTACTTAGAACTGTGGGAAATTTCAGAAGAAACTTCAGCTGTGGAAATTGCTTTTGAAACTATACTCTGGTGTATGTCCCCAGTGCTTTGGTTAAGATGAAAGATGCAGTTTGCTAGCACCAGAAATTAAGCTAAACCACTGATAGTGCTCCTAAATACATGCAAATGGCAAGTCAAAATACTAAGGTGTTTTCCCATGACAACAGAAACTTGATCTTAATACTAGACTTTTTTAGTCAGTTGTTTGTTAATTAATTTTAAAGAGCACACTTGTGTTACATAGTTTATTAATACATAATTTTTAGCTATACAAAATATCAGCCTTTTTACTTATCCCTGTTTTAGTATGCTGACAGCTGCAAGTATTTGCTGTGCTTGTAGTTGCCTGGATCTTGCTTTCTGTGCTTTGAGAGATGAATTTGTCAAAGTTGAGCACTATTCATGGTGGATCAGGTCTCCCTGTTCATCTCTGCAAAATTCAAGCTTTCTGGGTTTTTGGCTGTGTATTGTGGTTTTTTTGGGGTTTTTTTTGTTGTTTTTTTTTTTTTTGTTGGTTTTTTGTTTTTTGTGTGTGTATATTTTTGGTTGGTTACTTTTATAATAATTCCTTTAATTCTAGCTATTTCCCATGCTCATGCTGGCAACCTCCTCTTTCATATCTTGAACAGTGTTAAGAATTTTCTCATCTAAATATGGCAGCATCTCAGCTCCCAAAGTGCTGCTCAAAGCCATGTAAGCCTCTGTAGGTGCTTGGGAAATGCTCAGCTTATCAAGAGATGGGTAAGGACACAGGGAAGTTAGTTTAGATAGTTGTTGTATTTGCTCCAACCCTTGACCAGGTGGGGGATGGAGAATTGTGTTTCTTCCCAGCAGCAGCTCTGTCTCTATCATGCCAGAAGACAAAAACAGTACCAGCTACCATGGTTTATTGTAAATAGAAGCCTGACAGTGGTAATAAGCAGGTGACTTCATTAAAAAGTTGGATGTCTTACAAGAATGTTCCTCCTGGACTTCTGCACTGAGGTATCTTCTCCCCTAAGAGGCATTTAGGCATGACTTCCAGTGCAGCAGGGGACAGAAGGGAAATAAAATCCCTTCCAATTGATCTAGGAGTGCATTGAGGCCTCCTGATCATGTACTTCCCTGTGATACAAACCCTTTAATACAAAACCTTTAGTACTGCTTGCATTTCCATCTTTCATATTTTCTCCAAGCAGGAGAAGATAGTGGGAGCAGCTTTGAACTCAGTAATTCTGGGTTTCTCTGTTTCTTTCATGAGTGCCACATGTTTCTTGCTTGGAGCAGGGGTGCTGCTATGCCTGCACGTGGCCTTATGTCCAAGGTGGTTCCTCTCATCCTTCATGCAGGACAGGTTTAAAACAGGCCAGACATGTCTGGTGGGACAGCCCTCTTCCGCATGCCTTTATTTTCTTTGTGTCTCCTCTGTGATTACTTAGAATTATAACTCTTCTGGATGTGGGAGTTGGACTTTTCTGTTTATAAGCAGGTTAAGTTGATGTTCTATTTTCAGCTGTGGTTTATGGTGTTAAATACCAAACCTTGTGAGCAGCTAATGTGCAGAATTTAGACGGTTTTGCCTGCATACAGCAGCTCAAGGAGCGTGGTAATTGCTCAGCAGAGTAGCCTGGATAGTAAAATGGTATTGCTCTGCTCTTACTGTGCTAATACATATGCTGCTTGGAAAAATAAATAGTATTTTGCTAAAAATAGCTTTCTGTACCCAAACGAGCTTCTGAGTGGGTTAGGGAATATGAGGTCATACATCTTGAATGATCTCCATCCTGAAGACAGAATTGGCCTTTCCAGGCAATCTTAACTCAGGAATTCCTAACTCATTTGGATAATGCAAACTTGAAAAGCAATGCACTTGCCATGCAGGTTTGATAATAAAGTGAGGTTTTTTGTTGTTGTTATACATTTAGAATTATTTACATTATATGATCAATTATTATACAACTAGTCAACTAAAGTGAAACCAGTCCTTGCTTGTAAGATAGAAATTAGATTATACAAAAATTAACTGTAATTTGTAGAAAGAATTACTAAACTGTAAGATGTCAGACAGTTAAAACAAGAATTTCTACACTGTACTTTCAAGAATTATTTTAGTGGGATTTGCTTTTTGACAGTCATGTGCAGAAGTTGAAAACAAAACAGTTATTATAGTTTGTATGAACTGTCATATGGTTCATTATAGTAATTACAGGTTTACGATGACATCCAACCAGAAAAATGCATGGACTTGCTTTCATGACTTTCATGATATAGTTGGACATGACTATATGCTGGACTCAGAAATAATCTGAAGGTTTCTAAAGTTTTGTCGAGGCAGAGTATTCACAGGCTGCACAGTATGAAGTAATGTGGTTGCTGTTAACATATTTCCGGCATGGTTTCTGTGGTTGATGCCACAGCCTTGGCCAACAGGTTGAGACAAATGAAGGGTTAAGATTGCTGGGTCATACTGGATATGCCAGTAAGGGGGTGAGTTAGCTAATCTGTGTTTCCCCACACTGGAGCCATTGCTCCACAGGCTTGCACAATGCAGGAAGATGTATCTTCAAGGGAGGAAAGAAAAAAGTGCATTCATATAGAAAATCCTAAAAATCGTGAGAATATAAAATGAGACTTGGGAGAGGTTCACAGTAACACCCTCTTTCCTGCCAGTGTGCTACTGATTGCTGCTTACACTGTTTCTTTATAGTATTCAGATGAAAATGTTGCAAGCATCTTTGCATCTGTGATCTGAAGCATCTGTGGTGTTGCCATCATCTTTTCTAGTGTTTTATCTTGCAGCTTTTTTGCCTTTATTAAATACCAGTATTTATTAAGGGTGTGGGGAATGGTTTCAAGATTCATCAGCTTACATTGCCATAAGGAAAAGGTTGTTTGGGCTTTTTTTTGTCTGTAAATCAAGTCAACATTACTGTCCCATTATCAGTACCTTTCTGAACACTGCAGCCATTAACCAGGTTGGTCAAAAGTGGTTATCTGGATAAAGACTATGCTGAAGTTCAGAGACACCTTATTGCCTCATTTCCTGCTATCATCTCTACCTCGATAAAGTCTCTTCAATATCTCTGTTCTTCTTTCTTTTCAGTATTGCAATGAATCTTTTTGTTGCACTTGATACATCTTTGATATATTATCAGGATTATCCTCTATGTCCTTACCAGCTGGTTAGGGTTAGGGCTAGCAAGAGTGTTTGTTAAATACAGCAGATTGGGGAATACTTTTTTGAAGAGAATCATTAAGAGAACTGCTTGTTAGAAGGCTGTATTTCTCTTTAAGTGACAGTTGTTGTCTTATGTTTTAAATAGCATCCAGCTAGCTCCAGCACAGGACATCATTTAGTTGTTGCTGTCGGATCAGCTTTTAGCAGTGATAAAGATCTTTAGAAAACATTTGTCATAATTACAACATTTGTAATCTCCTATCAACATAATAATTTGCAGGTGAAGTTTTTTTGACTTCACTTAACTTTATGCTCAAATGGCTCTTTTTACTATTTAATAAAAAGCAACTGGTGAATAATGCAAATATATAATTAATACTAAAAAAACTATCAGTTAATTGTTACAGATGTATTTCAGTAACTGTAGATAATTGAATGAAATACTAATACATTAAAAATAGGTTGATGGATACGTAACACTTTGTTTTCCTCAGTATTTTATTTTATTTTACATGCTGAATTATAGAAATAAAGTTTAATTAAATGCCTCTTTCTGTATTATGTTTAATCCAGCTGTTGTTATTGGCCCTACCTGTCAGGGACCATAAAGGTGGCTTGTGCATGAATGCTTGGATTCTGATTACAGCTGATGAGCTCTAAGTCCATAGAAAGTGTAGTTTTGCCAACCAGGACAAGTGTTGATATCATCCTTCTCTGGATGTACTGAAGGATGCAGGGTAGGAGGTGTAACTAGTGAGGCTGAAGTAAGATTTGAAACATGCTGATTTGTCTTCTCACTTGTATCAGATCTGCTGTGCATGTTTTTAGTTCAGCAGTTTTCCATACTAAAACTATTTTCAGCACGTTAAACATGGATGTTTCCTTAAACAGGTTGCACTTCAGAAATTTACACTTGTGTTGTACTTGGCAGTAGTGCAAAATGTCAAATGTTGCTCTTAAGAGCAATATATGTATAATATTGATAGAGGTCACCATACTGTATTACAGTACTGAGATGCCTTTATATCTGGAAGTTTGTCCACAAAAAGTAGTGATATTACTGTTTCAGACAGAGCTTTAAGTGAGGGATGTATGAGGGTTCTAGGTAACTTAATTGTTGGTGTTTATGCAACTGTAACTCATATTAGCCTGTCTTCCTTGGGTAGGTAAAATGCAAGAGGAAAACTGTATGAGTCTGATGTGATAATATATAATAACTATTTGAAACTTGTTACTAAAATACTTCCATGTAACTAAATGACTGATTCTGCCTGATGAACTCTTTTTAGGAAGAGTGTGATATTTTCCTCTGTGGATCCAAATAAGTCATCTTACAAACCAGTCATTTAATGCACATTAGATATCTGGTCTGCAGGTAGTTCATGTCTGTCTTTGGTTTACAATTTGCCTGTTTCTGTCTTGCAATTTTTTTTTTTTGTTCTTCTATACCTTTCATATATGTTTAATTTGTGTGTTTTAAATATAATGAAGCAAAATGAATTTCTGTTTGAAATTTGTTTTATTCAGAACCTTCAAGCTGTGGAGGCAAACATGATAAAACCTCTAACTTTGCCTGCTATTAAGTGACTTATAAACTTTTATGAAGCATGTATGATACTTTTAGGTAAGAAGGAGAATTGGTTAATTCGAATGTATGTGGTGTAGCATAGTTGCTGACATTGTATGTGCAGGTGTGAGAACAAGGGCTCTCTATGACAACTAAGTCATAGTAATTTAGAAGTTTATTGGGTGACAAGGTGTAACGTGCTTTGATTTAGATCTGCTGTTTGTGCCTTTTCTGCCTTTATTCCTTTTTGTACTGCTGCATTTCTGACTCTTTTCTATTTCCTACATTTACTTCAGTGCACCCATATCTAGATCTCACTTCACCATGTGGTTAGTGACACTTTTTTGTTGGACTTGTGTTACTAAATCTGGCTTTGAAAGGACCAGGGTCCTGCTGCAGCTTTAGGACAGGAAGGGCCTCTTTGTCATTAGTTCTGAGCTCTTGTGCTTTTTGCGGCAGCTTAAATATGCTTCTTTTTCTTTAAAGCTGTCACTTTAACTATGAGTATTCATAGGAATGGATAAACTGCCTGTGTCCTGAGACGATGACTCTGAGAAATACAGACTGCCTGATTTGTATTAATGCAGTGTGTTAAATGTAGTTGTTAACAGCCTAATAGCTAATTGCAAAGATGATGATAGATGAACTGACAATTATAACAAGGCCAGTAATATTTTTCTCCTTTCAAGGAGTGTTGAAGAAAAATAATGCTAAAAATTAGATGCTTATTAATTAATCTTTATTAGCAGGGACTGTACACTGGACTTGGTTTGTTCTTGCTGAAGCCAGAAGTAATGGAACACTGCCAGTTCTGCTGTCTTGCTGATGAAACCTGGGAATTTGGGTTGTGTCTCTCCTGCACACCCTTTGTGCTTGTCCTACAATCTGAAGGGAATGCTGGTTGGGAGGGTAGTATGCACTGAGCTGGGGTGAGGAAATGTTTCTGTGCTGAGCTGTATGCAGTCTGCATCACTGTGCCATAACAGCTTCTTTAACCTCATTTCTCCCCTCCAGCACCTTTGTTATTTGTGGTTCTGCTTATGGTGCTAATGCTAACTGCTTCAGTGCTAAGGTACTAGTAGTGAATTGGGTGTGACTATGTCAGTCGGGGTTGCATTCTTTTTAGTTGACTCTTTATGTCTGTCCTCAGCTGCAGCAATTCTGTGCAGTTTAGTCTGGCCACTATCACAAGCAGAGCTAGCATATAAAATAAGCATTCTATTTTAAATAAGACCTGTAGAAGCATTGAGTCCAGGGAGATCATTGGTTTGGTCTCCAGGATACAGTGGCAGGAAAAAAAAAATGGAAAGTGACTTGTCAATGCACAGCAACCCTAATAGAATTATTTTCCTGCTGTAGTAGTTTGGAATGTTAATAGCTGTAGTGAGTGTGTGACTTCCTCAACATGGATTGTGTTTTAGGTAAGTGGATAACTTGTTAGTTGTTCAAAAATTTCAGTGATGTCTATTGTTTGATCACATTGAAGGTGGTTGTTCTCACCAACAGGATGCAGGTGTGAAACTAGACTAAAATAGGAGAGCAAGATGATCTTGGTATCTTGATAACAGAATTGTTCTTTCCCTAGAAGCTTCTTGTGAATAAAAAGGGAAATAACTTAAGTGTCAAAACCAGTTCTTTATATTGTAAAAGAGTTGGGGCTTTCTGTATCATGAAATATTTTATCACCTTTAAATAGCATATTATGCTGTGGAAATGAAAGCCTTTTCCCAGCATTTTCATCATGAAAGGTACTAAGAGTGTGTGTGTGAGGGACAAACTGAAGGTATCGCAGCATATTGAGAGTTGAGATTTATTTATTTGGAAGCCCTGCTTATGAAATAACTCTTTGTAGCTACTTTTTGTGCAATGTGATCTGTTTGTGTTCTTTTGGTTTGTTTGGGGGGTGGGTATTGTAATGTTTTGACTAGCAACTAGTATTGTGCTGCCGTCTGGACACAGCACATAAATCTGATGTCTGTGGGGACCATCAGTTCATCACAAATGGAGTTCCCCTTGCATAAGGGCCTCAGGAATTTCAGGAGTTTGTGTGCCACAAGTGTGAAATTAGTCACATATGATAGAAGTCTGAATAAAAGGTTTGTGGGTTTTGATTTCACAGCATCCATAAACTGAGACTATGTATAAGACACTCTCCCCTTCAGTGGAGCTATCAAACCTTTTATTTCGAAGCCTGTAGTTCTGGTTTATTCCTCACTTCCTTGAGGAAGGATTTGGGCATGTTTTCAGCAATTTGCCATCAATCAGGAATCGCTTTGTTTGGTCAGGTCTTGAGATCCTGCATCTTCAGAGGAGTAATCCAGTATCTGCTGCTCATGGTGGCCAACAGTAGAAACTTCAGAATAAAGTTTAGCTGGAAGAGAGGAGGATATTGCCACCCAGTTCCAGGGCATTATGATCTGCTATCTCTTAGAATAGATCTGAATATGCTTTAAGACAAGATTGTAATTTTAAGGACTGATAATTTATAACTTTGCTTTTGGACTGTGATATCTTGGGGTTAAAAGTTCCTTTGTGTGTCCAGACAATATTTTTATTTAAGTCTCCTCAGTTAGTTTGCTCATGAGAGGAAGAGGTGCACTTCTTGTAACTTCAGCTCCTGTCATTTAGGGATGTCTTCTCTTGTATTTCTGGTCTATTTCTGTCACATTTCATGATTATTTGTATTCAGAATGTATTTTGGGTAGTTTCCCGTCCATTTCTGAACTTACTTCCTTTCTCAGAAAAGGCTAATGAAGGTGTATGAGCATTAGTGTGCATAGGATTTCAGATGGGTTTTTAATTTTTAGTTCTGTTAAAAACTCATGAGAAAAACATCTGAATGCTTATTCTAAAAAGTCCAGTCTGTTAGTGTGGGAAAGTACAATTATTGCCTTGGAAAGGTGGAATTGGCAGCAGCAGTGTCTGGCATTTACGGCCTTGAGGCTGGCAGATGGCAATGTTAACCATCACAGCAAAAAGTTTCAATCTAGAAGAGATGCAATTTATCTTGTCTTTTGTAATGGTCCTTAACTTTCCCAGGATTCTTGCTTAAGGTCTAGTTAGTGATTATTTTCACAACAAGCTCAAAATACAGTCTTCAACCCAAGTTCTGGAGTCGTGTCTCTTGATTTCAAGCCATGATGATTATTAAACCATCCTGGTTAGACTAGTTTTCTCTTAAATTGTCCTAAGGAACAGTTAATTAAAACCTTTAGGTTTTTCTCCCCTTGTTTTCTTCTCCCAGTGACTCGTATTTTGAAAGCTTTTGCAGTGGCCTTGAACTGAGTTTGCAGTTTATTGGTGGGGAGTGCAGTGGCTGAGTTGGAGCTGTGGAGCAGCGACTGCTTCCTACAGGTGGCTGTGACTTCACACCGAGAGCTTGCTTCACTGAAACCCAGAGATATGGTTGTGTTTGTGGGGGCGGGGTGGGAGTACTGTTCCCCTCAAAAGCATTTAACTTGCTGTAAGTTGTAGATAATTTGTATAGAAGTGTAAGTTTGTAAGTGGTGTGTATTGATTTGTACCCCCAGAAAAGTATTTTTTCTGGGCTGTCCCCTTTGCATTCTGATGACTGATGTCCTTTCCCACTTCACGGAGAACATGGAATGACTAAATAACTTTAGACTGACACTGTGACTGAGACCTTGCTTTTTAAGTATGAAGGGTTCTTGGTTCAGTTTTGATGCTTGCAAAGGTGGTTTATTTCTCATATGTTGTTAAACGAGAATGGTTATTTGGCAGTTAATGGCAATTAACTATTGTTCCAGATCCTGGGCTTCAGCTGTCAGGCACCTGGATTTGATTTTGGAGCCTGGGACAACAGCAAGTACACATAAAAAAGCTCTTAGTTTCTTTTCCATTCCCTTTTTACTACTTTTTACTTGGCAGTTTTATTTTGTCTTCACCTTCTGCAGATCAAAATTGTTTTGTATTTGGTGGATTTGTAATTCTCCTAACCATAAAACCAGTTAACACAATCCTTATGTATTGTAACTAATGCTGTGAGGCATGTAAACAAAATTCAAAAACAGTGCTTAGAAATAACTTTTAGAGGTTCTTCTGTCTTGAGTGTCAGACTTTGATACAAGATAATGTGTGCAGAGCTTAAAAAAGGTAGCTCTATCTGTGCAAGCTCACTTGTCAAACTACTTTAGTGTGAAACTAATTACACTTTTAAAGCAGTAATTTATAGTAAAACGTGTGTGATCACAGGTAACATACTTATTTAGAGAGACCTGGTGAGAAGTTTCATGCCTATTTTGTAAGTAAGTATCTGTGCTTTGATTCATAGGAGGGAGATTGCATTGCTCTGCTATAACCTGATCCAGGCAATCTGAACAGCATCAAGTCTGAGCCTTGTTTCAGCCCAGTTTCCTCTTGGTTGTAGGCTGATGCTGTATTGATGGCAGTCAGTGCAGATTAAAGAAGAAGTAGGTGATGTAGAGGACTTCCCAACCTGGGATCGTGTTGTGAAGCACAGGTAGAAGGCACTGGGGTATTTTCTGCCCTGCTCTTTTCACCGTTCAAAGCTGTGGCTTAGCAAGGGGTGTTGTGAGCATCAGTCCTGTGCGAGGCCTTGGGGAGCGTCTTCTGCATGCTGAGGAAAAGTCTGTCCATAGTACTTGCCTCTGCCAGATGTTTCACTGCTCCATCAAGCACAACAGTTCAGGTTCATGGCTGTACTCACAAGGGGTTTGAAGGGAGCAGATCTGGATTGGACTGGCAGGATTTGCCTTTGCCAGACTTCTGCCTGGGAAACTCTAGGGCAAAAGAGGCTAGAGAGTGGTTTGCCAAGGTATGAATCACTATAGTGACTTGGTAATTTTAGTTCCCTGTTGGATGCCTTAGCTATCTCACACAAGAAAAAATTCTTATTTGCTGCTTGGGGAGCAACAAGGTAGGGCTTTAATCTGTAATTGGAGCATACAGTTCATTAGCACTTCCTGAAATAAAAAGTAATCTTCTTTAAACTTCAAGCTGGTGCAGGTCAGTCTTTCTCAGGAGCAATTGTGAGCTGTGTGGCTTGTCCTCTGTGCAGGTCTGCCAGTGTAGGTTGCCTCAATGTGGTGGATACAGATGTGGTTCATGTAGGTGAGGAGGGAGGGACTGTGGGGCTCCTGCAAAATGAAGGCAGCAGCAAGCAGGTGATGAGCCACCAGCCGTGACTCACTCCCTGTTCCTGGCTCAAGAGTTTGCCATGAAAGCAGACGTAGTGGGGGGTGCAAGCTGTGGCCTGTACAAAATGTTTCCAGCAGGTAGATTCATGGTTTTGGCCCATGATTTGAGGTTTGCATACTGGAAAAAAGGAGCAGTAGTGAGTTAGCTTGGGGAGTGTGGTTTCCTGTGTGAACAGCAATTATATAATTTGTTTGTTGTGTTAAAACTAATGTGGGTCTCCAGGCTGCTCAGTTAAGTTGACGTTTTTGTAGCATTAGAACTTGAAATGATGGATGATACTTCCTGTTGCTGTCTGGAGTAGGTGCAGGAGGATGTACAGAGAAATATGAGCATTAAACCAGGATGCAGTAGGCTTACTGGAGAGGAACTAGTTTGTTGCTGGAGGCTCCCAAATGCAATGTTGTAGGTGCTGTCTGTGTGACAAAGATAGCTGTCAGCTGCACAGACTGTTTTTGCTTTTGGAAAAAAGACTAATCAGTTGCTAAAAATTCTTAGGTGTTAATACTTATTTAAATCTAGCCCAAGTCAATGCCTCTCAGCCAGCAGGTCCTGTTAAGATATTTTAAGAAATGTGGGATTGGTACCTTCCTTGGGGAAGGTTGCTTGCTGTTGAATCAGTCCTCTTCTAATAACAAACTTTTTTTCCCTGATTTTAGGATACTTGTGAAAGATGGTGGATCGCTTGGCAAACAGTGAGGCAAATACTAGAAGAATAAGTATAGTGGAAAACTGCTTTGGAGCAGCTGGTCAACCCCTGACTATTCCTGGCCGTGTTCTAATTGGAGAGGGAGTCCTAACAAAACTGTGTAGGAAGAAGCCCAAAGCAAGGCAGTTCTTCCTGTTCAATGACATTCTTGTTTATGGTAACATTGTCATCCAGAAGAAGAAATACAATAAACAGCACATAATCCCACTGGAAAACGTCACTATTGATTCCATCCAGGATGAGGGAGACTTACGGAATGGGTGGCTTATCAAGACACCGACAAAGTCTTTTGCGGTTTATGCTGCCACTGCCACAGAGAAGTCGGAGTGGATGAACCACATAAATAAGTGTGTTTCTGATTTGCTTTCCAAAAGTGGGAAGACCCCCAGCAATGAACACGCAGCTGTGTGGGTACCGGACTCAGAAGCCGCTGTGTGCATGCGCTGTCAGAAAGCCAAGTTCACGCCTGTCAATCGTCGTCACCACTGCCGCAAGTGTGGCTTTGTCGTGTGTGGGCCTTGCTCGGAAAAGAGGTTCCTGCTCCCGAGCCAGTCTTCCAAGCCAGTGAGAATCTGCGACTTCTGCTATGATCTTCTTTCTACGGGGGAGATGACTGCTTGTCAGTCCACTAGGTCAGACTCCTACAGCCAGTCACCTAAGTCATCTTTAAATGATGTATCTGATGATGATGACGATGAAGACAGTAGTGATTAAGGACCGAATGTTTTTCCAGTGTTGCAAGTTGTGTTTCAAACCATATGGAGCTGCTTTTGGGGAAGTCTGTAGTGAGGTTCCTCAGAGAAATCCTGTTCTAGCCATGAAATATGCCTGAATATCTTCAACTGCAATGTGCCTCAATCTATAAATTCTCTAGACAATAGTTGGTTTTTTTTCTCTTCTGCAGGGATAGACTGGTGCAGATGTTATCAGAATATTTTCTAACTTCATTTACTTGAGTTGTGTCTAATTTAGACTTTTGTGGAAGATTGGAGAATGAAATGTGCTTTCTTAATTTAACAACCCATACTTTCTAATGTTTCACATTGGTATGTTGTGAGGGGTTTTTTCAGAACTAGGGAGGAAAACTGTGAGCATGCATGGGATGGTGATGTTTTTGTTAATCCTGTAGACTGTCTTATTTTTCTAGCCATGGTATATAATTAGTTACAAGGTCATCCAGTGTACAAACCTAAATGTCACAAAACTTAGGAACTCTTATTTTGCTGTTACTTATGACTTCCTATGCCAAGCAGTGCCTTGCACCAATTGTGCTGATTCAGGAAGAAACAAACCTATTTTGTGTCTGTATTTGCCTAAATGCTGGTATCTGAGATTGTTGGTGCTATTGAAAATAACTGCTGTGTTCAAAGTGGAGCTTTGACAAGGTCATAACTGCACCCCATGGTGGATGATGGAGACCTAAATGGTATGTCGTCACCTGTGCAGGCAGACCTGAAGACTCTGCAGATTCCCACAGGCTTCAGCAGCTTTCTCCTTGCAGAAATTTTGTTGTAGGTTGGGATTTTGAGATGAGAAACTTAGGGAGATTCTTCATGGGGATTTATATGCTTTTTTTTCAGACCAGTTTCTAAGTTTCAAATTTGGCACATGCATACTGAAATTTTAGTTGGGTGATACAGCATTTGGGTGTGCTAGCCTACATATTTTTGGAAGTAATTCCCAAAAATGTCACAATTTTTTTTTTCTTCAAGCACTGGTGAGAGTATTGGGTTTTTTCTTCCCCTCAGGAGTTTCATTGGCTTGTTTAAAAATAACCTCATATTTTGAACAAGAAGCCTGCAAGTATCCTTGTAAAACTAGCTTTCCTTTTTACACAGCTGACCTCAGGATAAACGTGAGATGCAAGTTATTTCATTTTAAATGTATACCCAGGACCAAGAAAGATGTATTTAAGGACTATCATGAAATCGTCAGTGCAGAAAATGTCTCTATCATAGCGTTCACTTTAATTTCTTGAATACAGAAGTGTCATGTTCCCATATAAATGCAGAAATTACACTTGAGAAGACATGTTAAACCCCCAAATATATGTTTCTGTATTGTTATAATGATAACCTCAATATTGAAGCAGAAAAACCTCATCAAAATAGTTGTATGAATATAGTAGCAACTGACTTTATACAAAAAAATGTTAAACTTTTGTATCTATAAATGAGAATTTCTGCACTGTTTGCCTTGGTTGGCAATAATTGGGTTAAATATTTATTGAATAAACAATCAATGCTGCATGTTGCACTAGTCTCCCATTCTGTGTGCTGAAAGTCAGTCGTATTTTTTTATAAAAATTAGCAGAGTACTTCAGAGCCGCATCTCTCCATGAGATTTCTGGTAGCTAAAAATGCACTTAGCATCTATAGAGAGGCGCTCTACATTCCTACTTTGCAAGACACTGCTTCAGGTGAAAATTGCATTAGTGTTTTTAGCTTAGACATTTTCTCAAAATAAGGCTTTCTTTAGAAGCACTGAGGAGTAATTGTTCTACTTGGAAATAAATACACAAAGGGAAAGACGCTTTGATACAGACTTGGGACCAGGAAGATTCTGTAAAATTGCCAGATTGTATATATTAGAAGACTAGTGGAAATAAATAGTTGCATATACTTTTTCCTTGAAAGATGAGGGAATGGTGACCCTGCAGCAGGGAAAATGGGCTGTTCTGAGAAGGCACTTGGCATAAATAGTGCTTACTTTTTGTACCTTTTGGTGTTTCTATTTTAGAAGTGGAGGCTTGCTAGCTTCAGTTTTTCTACGGAATCAAAGTACAAACCTCCCTCGTACATACCTTCCAGTGACTAACAATTGTTTTCTTCCGTATCCAATTGTTTCCTCTTACTTAAGCTGTCAAATATTAACTTGTCTTGTTAAAGAGTCCATCTCCTTATGTACTTTCCCCTTGGTTTCCATGTGTTTTGCTTTTCAGCACCTTTTGGTTTCCGAGAGTTAAATCACATCCTGTATTTTGAGAATGTACTTATACCTACTTCATATATCTTCTTATCTGTGAATGAAACTTGCACTGTGCTGCACTGACCCCTGAAGCTGTAACCAAACCAATGCGTGCGTGTGGAATTTTTCATCTGACATTGTTATATATGGTCCAAGCTTTTTAAAAAAGCATTAAAAAACGTGTTTTATAGAAATATTCCTTTTCCTCAGTGATATTTGTTTAAAACTTTACAAAATGGACTGAACATTGACTTCTCTTGTAGTTAAAACTTTCTGAAAGGGCTCATTTCATACTTTGTAATCTTGTTCTGTCAAGTTATTTTATTTTCAAATACATGGTATAGCTTCAAGCCTGTGTTTAATTTTCTTTAACTGTGGGCCTTCAAAGGTGAGAGAAAAGAGGGCATTTGGTTTTAGCATGTAGTTTAGCAGCAGGTTTATTCACTGTCAGGCAATACCAGTAAACTGGGAGCATAAACCTGCAGAAGGAGTTCTAAGACTAATTTTGAAATAAGTGTAGTTATGGATTTAGAAGCCACTTATGCACTTAAGGAATGGTTTAAAAGAAGTATGATCAAGCACCTTTCAAAGTTTGGGTTTTGTTGGACTGGTGTTGGTTGCTGGAACTGACAGTTCCAGTCACTGGAAGAGGCTGTGGCCCCTGCATTTGGAGTGGCCCAGCTCCAACGCTACAGGTCTCTGTTCTTGGTCCTGTCAGACCACCCCTGGGGCAAGACTTCCCGGAGTATCGAACAGGAGAGGAACTTGGTACTTTTCCAAAAACTTCTGCACTCTCCAGATCATAAAATAGTGATTAGGCAGTCTTTGTGTACTTTTTGTTTGTGGTAGTTTTAACTTTTTTTTTTTCCAAATTCAATGAAATAAAAGAAATAGCATGCCTGTCTCTTGCAAGGCTCTGCAGTTTCTGCCTTGTTGAAGATTCTGTCTTGGAAAAATAAGTACGTGTTTGCTTTAGCTGAGTTCACATTTTGCACACTTTTTACTAGTACTTCATAGTTCATTTGCTGGAAATATTAAAGGAAAGGGAAAAGTCTTTCTTTTGAAGATCTTAATTGCAAACTACTAATTTTAGCTTTTGCACCTAAACTGCCATTAAGACAAATTCAGCTGTTCTTCACTCAGCTGAATTTGCTGTAGCTGTAATCTGAGGGTCAAGCACTGCTACTCAGTTGAAACAAAGTTTAACAAAATGGGCAAGTGGATTAATGAGTGCTGAGTGTGCAGTGGGGCTTTTAAGGTCCTGTCTCTAACAGGCGGATTATGAAAATCACATTCAGAAACCTTGTATTTATGTGAGGCTTTCCCCCCAGGGGGTACGCTTTTGCTAATCTCTTAATGCAAATGAAACGGTGACTGACGTAGTTGCTGTTTAATGTTTGTGTGGAAGCAGATTATGGGTTGTATTGTGATTTTTGTATTTTCATGTAAGCCCTGAACTGAGAGAAGCCTAGTTCTGTTAGCAGATACAATTAGAAAAGAGAGTATAGTGTCCCCCCTTTCTCCTCCAATAGCAAATTATCGTAGTAAATATTAGATAGTCTTTTGGCTCTCTATTGCATTTCATTTGATGAAATCTGAGCTACTTGTTTGTGCCTGCAGCCGATCTCTTGCCAGAGCTGGCTCCCGTGACTCATCGGGTCTCTCCCGGCTCTGTCGCTGGGAAGAATCTCTGCTCTGTTCCCTCGCTGTGATGGAGTTGGGAGCTGCTGGGGAGCACAGCGCTGTGACCATGGGTCTGCTGTACATGAGAGACAGCTCTGCTGTACTGCACCGACCTGAACATTCTCTGAAACTCGTTCATGAGTAAGAAATTTGAACCTCGGTCTTTGGAATAGAGATTAGTTGCTATGTAAATTTTTAATTTACGTGTGCCCAGAGTAAAAATCAAAATGTTTCGACTGTACTTGGACACAAAGTAACAAAGTGAATCATTTGAGCTGACAGTGAAATGATATGCTAAGGAGCAGAAGGCTCTTTAGTCACTTAGTGCACCTAACTGGTCCTATCTAAGTGAACGAATCTGTCCCTTCAGATGAAGTTTCACATTTATGAAACTCACCATTACTTGTACCTAGTATTTTTAAAAACTCTGTCTCAGGTTAACTTCAGCAAGCATAGAAGGCGAACACATAACAGCAACAGCAGCAAAGGCCAAGGTGATGCCAAGAGGCCTGATTGCACTCACAGCCTCTCCCCCTGCCCTCTTCAGGGTCATTCTCAGTTACACAGAAGGTAACTGGATTAAATGGTGAGAACTTCTCTAAAATGAGCCTCCTTTACAAATCCTTTTAGACAAGATGATACCCCCAGACTAAATAAATGTTCAGGCAGAAAGCAAGAGATGATTTTATTCAGAAATTCTGAGGCATAATGCTAATGAGTTCAAAGGCTTAAATCTTTCAACAGTCAGGTCTTCAAGAGCATTTGTTGACCTTTCTTAGGTAGTCTTTTTTGATGATGAAATGTAGATGTGGTCAGCTCTGTTACAGGTGTGAGTGTCTTGCTGCTGATTCATTTCAGCATCTGGCTGCTAGACTTTCTATTTAGATTTTTGTTTCCAACAGCTGTTGCCTTTATGCAAATTTAATCATAGGCTGTGTTGTAAAAAGAGTTAGGGCTTGCTGGCTATTTTATTTATAGAGCCTGGTGCTGCTGTTGAGCACTTCTAACCTCTGGGCTTGTATCAGATTTGCATAACATCAGCAGCCTCCGAGAAATGTGTCCAGCAGCAAAGGAAGGGGATGTGCTTTGTCTGTTGGAAATAGCAGTCAGTTCCTTCTGGTACCTGTTTGCCCTGCTCCAGGCTTGTGCTGTCTTCAGAATGACAGCTCCAAAATGAGCTGGGATATCTGGTTCCATCTTTGTAAATATATAGGTAATTTCCTTCATTCCTCACCTGGCTTGCTGCATACTTGCTTTATCAGGGTATTACCCTAGAAGATGAAGAACTGAGGGCTGAGCCTGCCCCTCCGGTGTGACAGGGACGATGTGAGCGCTCCTGTGGTGTTACAGCAGGCTGGGGCATGTACACTGTGCTGGCAATGAGGAACACAACAGAGCTAAGTGCTACACTGAGAAAACAAACAGTCTCTAAAGAAAGACCTGGCCTCTCAGTCTACTGCAAGCATGCAAAATGCTGTGGTGCTTACTGCCAGATGCAGAAGGAAAGGCAGCCAGCTTCAGTGGGAATGGGCTTTGGAGGGTCTGCAGTCTGGAAGCTAAAGTTGCTATTAGAAGAAAAAAAAGTCTGTAATAGGTCTGTGAAAGTGTTACTCACGTGCTTCTGACCTGAAAGTTACTTATAATAACTCGAATTTTTGAATAGATGGGCTTTAATGTTGGAAAGATCAACGTGGATTTTAAACAAGAGCGTTGTGTAATATTCTTAACAGCACTGAAACAACAGCATGAAAAAGTCTATTTTGAATATTATTCTCTTTGGCTTTTAGTGATGCATATAGTTTGTCTCACATGAGACAACTGGAAGCAGAGGAAATTTACCTTCTGTTGAGGTACTTCTTAGTTCATGTGTTACTTCTCTTGATGGAAGTCAATGTAGGAAGTCCCAGAAAATATCATCTTTCTGTGAATAAACTATCTGATTGTTGCAGGGAATATTTGATGCAAATCAATGAGCACAGTGTAGTTCTGCTCATTCCTGAAACAAAGTCTTGATATGTGCATACTGATGGCTTCAGGTTTACAGGTGATGACAGCAGGTCTTTAGCAGCACATGAGTACAGTGTTAACATGGACCCTCCCTGTCACCCTTTTCCAAGGGACAGGAACAATTTGGAAGGGAATAGTTATTGCTGTTGCTGGTCAACATGTAGAGATTAATGCTGGCAAGTTCAGTGGCTGCAAATGCCTGAGGATCCTTTGATGTAGTTTTGGAGACAAGTAACTTCCTGCCACACTGTCCCAAAACCACACATGGGGAAGGAACGTGCCTCATCTGAAGTGCCCTGTGCCTGTCTGCCCTGGAAGAGGGTTCCCAGCACTGTTGGCTGCTCTACAGCAGCTCCACAAAAATGTGGTGAGCTCTTGCTGCCCAGCTGTGCCCCTGCAGTCCTCTCCTGATCCGGTTGGGTAACTCAGGGCTGGTTAGGGGTTGCGGGGAGGATCACCCCAGGATGCAGGTGGGTTTGGTGAAGTTTGCAGTTGGTAGTACAGCAAGTGCAGGGGCTGCAATCTGCTTGTAGCACAGGCATCAGCATGTCTTGTGCCTGTCACTTGGCTCTGTCGGGTAGGTGGGGCTCAGCAATGAATACCTGGCACTGGAGCTGCTGGCTGAGAAGCTTCATCTGCAGTTTCTGTCTTGGATCTGGTGTTCTTTGTTGGTACCCATGTTAAGAGGCTGTTTGGTTGTCAGAAGAGCGTCAGGCATGCAGGCAGTTGTCCTCCTTGTGCAGGCGTCAGTGCTGGTGTACAGGTGACTCATGCCTGGGGCCAGCTTCTGCCCCTGCCGTGTTTCTGGCTGCTGCTGTTCACCACAGCACACAGTGGCAACCTAGGTGGGGATAAAAGGAATCTTGTTGGTCTGCAGAATAAATACAACACAACTGCTGGCAGGAGCAAGGGACCAACAGTGCCACGCAAGGTCTCTTCTGCTCCTCTGTCCTATGTGCTGTCAGACCAGTGATGTGAGGCTGGGACCTACCCAGCTCCTTGGCTGAAGAAAAATCTGTGACCCATTCTCTTGGTCTTGTTGTACCTGTGTAAACTGAGAGGAGAAGGAAAAAGTGTCTGTGTGCTGCTTCTTGTGGGAAGTCATGGGACAGCTGAGGCTGGTAGGACATCTGGAGGTTGTCTGAACTAACCCCCTGCTCAAGCAGGGCCACCCAGAGCTGGTTGCCCAGGAATGTGTCCAGGTGGCTTTTTAATATCCCCAAGGATGGAGACTACACTATCTCGCTGGGCAATGTGTTCCAGTGCTCAGTTGCCTTCACAGTGGAAAAATGTTTCCTGACATTCAGAGAGAACCTCCTGTGTTTCAGGGTGTGCCCATTGCCTCTGGTCCTGTCACTGGGCAGCACTGGAAGGAGCCTGGCTCCCTCCTCGTTGTACCCTCCCTTCAGGTATTTATACACATTGAAAAGGTTCTCCTTGAGCCTACTCTTCTCTAGGATGAATTTTTCCAGCTCTCTCAGCCTTTCTTCATAGGAGAGATGCTCCAGTCCCTTTATGATCCTTGTGGCCCTTCATTGGATTCTCTCTGGTATGTCCATGTCTGTTTTCTACTAGAGACCCCACAATTGGACTGGATTCAGGTGTGGCCTCACTAGTGCCAAGTAGAGGAGAGGAATCACCTCTCTCTATTTGCTGGCAATTTGTCCCTCATGCAGCTGAAGATACTGTTTGCTGCCTTTGCTGCAAGAGCATATTTTGCCTCGTATAAATTGGAACATGAAGTGCTGGGCACGTTTATAAACTTCTGCTACCTTGATTTTTTATTTCAGGTTTGCTGGTCCCACCTGTGTAGTTGTATTCCTTCTTCCTCCACTGCTCCACCCCATAAAAAAAAGTCATATTTTTATGTGTTTTGAAAGAGGAAGGAAGAGATTTTAAGTCTCTGGTATTTTCTTTATTTGTACCCAGATTTTTCACACAAGGATGTTTACCCTGTTGCCATCCCTTTGCTCTGCCATGCATTCTCACCCATACCGTGTTTCTAGGTGGGAGAGTTATTACCCAGCCTCTTAAATGCATCTCTGTTTTCTAGCAGAAGAGCTGACACTGTTTTGATTTGGCCTTCCCAATGTAGTGCGAGGATTTTATTTGCTCCAGCCAGGAGTTCCCGTGCCAAAAATCTTGGCTATGTTTGGGATGGTTACATCCCAGATGACACATGGCCGCTGCCGCACCTGCGGCCTGCCTGTGACTAAAATAGCACGTCTGTGGGTGTTGGTCCCATGGCAGCCTGTGGCGGTGGCAGCAGGACTTCCCGCACCTCAGAGTGTTTGTCCTCAGTGCCCAAAGCAGCTTCGTGCGGGCAGAGGTGTGGAAGCTGCTGCACTTCCAGCCACGCAGAAGGTGTGGAGAGGATGTGGAGCTCAGAGCTCGAAACCACCGAGCAAAGTGGGATGGGCACTTGCCTTGGCCTTGAATACTCGAGCCGGCCCTGGAGGAGAAGCGCGGCCTGGTGCGGGCGTCACCCGGCTTGCGGGCAGGGAGCAGGGACAGGGAGCTAGGGAGGAGCAGGGACGGGGAGCTAGAGAGCAGGGACAGGGAGGGGAGGAGCAGGGGCAGGGAGATGAGGAGCAGGGGCAGGGAGCTAGGGAGCAGGGACAGGGAGGTGAGGAGCAGGGAGCGCCGCTTCTCCGCCTCTGTGAGGCAACACCCCACCCCGGCTGTTACAGAAACAGCCCTGCATCCCTGCTGAGATAAGGGCTCCTTTGTTGCTTCACGTCGTAGGAATGCCGAAACCTGCCTTCTCTAACGAGTTTGGAAGAAAAAAGGGCAGATAAAGGAGAAGAGGAATATGAGTCACAGAGAAACAACTGGTTCAGGGCAATTCGAGAGAAGCTCAGGGCAGGGTTGGGAGGCTGCTGTGCTGTTTTCCTTTTGACTCGCTTTCTCTGCTGTGTGCAGTTTTCCCTCCTCTTCGATCAGAGATTTGGTAATCAAGCCTGACCTCACATTTCCCACAGAAGCAGCACTCCCAGCTCTCTCAAGGGGAGAGAGGACAGTCTGGGGGTCTGGGTGGAAATCCATCTCACCCATAGCATGCTTCTGCACTGGGAGCACCCTCAGCGCTGATGTGGCTCCAGGAAGGTTGCACCAGACTCCTCTTTGCCCCAGTCCTTCACTGTACGAAGGGCATGATCCATACAGTGGTGCTATCTGGATGTTAGGAGCTGTATTTTGTGGGTATTGGGATGTGGGGAGGAGACAGTGGGTACCTGTTAGTGACCAAGCAACAAGGGCTGTCTTTATGCATGGAAAAGTCAAAGCAGAGCTACAGGCAAGTAGGACAGGACAGGAGGGGAGCTGAACCAAGGTTAAATAATAAAGGAATGCTGCAGGTCAGATTTTCCTCTTAGAATTTGTGTAACTGCTTGTGCTGGGAATTGCAGAGGCTGTGGTGGGAAGGAGAGGGTTTCCCATGCTGTGCCTGCCTTGCAGCTAGCACTGCCAGAGCTTTTTTAGCAGGTGGATGGAAGGGTGCAGCTTATGCTCTGCAAAGCTCTAACTGGGCTAAATCCCTCCTGCGTCAGAGCCTGCCTGTCTCCAGATGGCATCTGCCCTGCTCAGCCGCCTGCTCGGCAGTGGCCGTGTCACCGGGTCGGGCATGGGCTGTTCCCAGGGCTGTGACTGGCGTTCAGTGGAGCCTAGTTCACAGTGAAGTGTGCAATGCAGTCTTCAAGGAAGCTATTCAGGGCGTTCAGAAAGCTTCCTCCAAATCTTTGAGTCTCCTGCTCTGCTCAGATTCATTCATCTGTCAAAGACGCCATTGATCTGCCTTTGCCCTCGCACACGCTGCGGCTCCCTGTGCCTTTGCTCAGCGTTGTCAATAACTTCAGCTGTGCTTGGTAGATTTCCAGTGCAGCTTGATTTAAGAGCAAGGTGGGGTAACGGGTGCTGCAAGAGCTGCTCGGTCAGCCCCTGTGGAGGGGGGAGCTCCCTGGCAATGGAACCACAGCCGTGTTCTGTCCTTTCCTGTGCTGAGGCAGGGGCTGTGCAGAGTTCCTTCGATGCGCTCCGCTGAGGAGGAGGCACGAAACTCCTTCTAACTGTGAGGGAGGGCAACTCTTCCAACCCAGGGAACAACCACAGATAAGGGAACACTTGAATCTGATACAAAGAGGGGACTTCTTCCCAAAGGTTCACAGTGGAGCACCTGTGAAATAAAATTGGCTACTCTTTTCTCTCTCCCTAGCATGCTGTGGTGGAAAGCAGGAAAGGTATGGGGAGGAAGGGAAAGGCAGCCAGTTTCTGCTGTTTGCCTATAAACTGAGGACAAAGGGAAAACTTCAGTTTTTAAGTATTGCTACTTGTACTAAGAATTGTGTTGCAACACAATTCTTAGTACAAGTAACAATCAAAGCCCTTTTAGGGAACAGTTATCCTCATGAGTCCAACAACAAACTAATGTGAACAGGGATGCCCAATTCACTGAGAATCTTAGAGGTCTTTTACAACCGTAATGATTCTATGAAACTCATGAATATGAGCTCCCACCTGATAAAATGCTTAGGGAAAGTGACTGTCAGTTGTTACCTGTCCCATGAGGAAGTTGTTTGGTGACCTGGTGTTACCAGAGGATGCCAAGCTGTTAGTGAGACCCTGCTCTAGGCTGTGTTTCTCTACCAGAGTACAGTCACTGGGGTCACTAATACTTGGTGGGCAGCCAAGCCTGTGCTTAAGCAGCATGTGGTTACTTTTTGGTTTTCGTCTCTCAAATTTCAGCTCTTCACAGAAGCTTTAAGATGTCATTTGTGTTTTGGATTTGCTGCTTGCAACGAAGGACTGCTCCAAACAGAGCAGCATGCTCAGCCCCAAACATGTGCCATTCACAGGTCTGGGTTTCTCACTCTTGTAAGTAGAAGTTTCCATACCTGGAGAAAAGTCAAGTAACTTTCCAGCAGTCCTAAAGCACTCTGCAAAGTGTGCTGGGTATTATTTTGCTCAGGGTGGGGACATCAATGAAGTTATGACTTGCTGAATGTCAGGCTGAGGGTTGGACACAAACCTTTTCTGCTGTTTTGCATGAGAATGTTTTACATGATGGACTGTGTCTCTCCTTTGGTGAAATGATGCCAGCAGTGGGGGAAGAAGAGTTTGCCTCCCCTTACCAAGAACCACTGCCTTGCCCTGAAGAAGGGGCTCCCAGCAAACCCATGGTGGTATGCAGAAACAGTTGGACTTTGACTTCTCATGGTGACATCCTACCCTGGGGCTGGCACTCACTTGTGCAGAATCCACAACCTTTGCAGGATCCAAAAGCAGGAAAGAGGATATTCCTTCTTTCTTCTCTCTGTTTTAAGCCTGGGCTTTTCAGCCATGATCTCTCTAGAGATTTTCTTTAGTCTGAGCCTGTATGAATGTGGCTCTTCCACTTGGTGGGGAAGGACAGGAGATGGCATCCACCTCCTCTCCTGGCCAGAGACAGCTCAGGCAGCCCATGCTGCCATGCCAGTGAGCTGGGTTGGAGGGCAGAACTAAAGAGCAAGTGCAGAAGAGGAGCCAGACCTCAGCAGGTATCTGGCACTTTCCCAGCACATTACCATGGTATGCAGTGGCGCAGCTGCCTTGCCTGTTTTTTGTAAAGTACAAAACTGGTAGCTGCTTATTTATCTCATGAGCTGAGAGTAGTGCTAAGAGAGAAATCTTTTCCCCTGCAGGCTGCATGTGTGGGTTTTTGCTTTTAACAGAGAGAGAAGAAAGATTTAAAGATATTTGATCTGCAATCTAGCTCTGAGTTGGTTGAATATTTATTTTGTTGTGCATGCAGTTAGTTATTGAAAGTCTTATCGTGGAAGCAAATCAGACAGGAGGCTCACGGTTCAGACCCAGGAGGCACCCAGACATGGAGAACGTCACAAGGAGACCGTGCCACACGCAGAGAAACCTGCTCATTGCCATAAGCTGGCCTACGTCAGCCTTTCGTGGTGCAAAGGGCAGCTCCCGGTGCAGAGTCACCGTGTCCTCCGGGCCCTTTCTGCACGGAGCCCTCCAGCCCGCGAGAGCGCCCCTGTGGTGCCAGAGCCCCTGTTTGCTGGAAGCTGCTGCCACACAGGACAAGAGAATTGTTGCATGTGTTTCTGACGTGCTGTAACTGCCCAAAGTAGGAGTTTTACAGAAGCCCTGTAGACGAGCACCTGTGTGAGCCAGGAGAGATGGGGTTCTGTTGTGGGATTCCCTGGTGCCTGCTGCAAGCTGGCTTCTTTATCAGCCTATTCTGCCATGAGGGTGATGGCAAGATTTTTATTTACTATTTCTGTCTTCACAAGACTTCTGCAGGCTTCAAGGCTTCTAATTTTTTTTTCCCTCTTATTATGTTAAAATATGGTGGGCAGATTCAAAACCTGTTTAAGCATGTTAAACAGGAGAGAAGGACTGCTTTCCTCAGAAGACCTGGCTAAAGTTGTAGTTCTGAGTCTTGCAACACAAATTGGATAAGAAACCAAGAATGGGCAGAGCTCTTGGAGCAGGCAAGAATTTGGCTGGAAGCTATGCATGGGGAGACCCCCAGGAGCATAGCATAGAATTCATTTTTGGGTACCAATGCAGTGCTGTTTACCTGACACAGAGTGGGGCTGCATGCCTGTCTGCAGCTGGGCAGGATGGTGCTGTATTCACCCAGGGTGAGGGCAGTGTGCTGCTTCAGCAATGCCTCCCAAAAAAAACAGTGGGGAGTGATGACCTGGTTGGTTATCAATTTTCTTCTCAACCAGATTCTGCCCTTCTCGTGTTTTGCTGTAATTTTTTTTGGGTTGGTAAGACTACACAGCATTCTTCTTCAGCAGAGAAGTCAGGATGGTTAATTTGCTCCGGCAGCCCACAGAAGAGGAGCCCTTTTGCTGGCTACTAGAATGGCAGCTGGCTGCAGAGGGCCATGAAAAGGGTGCTGCTGGCTCTTGATATATTTGGTGTTTTACTTAAAGCCCCACCTTCCCAGGGTAATATGAAGTACATCAAAATGTCAGGTTTCATTATGCAGTTAGTTGGTTGGGAGGAAAACTGAAACACAACCCTAAAGGCTCCCAATCTCAAGGAGAAGCCAAGTGCATTTTATATAAATTCTTGCTTTTTAAGCATTGAATTCTGACCTTTACATTCTTGAGAGTTGGCAACTCTGTGCAAAGTGGTATGCTGCTCCTGCTTTTTATCTTTTGTTTGGCAGCTTTGGTGTGTTTCCTGGTTAAACCACGGTGCAGCTTAATGGCTTAGGGGCTTTGATGTGCTTTCCAAAGCCTGATACCGCTGCCTTGGGTGCATCTCCACCCTCTACCCCTTGGTTCTCCCTGGATCAATTCCTCACCCTTGGCCTCCTATAGCAAATAGTACAACGGCCTAAAAGTACAAACCCCTTAAGCAAGGTAGCCCCCTCTTCTTATTAATTTAAGAGGATCTTTCATTGCCAAAGCTCTGTCAGTGAAGAGTTGGGGCTAGCCTGGGCAAATCCAGCCTCTCCCTTCCAGGTGTGATTGCTGCTGGAGGCACTGCCTGGGCTCCTGCCAAGGTCCAGAAAAGTTTCAACTGCTGTCTGCTTGGATGGGAACAGGGAAGAGCTGTGAGCCTGCAATATAGCACCTAAGCTTGCAAGGCAAGAGTAACAGAAGGGCTCACAAGGCTGTCATCTGCACTGCTGAGTACTGGCACCCACGTCTAGGGGTGATGGTTTACCCTGCAATGCTGCAGGAAGGGAGGGGAAGACAGCTAGGGAAGGGGCTGCAAAGGAAAAGCAGGGAAAGAAAGGCCTGGAAGTGAAATAAGACAGAGGAGAGAAAGATAGATCAGAAAACAATAAAGTAAAATGGATTAGAAAAAAGAAGAACCAGGATTTGAGACGTGGTCAGGCTGGTCTAGGATGGCTCTTGTCCTTCTGGACATTTCTTTTGCTGGGGTACATGCCAGTGTCTGGCCAACCTTGGGCCAGGAGCTGCTGCTCAGACCAAGCCCTTTGCTGATGAGGTGATGACAGAGAGGGGGTAGTTTGGGATGGGTCTGGAGTGGACATGGATTTACTGATGGGCACAGCTCAGCCCCTGGGGCTGAAAGGTGCAGGAGAGAGGAGAAAGCACTGCCCACCCCTTGGAAGGGCCAAGATTGCCTTCATGCCACCATCTGTTGGATAAATTGTCGGCGAGTCCTTTGGCCAAGCAAGTTATCTGCTGCAAAATCTTTGCTCACAGAAGAGTTTGCAGGGGTGAGTTGTCTCCAGAGTTTGCAACAGAATAGCAGGATCATGTGGTAGAAATTGCTTAAAGATTTTGGGTTTTGTAGCCTTTCACATTAAAAAAAAATCATCTATTTCACCCCTCAGCATAGGGCTAGCCCTAGTCTTGCCCTGCCAACAGAGAAAATTGAGCTTTAGATGACATCTGCACCTGGGAAAGGGAAGAGATGCTCAAGAATAATGAATGTGAAATTAGCTGCATCTTGGAGAAAGAATCTGAGTGTGCATTACTGTGTGATAAACCATCCCCACCCACTTTAAAACTACCAGTTGTGTTTGTAGTTTACTTTTGAGTTTTTCTTTTAAACATAAAGAAATGGTTGCTGGTGGTGTGGCAGAGTGTAGGGAATCAAAATGTAATTTTTAACATTTAAACCTGACTTAACCTCATTCTTAGGGGTCTGATCACTAATGAAGGGCAAGCTGGTGCATGGCTAAATACACAATAGCCTTACAGCACCCCTGAGTGTCTACAGCCTGTTTTGCACAGCTGCTTGTCCAGGTTTTGAGTAGGGAGGAAAGAAGGAAAAGAACTGCTTGAGGCCATGGAGCAACTGACCTTTAACAAGGCAAAGCCAGGTGTGGGTTATCATGCCCTAGCAGTCCTCTACCTGACTGCAATCTTCCTGAAGTTACAAGGAGTATTGAGTGTGTAAAACCAGGGATCTCGTTCCAAAAAGTATCACCTTTCACAGCACATCTTTCAAAATGCTGGAGAGCAGAGGAATGTGGGAAATGGATTTGTAGGGAGTTCTTAGGGCTTGACAGAAGGCCAACAGAGGACTGCTGCAAACAGCAGCTCCTTGGGGACAGCCCTCACATGCTACCTCTGGGTAGTGGTGACACCTCATGAGACTGAACACAGGGAGGGTCAGGGTCTCTGCTGTGGCCATGCAGCTGTGAGGCTTTTTAAATTTTGCATCCATGTCTGGACATCCACAAGTTGTACTGTTGCTACACAAGTGCATCGTCAGCAGTGAGCAAAAGCAGATGAACCAGGACTGGCTTCTCTCTTAGGACAGCCAGAAGCACTTGACCATGATGAGACTGTCCCAGAGGGGAAGGAGAGCCAGACCTAACCCAAGGACCCTGCAAAGCCTCCTGCTCCTGGCTGAGCTTGTTTGCCCCCAGCCTGGTAACTTGATATTGAGGGATGAAGTGCAGTTGGCTGCTGAGAGAGGAGGGCTGGGACAGGGGTGCTCCAGCACCTAGCGGGGTAGGGACAGTGCTGCCATGCAGTGACACGGGCATGTGATGCTACTAGCAACTCCACGATGTGGCTGGCTTGGGGCCCACCGTGGATCAGGTCTTCATGTGGCCTTGACTGAGACCTCAAAACTCAAATCTCTTTCTTTTCTTATTAGCTATTAGCTATTATTAACTGATGGGTTTAGCAGAAGCTTAGCATGCTTTATGGCTTTAGCCATAAGGAGGTACTTGGCAAGCTCTTTTGCATCCCCTAAGGGCAAGTGCCCTCTTGTCCTTGCCCTCACTGGGATAAACACTTTCAAATTAGAGGGACTCTGACAAATTCCCTCTCTGTTCCTGTAAGCAGTTTCCACTGGGTCACTGAATGAGTGTGTTGCCTTACTGGATTTGGGTGCGCTGACAAAAGTGGGATGGAAATGTCAGCCCTGGCTTCCTCTCCCAGCCTTGCCATTTCTCTGGCTAACAAGGCAAGCCCCCTCCTCCGACGTCCTGGTGTGAGTCAGCAGAGCCCACACAGCCTTCATAAGCCAGGTTTTAACTTAATTCCTGCCTTGCTGAGGGGGAATAAGCACAGAGCTCAACTGTCAGTGTTCTCTGACCTGGGGATCCTGCGAACCTCTTGAAGCCCTTTTTCTCAGCTTCCCATTTTGAAATTGACTCCTGGGTCTGGGTTGGAGTCCTTGGTGCTGCAGGTCTGGGTGCAGGTCTGGCCTCATGGGAACCCCAGAAGCAGAGGGTGCCTGTGTGAGCTGGAACAGCTGTAAGCACGATGCATAAGCAAGGTCACGCTGTAATTTGTTTCCTGAACCTGCACTGTGTTTTAGGGCAAGGCCTATGAACACATCCCTGGGTCTCAGGCGCTGTATAATGCACCTGAGCTGCACTGTGTTCAGTAGATGTTTGCTCCATCTGGTTTTCCTCCGATGAAACAAAAGGACTGTTTGTGGTGATTCGGGCTGAGTCATAACCAGCCTGGCCTATTTGTAAATTGCTATGTCTCTAACCAGAAGCCTGTGCCAAGGGAAGCAGATGCTCATGACTGCTGTGCTGGGAAGGTGGCTGGAGCTCCAGGACACCTGGTAGGGCAGCAATAAGCCACCTCTCATTAGCTGCTGTGAAAACAGGTTCTCTCTTCTGAATCCTGGCCAGATTACAAGCAGCATGATGAATTAGTACCAGTTAATGTGCTCATCATAACTACTTCAAGGGAAATTACTAGGAATCACAAATGCACTATTCATTTAAATATTATTCATTTATTTTAACTTGCTGAAAGTGGGCAGGTGGGAAGGAATGCAGGGAGTAAACAGTGATTAGCTGTCATTGGCGAGGCTCCATGGCTTCATGCAGGGGATGCCCCTGGATGCCAGGGCAGTTCCTGCGGTCTCAGCATGAAGGAAGTGGTAATTTAAAATATCACATCTGTCAGGCCAGGCACATGTGACACGGGGGCTGAGAGCTGGAGCTGCCTGGGCAGTTGCATGGTGCCAGAGGGCCAGCCCACACCACCCTTCTCTAAGCACTTTGGGGTGAGAGATCTCCTTTAATGAGGGAAATAAGGTCCCCCATCTTGGTCTCTATGGAGGCTCAGGCCTCTCTGGGCTGAATTCATTTAGGACAAATGTCAAAGGCTCATCTGATTTTATCTTTGTTTCCAACCATGCAGACTTTCCTCCCCAGTGTTAGCCCCACAACAAAAATCAGTTCTGTAGCTCTCAAAGGGCAGCTCACCCGTGGCAGCACCACTCTACAGATGCTTGCAGAACTTCTGAGCATGCTGAAGTGGCTCTTTTAATATTTACACTGGCAATGCCCTACACCAGCAAAGGCACAAGCCTTATAAAAGCTTTGGGGCAGTGGCTCAGTGGTGAGTGGCCACTGGTGGGGATGAAGGGCAGGTCCTGCAGGCTCAGAGGAATGTCCCTTGTTCACCAGGTCTTTACTTACCCCAAAAATGGGAATCTAAATACAGCACCCTGCATTCCTCTTGCACCAGCTCCACCCTGCCATGTGCCTGTGGCTCAAGCAAAACACTGCAGAAGCTGAGGCCATAAGAAACCTCAGATGGGTCTGAGGCTGAAGCCACAGAAATGGTGCTTTTTGAAAGTCTTCCTGAGAGAAGAAAACCAAATAAATACTATTTGTGTTCCTTTTGCTACAGCCATTTCCCTGATGAATAAAAGCAGTGCTTGTGTCTCTGAGCAGAGCAGCCAAAATGTTGAGGACTGGCACAGTCAGTACCTGTGGGGCTAAGCCTGCTTCAAAACCACTCTGAAGCACGTAGATTTGGGTAAAGATGTGGATCATCCTTCTGTGGGCTGCATGGGGGGAAGCTGCCAAGCTGGAGGCATCCACAGAGGCACAGGAATGAACTCTGGAACCCTGGGATATGAAAATAGGCTGGGAATGTGGGGATGTTTGCTCAGGTGTCTCCTGCTAAGCTTGCTACTCTGAAAGAGGCATTGATGAGCAGCCCCAACCACAAGTGGGGTCTGATCCAGCCCAGCAGGTGGTTTTCCCCACTTCCATGACACCCCATCCACGGTGGATTTTGGTCTGGCAAGGCAGGCAGCATCTACCAGAGAAGGGCACTTCAGGCCCCACAGTGACATTTTACACCCACTTGCCTGGTTGTGACCACTCTGTGGGACTTCAGGGTGTTTTTCAGCAGGCTGATGTCTCAGAACAGAGCTTTGGTTTTGAATAAATTTAAAAAAAAAAGGCTTAAAAAAAAGGTTTTTCACCCACAGTGTGGTTGGTCACTGGAACAGGCTCCCCAGAGAAGTGGTCACAGCACCAGCCTGACAGTTATTTGGACAACGCTATCAGGCACATGGTGTAACTCTTGGGTTGTCCTGTCCACAGCCAGGAGTTGGACTCAAAGACCCTTGTGGGTCCTTTCCAACTCAGCGTATTCTATGATCTATGATTCTATGAGTCTATGATCCAGAACTTCTCAGGGGTTTTGGCTTTTCTCATTTCTGCAGTACCTGAGCTTTTCTTCTGCAGCTGAGTATTCCTAGTGGGAATCAGAAATAGCTCAAACTTGTCCATAATTCATCTAGCATAAAGCTGCTGTTTCCAAAGTTGCTGCAGTACCCACATCTAAGCAAGCAGTGGTGGACAGAACATTCCTTGGGCCATGCATCCTGCTGTGCCCTAAAGAGGCTTTCAGCTCTGAGTGCCTGTTTGCTTACTGTAAACTTTAGTAAGGGCCCCTCTGTGCAGGCCATGTGGCTACAGGGTTCATGGAAGATTTGCTGCTTGGAAACAGCCTGTGAGCCAAGGCCCAAAAGCAGGAGAGGTACATATGGGTGCCAAGGGGAACAACATTACTTCTGGGGTCACAGAGGGGAGGAAAAAACAGGGGGAGCGCTTAGCTGGCACTCATCATAGGCAGCAAAATGCATCCTCCTTACTTCTTTCACAAGGAGAGGAAATTTCCACAAATTTAAAGTTGCAGTGTTTAAAAGTATCTTTTTTTACCCTGTTTGGTGGGACAGAAAGAGCTTGTGCTTTGCCCTTCTGCAGCTCCACAAGCAAATGGAGGTAGCTGAAGCTTCTTGATGTCTGGGATATGGAAGGGAGGCACCTCTGGACTTGTGCTCTAGTACAGCATAACCCTGCATATCCTGGGGTAATGTTCTTTGCTTGCAGTGTGTTTCCAGCTGGAATGAGGAAAGGGAGTGCCAAGGAGGACAGTGGAAATAGCTTCCTTATTTTGCCTAATTTGCTTTCCTGTACCTAAGTTCTTTCAGAGAGCTGGAGAACAGCAGCCATGCTATTAGTTGCCTAAATGCCTTCCCATTTTCTGTTAGCCACTGAAATAGAAATACACAGCTAATGCAGAAGGAAGCAACATGAGCCTTTGTCTCTTCTCTCTCGAGTGAGGGCTGGATAATCCTCCAGATTTTACTGCTGATGCCATGTAACGTGCTAGCTGAAAGATGACAGGAAGGGGAACAAGGGGCTCAAAGCCTACCCCTACAAATGGAGTGCAGTGGGACAGTCAGCCCTTGCTCAGCCCAAGCCCTCCAGTGTTCCAGATGCCTCTCCCAAGCTGCTGCTGTGGACATGAAGCAGCTCCTCCTCTGGCCAGTGTTGTTGACATAGTGGTTTCTTAGGGCATTAATGTCACCCTTTGCCATGCTGTGTCTGTCACTGTCCCTTGTGGGTTCCTTGGCACAAATATCTGTCCCCATCACTCCCTGTGTTTCCTCTAAAAACATGAATGGCTCCTGCACTTCCCAAACACACTTTAACCTCTTCTTCTCTGCTATGTGCTGCCTTCTCCAGCTTCTTCACCAGTTAAACTCAACGTCCATTGAGGACTCACTGCTAGTCATGCCCTGTGCTCCTCAATGTCACCTTTCCTCATCACAGCATCTCTGATTCCCCCCACCAAATGCCTGTGGTTGAAAGGGGAGTGGCAGTGACAGAACAACTCTTGACAGATTATTTCTGTGTTAAATAAACAATCTCTCATCTGCCTTAATGCCAGTCTGCTCTGACAGCAAGAGAAAGGTTTGTGAGCTTCAGGCACTCTCACTGTCCAGAAGAAACATCTGCACACTGATATCTGCTATTATAGAGATGACCCTTCCATATTAAGTGCATGATTCTTTAAATTAAGGTAAAAGAACTGCAGGAATAGCTGAGATACTTGCTACAGGTTCTATCATTCATGAGATAGCTAAATACTAGTTTGGTAAAAGGACATATATGTACACAAGCATTCCCAAGGTTCTCTTTCTTGATAGATTTTTTCCTCTATTTTCTGTATTCCTTAGTTACAATTAAGCACATCAACTGATTTGGCTATAACTGAAGTATTTGGAGTGATGGTTGNATTAACAGAAGATATTTCCCAGAGGGAGGATTGGTGGTGGAAGAGATAAAGAAAAACTGCCCAATTAACAGAAGATAACTGCTCCACCTTTAACAGATGGGAAATGGAATACACACCCCCAAACCACATCTTACAACCCAGGACAGTTGTTTAACATGTTGTTAGATTACTAATTTAAAAGCAGGTAAAGACAGTGAAGTTATACTTGATGCTACTTTCTTACTTCTGCAAAAACAGTCCCTTAAAAAAGAAACCAAATTGAAAAAGTGGTAAGTGTACAGGAAATGAATGTGCATTTCAGTGGGCAAAAGTTATCTGTAATTATAAAAGTTAGCTAAAAGAAATCTATTTACATTTAAAGGTTAAACACTTTATGGAGGACAACTCTGTTGGGAATGGTTCTGCCAGTCTGGAATATGATCAGATACTGTGATTACTATAATTTAAAAATGCTGTTTAAAGGATGAAAAGGGTTGAAACCTCTGTAAGTTTTTCTCCTTCCCACCATGTGTCACCACCCCAGCATTTGCTTCTTGTGGGGATCTGAAGCGTACATTTTTATACAGTAATAATAATTCTATAAAATAATCAGTGTAGATGCAGATTTTAAACCCTTCAGCCTCAATGCTTTGTATTTTAGCTGTGGGAGCTACTGAACTGGAAATTACACAGGCAAAATTTTCCCTGAGGACCCAGCTTGGTTCAGCTCTCACCTGCTGGCAAGGCTGAGGGTTCTTTGTAAAGCCAAACCTCAGCCATGTGGGGACATCCCTGTGTGTAGGACCACACGTGTTGACAGGGGACAGTGCGAAGGGCAGTGCCATGGGTGCCTTGTGTGTGCTGGGGGTTGGTCACCCAGGTTTGCAGCTGGAAATCACAGCACACCTGAGCACCCAGGTTTGGCAGAGGTGAGGTGGTGAGAGGCTGTGATTTTTTTTTTTTTTTGAAGCCCGTGGCATGGAGACAATAAGTGGTGGGATGGGATCCCACTTTGCAGCTACACCCCTGAGTGCCCTGCCATAGCACCTCTGCTCCATGCTGCAGGACAGTCAGTCAGGTCACTCCCAAGGCATTGTTGTCTGAGAGAGAGGTGGGTTTCATTCCCAGGTTTAGCTATATGCTTATTCAGCTCACTAAAGAAGCCAGTAGTTTTTTTATCCTTTAAAATTTGCCCAGATACTTTCCAGTGCTTATCCAAGAGGAATTCAAACCTGTTGCCAAACTGCTTTTCTCAGCTGTTTTTTGTGACATGTATGAATGTGGAGGAATGACACACCAAAAACCAATGGAACAAGCAACAGTGGAGGCAGGTATGAAAGACGCTTGGTAAAATGCAAGCGCAGTGTTTTGCAAAAACTTCAATTAGTTTAATTGTTCCTGTTGAATTAATGCAATCCTACATTTAGATAAGCTCATGAGGTATGACTCTTAAACTAGTTTTCTTAGGAGAGTATTAAAGTCTGGCTGACTGTTCTTATTTCTGGCTTTCTAACTCTAGACAGTGCTGAAAGGGATGATGCAAGATCATCTCAGCTGGTTTGATGGAACCACCACAGTCTAAACCAAGCAAAGGCACTGTCAACTTGTTCCCCAGCACATGTTAAACCAGTCTGAGTGGGAAGGTGTCCTAGAGCCAGCTTGCCTTGCCTAGTTATAGCATGTTTTAGTGCTCAGACACATGATCAGTTTAGGGGAACACACCAGCCAAGCATATTCACGGTGCCTTTAATCAGTAGCAAAGGAAGACTTTTTCTGGTGTGCAATTTGACTGAGATCTTATTCTGTTGCAATTCTGGGAGCTAGTTTTGAGAGGAGAAGCCCCCAGAAATTAACATTGCCGATGGTTGAGGGAATATATATGTGCCAACCCTGCTCATCCCGTCAAGGTGTTATAAGAGTGAAAATCACCACAAAAAATCCATGGAGCTGCATTAATGGCAGCAGCAAGGGAAAGATAGCAGTGCAATAAAGGAAAAGGAGTGTGCCAACACTTGGGAGCCTCAAAATCTTCATCTAGTGGGCAAGACCTTTGAGTGTCATCCCTCTTTTGAGAATGTAACACACTTACACAGGGACCAGTCTTCCCTTCACTGAAGGCTAATACTAGCCCAGTGGGCTTCCCTGCAGAAAACCTATCTAGTGTGTTACCATGGAGATGGGAAGGTTAAGGTTGTTCTGTGTGCCATATACAAGGCAGCTCTGCAAGGGCAGAGTGCATTACAGGCCCTATGCAGACAGCAGCATCTTAAAATCCATTCCCAGGTTGCAAAGCACACAGAGAGCTATGTTCCCTTGAGCTATCTCTCAAACTGAAACAAAACCGGAGGATTTAGTTCAAACAAATGGCATTTGTGTATGTGCTACTGCCTAAATCCAGACTCAAGATCCCCAAGGAAAATTTGGAATAATCCCGTTGCAGGGCATATTTGAAGTGGAGCCTCCCGCTGGTGTGTGGCCTTGCCTGGGCTGGCACAGGGAGGAGTGCCTCCAGTGGGATGAAGCAGCTGTGGCAGGCATGGTCCTGGTTCACACGGCCTGACCCCAGCTGAAGATCAGGCTCTACGTGACCTGGGAACACACCACGGTTTTTTCCATGGCACAGCAGCAACTGCTGTGTGCTGTACTTTGAAGAGTGAGTTGAAAGGATCGCTGTCAACAAGCAGCATTGCGTGGGGAGCATTCCCCTGCTGTGATGCAGAAGGATTTAGGTACGTAACTCCTGACGCATAATAGACACAATAAACTGGTTTTGCATCAGTCCCTAATACTTTATCCATCTGCCTTCCCTGGAAAGCAATGCTTAGCTCTGTGGAGAGGCACTGCAACCCGTGGGGTGAGCAGGGCCAGTCTGGAGCTGTGCCCTCCAAGCACTGGGTGTGGATGTGGTGGGGAGTGGATGCTGAACCCCTTCTTGAATGCCTCCCTCCACAGCCACAGCTGCCCCGAGAGCCAGTTCCGTCCTTTTAGAAAACTGCTGCACTCCTCAGTGGGAATTCTGGTATTTAAAAGACCGTCTTGAAACTTCTCTAATCCTTCTGTCAAGGCCTCAGCAGTGACCAGGGGTGTGCTTGATCCCTGCCCAGCCACCCAGTCATTTCATCCCTTAATTCAGGTTAATGCTCTAAAGAAGTACTGTACTTATCCCCATTACACAACCACAGTCTGGAGGCATTTCAGGGCTGGCATACCTTATTTTAGCATCAACTCCTCTTAAAACTATTACGTCCCTGATGCTGTTTGCATCATATTGATTTCTTTTCTGAATGAAAGGAAGATAATGTCTCAAGGCTGTAAGGTGTCATAAGACTGTGGCTGTAGCTTGTTCTCTTACTTTTTTGCCTTCCTTGCTAAGAGGTGATTTTTTTTTAATGACCAGCAGTTTATGGAGAGATTTTAAAAAGTATGTGATGCATGTGAGTACTCATTTCCTGAACTCCCCAAGCTTCTAAAAAAGTGCAGCCTGCCTCCTCCATCTCATCTTCCTCTGCTTTTTGGCTGCTGACAAGCCTTCCTCAAGCACAATGCACTTGTGGCTTCACAGACACCTTCTTCTTTCATGGTAGAGCCCCAAATCTCTACTAGCAGTGTGGGATTTAGGAGAGGAGGAGGTGTGGAAGGGCCTTCATCTCACAGGAAGCATCCTCCATCTCCTTCCCCTTTCAAACTCACTGCTATTCTTTTTGGCAGCAGCCACAGAGGAGCTCCTGCTGGGAGCCCCTTCCTTTGTATTTAAGGTGCATGGAAGAAAAATGGAGTCCCTTGGTTGGCAGGGTGGGTTGGTGCCACATATTAAAACTTCCTAGAGTAGAATTAGCAGAAGAGGGGAGCCCTCAGGTGTGCCCTTCCAGTGAGCAGGCTCCACCGTGCTCACTCACACCTACCTGGATGGCAGCAACTTACGTGATGATGTTTGTACACAAACATGTTAAAGGTCTATAGTTTACACACAGTGCTGAATCAGAACATGCTACAGTGGAAAGATCTTCCTGAAAACATATTTGCATTTCAAGAAGAATTTGGCTCTGTATTTTGAAAAACACAACAGCTGTGGCTGTCCCACTTGTGGCCATGCTCTCAGACCTTTCTTTCAATCTGCAAACCCACACTTTGTATTTTTTCCTCAGCAGTACAGTTTCCAGCACAGAAAATTTAAGGCTGCTGACAACAGAATTGCTTTTCTTAGCTACCCTTCTTGGACCTATGAGATGTGGCCTGTGCCCTCCTGGGCACCCAAGGCCCAAGGACCCACAACTCTATAGACTGCACACCTCAGAGAAAAACTCAGCCTCCTTCTAAATTTAGAAGGATGGCTGTCAAACGCAACAGCTGAATTGCCTAGATTTATTGAAAAACTAAATTTACTTCTGCAAAGTTTGCATTGCAAGCATGCCCTAAGCCTTTCCCAGGCCATTCGGACAGAGATAAGGATTTTTCTGGAGGAGGAATAAGCATAGTTTTAAGTCTGTAAAGAAAACAACAGCCAACAGGAGCCAAAAAAATGTGTGGGAAGCGATGTTTTATTTTAAAATGTTTGAAGTGTGAATGTGCTCAGTTAAAGCAAGACTGTCAAAAATAGCACCAAGTGCCTAAAGCCCACTGTGATGTTAGCTTATTGCAGTTCTCCTGTGTTCTCCCACGTATTTCTCTTCTCGGCTAAGACACAGCCCAACCCACCAGTGAGCAGGGAGAGAAGGGTGTTCCTTCCCTTCCTCCTGGGACTCACTTGGCAGCTGGCATGGAACACGTGGTGTCACTTTCTTTGATGTATCCTGTAGCCAGCTCCCCTGCAGATGGGAGGAACATTTCTGGTGGCAACCTGCACCTGGGTTTAGCCTGAGCTTCCTGTAGGGATAGTCCTGTCTCAAGGCAGCAGGCGATGCCTTCCAGCCCTATGTTACTATCACTTGTTTGAGCATGGCTCTAGAAAAAGGAAAATATTTAATTCCAGACAAGTCAATGAACTCTCATTTTCAGCCCTTAGTCCTTTAAATAGCAGGACAGGAAATATGAGTAACTTGCAACATCTGACAGAAAAGGAAAGTAGCTGCTTCATTCTTTTATGGCCTGTTACCCTATTGAACAATGACGTGAGAATGTGCTGGGACAAACCTGATGAGGTGCGCTCTGCCACCAGGTGCCCATTAAGCTGTTTGTTTTTCCCCTACTTAAAGGTGTCGTTTGCCTTATGATAGATCCTGAAAATACCCAAAGTAACCACATGCCCAGCACTGGCTGAGAACCCGGAGCAGAGAATTGTTATTGCAAGGTCTGCCAAATGATTTGACATCTGGAAATTATCCAGTTTACAAACATATACTTTATAAAGAAGTAATGTTCTCCAGGTTTTAGGAAGGATTTGCAATATACCACAGAGGAAAAACTCTTCTGAAAAACTAGAATGATTTTAGCTCACCCTAGCAATTCTGGTGTGTAGCACCTGGCTGGATACTCTGGTGCTGAGACTTCTGACAGCTGTGCCACCATGTCCTCCTGTGCTCAGGAGATGTGTGGTACCCACATTCAGTGAGCAAAACAGATAGACCCCAATATCCTCTTGACTTGAATTATTTTAGCCATTCAAATCCACAATATCATCTTTGCAATGACCCAGGACAGATTGCTTTGTTGTTGTTCTGGACATGGGTAGACTCTTTTATACCACTCTCCTTTTTTGTAGTTTGTTTCTAGCCTTCCTCACTGGAATGGAACTAAATGTAAATCTAGCATGGAGGATGGGGAAAGGGAAAGGAAAAAGGAAAGGGAAAGATGTTTCAGACGTGTGTGAAGATGCAACTAAAAGACTGCTTTAAACTGCCTCCAGGTCTCAATCTTAGCCAAAATAATTTCTCAGTATACTTTGGGGAAGAGATGAGAAATGAGAATAATCATTCATAGAAAAATCAATGTGGAAGAGCCTAGCATTTTGTGTCACTTCAGCCACTGAGGAGCACATATTGATGGAATGGTGCTTTGCTGTGCTCTGGACTCAGAGCAGATGGATTTCCCAAAATAAACACACATATAAATCAAATGAAAAATGACATAGTATGTTAATTAACAACTGATTACACTGCAAACAGTGTTTTGAAGTCATGTATCTGCCACTTGTAACAAGACATCTCACTGATCCAAAGCACTAAGATAATGCAGCAACTGCTTTCATCTCTGAAGAGGTGGAACCAGAGCTATGCCAGCACTGATACAAAATCTGTAATCTAAAAATTAAACCAGGTATTGCAGTGCATATTCAGATTCAGGAAAGGCTTATATTCCTTTATGGCTAGTAAGATTAATAATAACTCTTACTATGAAAAAGTTTTTATTTTTAAAGACATACATCCTCCTACTTCGGCATGCAGATTAATCTCTTCCTTCGAGTGCCAGTAACCCAGATTGAATGAGACTGTAGTACATTATTTCGGACAAGTGGCCCCTAGATATAATCCCTTCCTAAACCCATCTGCACGTGTAAGATTGTACTCTGATTACACTGATGAGAATGGTCTTCCCAGGAAGGGCCAGGCAGCTATCACAGGCTGCTGAAGCAATTCATACACTCCTTCTTATCAGCATCCTGAGCAGCCCGCTCTGCCTAGATAAGGAGTTTGATGCTAAATTCAGCCTTCCTGTCTCTGGTAACTGCGTCCCCCTTCCTGTGAATGCTGTTTACATCAGGGCAATCAGGACACGGAATTCCGAGCACACTCAGACTGCTGACCATCCCAAAGCTCCTAGCTGAAAGATGTGTGCTCACTATCACATCTACTGCAATGTCTTTGAGTGAGGCAATACGGCTTGCCTTCAAACAGAGATTGAAAAATTCTATGGATACTTTATAAATACCCTATCACCATTCAAGAGTGAACATTTTTTCCCCTCTGCAGGCAATCACATTTTCTAAGCAGAGGAATTTAAGGTACTAAGGAGCTAGAATATTATGTGCTGGTTTGACTGCTGTGAAAATGCCTTTCCTCCTCTCTGCCTCCCAGTTCTTTAGCAAAAAGTCCTGAAGCTGCAAGGGTTTCAGTTTCACTAAACTCGCTTAAAAAACTTCAATATCTTTCTTTGAGTAACAGTTATAAACCACTGTCTAAGAGGGTTTTACAAACCCTGAATACCTTAGCTCTTATATCTAAATATCTATGTTAGCTATTATCTCTAAAAACCTATCAACAGGAAACAGGTTTCAAAATACTACAGGAAACCCTGAAAAGGGAATTGGGGGGGTGGATTCACCCCCATCTTCTGGGCCAGCCTGTGGAATTGCAATCATAAAAGATTCCTAGAAAGGACACCTCCCATGTAAAGTTTTGTCCTTGCTTTTGGCAAATTTGAACTTCTCACTGCAGCATGGTATTTTTATTTCTTTAACTAACGTATGTCTTTAGTTTAGAAGCAAACAAAAACCAATGGCTTATTTCTTTTCTGAAAAAATGTTTTATCAAAACATATGAAACCTCTCACAGTGTGCTACTCAGCCTTGCTTGTTTCCTTCTGCTCTATTAAACTTTTAATTCAATTGTTTCTCCTACTAGAAATCAAGAAAGTAAAGAATGAAGTGTCACAGAGGTCACTCACCTATGCTATAACTAGGCTAAATTTAGATCATACTCCCTATTTTACAAGTAAAATATGTAAACTTTAGTTTCATGGTTTAGATACATTTGTGCTTCTATTTAAAAGCACCTTGTCACTTCTTCAGAAACAGACACAGCTTCACTGGTTATTGGAAATAATGTTTACTTCCATCCACTTTAAATCTGCTTTGTACATTTACTTTCTGGATTCCCAAAGAACCAGGAAGAGAGTTCAGAGAGTGAGACTTCACTAACCTCAGCTGTGGCCCATGGATGATGGACTGCAGGATGTAGGTCTTTGGATGATTCTCACGCTGTATCTCAGACTGCTCTGCAGCATTTCTGGTCTACGTTGCTTTCCTATACAGAAAGGATCAGCTTTTCTTTTTTCTTTTTGCATTTCTGAATTTTGGACTTTTACTATTTCCTTCTAAAGAGCTGTCACCTTGGGTGATGTGCTATATAAATTTGGTATTGAATATTAGAAGATCCTAACATATGCAACCTCTACTTGCCAAAATTATTTAACGTTTTCAGGGAAAATTAATTTGGGCAGGGTGAAAAAAATCATGAGGCAATTCAGTTTTTCTACTGATGTTATTAGAGAATAAACATACACAAATATACTTACATACAGACACACAGAGTTTTTAATGCTTCTTTACATGACAGTTAAAAGTTTAATCTATTTCAGTATTGGACAAGGACTACTTGAAGAGCATTTGAATTCATACAAAAATCAATTGGAATTCCTACAGATCTGGCTACCCCACTTATAATGACACTAGGAGGAGACAAATGCAAGCCTTGGTCTGTTGAATGTAAACCACTTTTACATAAAAATTAGGAATATGAACAAGTGAAGCAGAATCCTAAACTGTAATTCTCAGCGGTGCTGCTCTGCCCTCTGCAGACTGGATTGTATAATCACATATTAACCCTTATCACATACTTCTAAAGCACATCTATATCAACAGAAAAATAAGTTATCAAAGTGACTGAAACACACATGAACATCACTGTGACACTGCAAGTCCTGAATAAGTCAGGAATACTCCTGAGGCAGTGGCTGGTTTCTGAGTATCCTCGCTGTGTCCACACTGCCAATTAAATTGGGGAAATAATTACTGCCTGAACAGCACCCATGCCTGGAATCCGAATTCAGAATGAGGAACAGGAAGTATTTATGTTTGTTACTCTAATGTAAGCCACACAGCATTTCTGGATGGTGGAGAAACAAGTTCCAACTTCCCTATGCAGAGCAACTCCTCCCTGGTACTGAGAAGGGTTCTCTACAGCAAGACCCGGGGCACGTGGACCACAGCAAATGCTTGACTGACACACCAGGCTACCTGCACCCCACTCCACAAGTTGTTTACCTATATGCCACCCTGCACAGCACCTGCCTCCACCTTTTATCCTTGGTAAGCATCCAAATGCATTCACCTTTATGACCTCTCTAGAATTTCATGTGCTCTCCTCATGTTAGCTGGTAAAGAATGTTAAAGCTGCTTTAATTCTCCTCCATTTGCTGCATCCCTACTGATGTGAGAAAACACACACAAGAGTACTTATTGCTTCTTATGAGCTGGACAATGCTTTTGAACTAAGGACATGTCATAACCCTTCTGACAAAACCCATCATTTTTATAAGGCTTTTCTTGGATAGGAACAATACAATAGAATTCACACAACACACGAGTCAGATTAGTTCCAACTTTTCATTTTATTACGTGCTGACATTTGAAAAACTTTCTCAAAGCACACATGCCAAACCCTAGGCATCAGACATGGCCCTCACAAACAAGCAGCACCTGAAGTTCCTTTACTCCACCTGCCTGCAGTTATCAGGTGTCACACCACAGACAGAATGTCAGGTCTTCTGAAAAAAGAGTCTGGCAGGAAGAAAAATTTGCGTACACAGCTCCCAACACAGCACTTCTTGTATTGTGTGACTACCACATGTGCTGGTTACATGACCCAAAGACTCACATGTCAGGAAACAAGAGAAGTGGCAGTTTTTCAGCAAGTGGCAGCATTTGCAGAATATCTTCAGTACAAAACAAAAATAGGTGTTTGGACAAAAAAAATCTTTATTTGACGTAACACAGTGCAGAGCTTGCAATATGTAATGTTATTATGCTTCTATAAATTAACTTTAATGGCAGATCAATTCTTAATAATGACTCTTCTGAGCTATATTCACCCTCCATAGTTTGCAAGTAAAACAAGTGAAAGATAAGTCAGATCAGCATATTAAAATTTGATGGTATCTCATTTTGTCATCCTTCATTGCTTTTGTTTTTTTGAGGGATCTGCTGCAGACTAATGGGACAGGTGTAAGAGACAGTCCGAAGAAAATTTCCAAGCATATCAGTAAGCAAAATAAAAGTCTTAAATTTTCACCTTGCCCATTTCACAAATCAAAATGGTATTATTGTTCCAAAGCAAAAAATTAGAGGAAAACAGTGGTCATGTTTATACTTAGCAACACTGTTCTCCAGTACCTCTATTTGACAACAACTGAATTGCATTCTTAAACAGAATTCTTCACATATTCTTAAACAGAATTCTCTACATAATCCCTGCTATCCCAGATAACCAACACAGAAATATCACTAAGAGTCTGGGCTACATCTTGAAAACCTTGTACAATCTGACAATACCTTCATCAAACGAACATTCAAGTTCTAGTTTTACCTTTCTTTACATTCTTGTCATCTGACCACTTAGGAGTGGTTTGTAACAGGTAACTGAAGACAGCAAAGGAAAGGTAATCAAATCTTAATACTGCTCCTCCTTCCAACAAAATAATTTTATGATAACATAGCAATTATTATCAAATCTAGAAATATGATTAATTCTGAAAACCTGTACAAGAAGTACTATTCTGTACCCGTTTACAACTTCCTTTGGACAAAAAGCTGTCATATCCCACAACTCTGACCAAGGCCAGCAACAAGTTAATTACACTTGAAAAAGCCTGATTATTTCAGGGGAATGTTCAGGGTACAGGAGACACGCCCCCCTTCCTAGTCACGTAAGACTCGGTCTCATGAACTAAGATGGGAATTAGGATTTTCCCCATTTCCAGCTCACAGGTTGCAAGCCCAACTTGTTTCTACACTGTGGCACAAGTTCCAGTACAATTCTAGCCAAAAGACACCCTGTGGAACTACTTGGTCATGAGTTCCAAATAGTCTTGGAACAGAAAAGCCGAGGCAACTCAGCACTTTTTGAAATGCATTCTTTGAGAAGAATGGAAAGCAGGTTTCTTCTCCCCCAGAGCTTGTTACCTACCTCTGGGTTCTTCTCTTATTCTTAACACTGATGTTCTCTAGTCATGAAAGTCACTTGGGCCCACCTGAAGAACTCCCAGGAACATTCACTGCATACAGCTCTGACCAGGGCTACATCTTCACAAAGGACAGAAAGGCAAGCAGAGCTCTTTTAGGAGCTGACTGAACAGTAGTCAACTGGTCTCTGGTACTCAAACTGTAGGCTTGGACTCTAGCAGTTGAAACTTCAGCCTGAAATACTAAATTCACTGAAAACAATACAGACCCTAAACATGTCTATACCATCATGTCAAGTAGTACCTCTCCAAAGCCAACTCACCTCTGACTCACAGCAAGGCTGCATGGGCACTGGAAGGAGCAGTCTGGAGCACTGAAGAAGCACTGCCAGACTTCCCAGGCACACTGCTGGGCCTCTGCAGGTTCTAAAACAAGCACTCCTGGAAGGACAAGGTAAGCAGGGTGCAGAGTGCATGATGCTCTGATCACTACTGAGATCTGCTCTTTCAGAGGGTGACAGACACAGGAATCACCTCTGTAAGACCACACAATTGTTTTGGAAAAGCTTAGAAACAGAACAAATGTACAGATTAGATCCATGAGCAAAACTTCACAGAAAGGGAAACGGCTCTGTATTGAATTGCCCAAAGTAAGTAATTCTGAATTTATCTGTACAGATACACATACTGCACAGAAAAAACACTGACAGACTTCCCATATTGAGACACTTTTCAGTGTAGTAAATGACAGGACTGGTTATTCTTTCCTCCCTCTCCCCCTGCATAAAACCCAAATCTATCTTCTGTGTTATTTACACATAATGAAAAGGAAAAGTTCATGAACTAGTGACATTGACTGTAAGCAAGACAATTCACCAAAATCAGGGAAGTGTGTTGAAACAGGATAGTCACACTTTCTGAATACAAAATTTTTAAAAGAGAAGCTGAAGTGAAACTGAAAAAAACCCTGAATTTGAACATCAGTGGGGATATATAATTTTCTCACTCTTAAAAGCCTGAGCCTTTTTCCCTTGAAAATATTGATAAAAGAGTAACATACCCTTCAGAATCTCTTCAAAATTACACATTCAATAATTGCACAATAATTTTTTCATCCCTTGTGCAGTGAGGGCTGAAGAGAAGTTCAAGAAATTCATTGTGGTAGAAATCCTTAGTCAGCAGAAAGTGCTCTGAAGAAAATTTTCAGCACCTGCAGTTTTGGCTACTGGTGGGTAAAAGGAAGTAAGGTTTTGGGGTGTGCTTGAAACCTTTAAGATGAGAGCTGATCCCACAGTAATTTAAGAGATAAACAACCACTTGCCCATTAACAACTATGAGCAAAGCAGAAGAGCAGGATTCACTTCTGTGCAGAAGTTCATGTGCTTGTGTGTTGTGGTTGTTTCCCAACTCACCATTTTGCCTCCAAGATTCTGCAGACATGGGAAATAAGGCTCTCTGCCAGATGTGAGGAAGAGTCTCAAGGTGCTTTCCCCATGCCCGAGTCTGTTATTTCCTCTTTTTTTTAACACTACTGAGTATGAACTTTAACCTCATTTAGCTTCCAGAAAACCTTCAAGTTGATTATTTCTCCTAATAATTCAACTCCCCACACTGCTTGCAAGACAGTTAAATTTAAAAAAAAGTTTTCAGGTTGAAATCTGGGTGTTATAATCTATTTGTACATCTAACTATTCAATTTTCCATCTGTCCTCAGAAAACTGTGTAGGAAACAAATTGATTTTAAGAGCCATTTCCACACAAGTAGGTATCCCACACAAGAAGATTTCATTCTCCATGTTTACCACAAACCCACCGAAGCTGCTGCTCTGTTTGGAGGTCAGTTAATTCATCAATGGATCTCCAGCTGCACTGACAAGCATATGCACGTGCTCCTTTCTTCTTTATCATCTTTGCTCTTAGCTTACTGAGCTCAGGCATGTTATTTCTGTCAAAGAAGTGAATTCATCTTAGGATCATGCTGGGTTGTTTTGGTATTTTTTTAAAGAAAAGATATTCATGAGGCCATTTCAAATCAGAAGACATCTTGACAATTCTGAGTACCACTGTCACGGATTAATTTAGGGATATATTTGAATTCTGATTTGAACACTCCTTTCCTGAGAGCAGTCTCAGTGTGTAATTTCTGTGTTCTCAGATAAACTACAGACTGATGTTTTTGTAAACAACATTATCTGTTGGATTTAGAGATTTCCAGTCAGCCCCCAGAGAAAGAATTGGGAAGAAAACCAAGCAGAGCTAATTATTGTATTAAAAATTTACCCAAAAATGTATTTATCTTATCAAACTTACTGTAAAAATTACTATGCATAATGGGCACAATTACAGAGTTAAACTTTTCATCAGGAACTGCTACTCAAGGTGATTGTTAAAGTGACTGAAATGAAATGGCCATAAGAGGGTAGACTGTACATCAAACCAGAAATAATTCCTGTGCAGCCATAACAAATGAAAAATCAGCATGCTATGAAAGGAACAAGTTGTTTCAAAAAGGACAGGTGATAATGTAGCATTTTAGCTATCTCTGCTCTCATGACCTCCTCCTGGCCACTGGACACTGAATTGCCCAAAAATAACACTAAGCCAAATTAAATAAAGAAAACCCAAAACAAGTATCAAGGGAAGAATTTTTAGAAAAAGAAATCAGACACCTATTGAGAGAAGGAAAATGTTTAATCTTAAGTTTGCTTTCTAAAATTCAGGTTTGTCAAAATTAACAGCCAAATATCTTGCTAAAGATTAGATTTTAATCAATGTTACAGGTATCTGATAGTAATGCTGCTCATGTGGCTTTTTTTCTTTAGTTTCATTTATTATTTTTAAGATCTGAGAAGCAAAATAATTTTGACTTTGGGTAAATAAAAGAATCCCACTTTTGTTTAAACCTTTTCCACTACCAAACTAATCTTAAGAGACTAGTGCAGTGTGGTATTTTTAAAACTGCTTCAAATAATGGGAAAAATAATGGTATTCAATAAGAAATATGGATTTTGAGACTGGAAGAAAAATACAGGAATAACCAAAGATGTAACACAGGAAAAATAATGGAAAAGGAGCCGGTATCTCCATCAATTTTCTTCTCCAACTGTCACACCACTGTCAAAGCACATACTCTGAACACATTCACCTCTTCCATCAGTTAATGGGCACACAGAGACTGTACTAAAATAACAGGAATCCAAATCTGATGTCTATTAGGAACGTGCCTACTTCACTATCTTTCACTTGGCATTAGCTTTGGAGAAACTGGAAATAAGAACTCCTTACTTTAAGTCGTCAAAAACTATTTAAAGAATTAAAGACATCACAATATAAGCAGAAAACAAAAATCCCACCTCTCCATTAAACCAAACCTTGCTTCAAGAAAGAAATCTGTTAAGAAATAAAGCTATTTGATTTTCACTGAACATGACAGCACACCTGATAGTGGAAAAAAGAACATCTGCCTTGAAACCATCATAGTCCGTATGAGTGAAGGTGAGGTGCAAAGCACATGCTGAACAGTCTGTATTCATGTTGTTGACATTGTAGATACTCTGCACTGGCTGGCAGAGTCCAACCAATCACATGGAGTTCCTGCTTATTTCAGCAATAAACTGGCCTTTTATGAAATGTGAATTATTTTTAAAAGCAGAGGGAGAGTTATGGGAGAAGAGACAGAAATGGATGAAAACAGATTTTGGGAGACATTGCTTCGCCCTCCCCACAGACTGTCACACCTGATCCCAAACAGGTAGCATGCATGCTTCTCTTTAGGTGACACAGCAATGATAAGGGTTTTTCATCCTTCCTGTTCTTACTGAGCCCCAAAGCACGGCAGCACAACACTAATACCCACCCCAGACACACCTGAAAAAAAGATAATCACAGGACTGATCCCAGACGTAGTCATTGAAAAGTGACACACGGAAGTCACAAGCAGTACAACGTAGCTGATCACACGTTCTGGACAAAGAAGAACAATCAGAGAGCTGACTGATACAATATACATCCACCATAAATGGGTCAAAGTACAGCACTCAGAAATACTAGAAGCAACGTCACCTTATCTTAATGCTTTTACATCTCTGGCGTGTTCAGAATTATGGTATGTGATTTAATTATATGTTCAGGTATTATTTTTACAGGTTCCTATCCTCACTGAACACATGAAATAAACTGATATTCACTTGATATATTCTCTTTAGTCTTCCTCACTGATACAGCACTTGGGCAGCACCCAAATATGTGTTGAGTGCACAATTACTTACTACAAAAAATGCCACATGGAAATGCAGTAATGTTCTACAGGATGTTGTGGATAAATCATCAAAGTACCTCTTCTGCTAAATTCAGCTGCAATTGCAAAGCACTCTGAACCATTTCCAGTTCAGGTACTGGGAGATTTCAACCAGCCCACTGATTTAAGTCACATACTTGGCATCACATAGAAAGATCAAGAGAGGCAGGGAAAAATAACAACATAGCAGCAATTTCCTTAACTATTTGTTACTGATTTTTGGTTTAATGTCTCATTTGCAAGCATCTTTCACCACCTCCAGCAAACAAAAGATCAAGTGATCAGTAACAGAGGACTGGAAGGGACCAGCTGATTTCAACTGCAGTTACAGGCAGCCACTTTTTTAGATGACTGTAAGGCTGTCCTGCCCAGTTCAAATGCAGAATTTTGTACCACCACAGAAACACAGCTGTGAATAAAAACAATGATAAAGCAAGTAGCATGTATTTTTTCAGGTTTCCTACCTTTTTGAAATATTTGTTCCTATCCCAGATGGTGAAAGGCTTCCACCCAGGTACACTGGACAGCATCTGTATGGATTCATTAAAAAATATTAAATTACAGCAAAACAGGTTGGAGAAAGCAGTATAACATTTCTCCTAGTTTAAGAGCATGGTATTTATAAATTTTTTTTTTAAACATAGGCAAAGCATCCAAATGCTTGTAAACTACAGAGTTTTAAAATTTGCATTATCAAAGTGTTCAAAGAAAAACTCTAGGAAAAACACTCTCTATGCCAAATATACAAGGATCTACATGTTGCAGCATTTGATAAATATTTATGTCCATAAGGCAAAGGAGGATGTTGTTCAATACCTCAAATAATTAATAAATTTATAATAAACTATTTTGACCACATGAAAACACATAAATAATTCTTTGAAATTACCTGTTTCTTTGTTTTTTCTTTAAAAAGACTGTCTCTCTTCTCAGTGTCTTTCTTAAGAAATGTCAACAGAGATTTAACAGCAGCAGTATTATTAGCCTGATAAAAAGTTACAGTCAAGCAATGTCCAACAAGCCAGAACATTTTTCACCTACCTCTTCCCAAGTGCCTGTACAACAACACTATTTCTTTCAGGTGTGAGACTTGCAGAATTAGACTTCAATTTCTGTTTAAAAACAACCAAAGAATATAATGCAGCATTACAGCAAGTCACAATATTCTGGTTTACTTAATAAGCAAGAGCCAGAAAATCTCAGTCACAAAAGAAGGGGACTAAGACTTTGGGAATTTTCTTGTTCAAGTTTGTGAGGCTCTGAAGTAACAGGTAAGTGAGGAACAAGGCTTCTCTTCCCACACTGAATTTCCAGCTCTGGCTGAAGGAATTCCACACCACATGATTACTTAGACTTTACAATCAAGACTTAGTAATTCATGCCCTCCTTTTACTAATTTTGCTTTTAAAACCAGTTATAATTTGGAACCCTCTACCTTGATCTTTTTTTAGCTTTTGTTTCATTACAACCCATCAAGAACTTAGCTTATTCAAAAAGATAGTCTTTGAAAGGTTTCTTATTTGCTGCACACAAGAGAGTTTATTTGAATTCTAGAATATGAGAACTCTAGATCCTAAATGGGAAGTTCTAGGGATATAAAATGATAAAATTATACAAATTTACTGGCATAATTCTCTCTCCTGCATATTTATAGAAGTATTTTTTGTTGGTTCAGATTTAGCCACTCTGTAAAAAATCAAAGACAAACAAAACAAAAACAATGTCACTCGTGAAAATAAGGGAATCTGCAGGAGGTTATGAAGCGTAAGTAACACCGTTTTCTACTGCTGATACCCAAATGAATATCTATTTCCAATGCCTTCTATCATTGTAACTGTTGTGAGAATGTAATTTTGCAGCTTCATCTCCATCTCCTGCTGTGAAAAGAGAAGACATTTGCAGAGGATACAAAATGGGGAGCAGTGGTTGGTGTATCAGATGACTGAACTGCCATTAAGAAGGACCTGAAATGACTTCCATAAATGGGGTGAGAACAATCTCTTCAAGTTCAGCTAAGGTGAAATGCAAACTCCCGCCCCAGGGGAGCAATAATCCTTATGCACAGAACACCATGTGGGCTACCAGCCAGAAAGCAGCTTTGCAGAGAAGGCTGTGGGAAATTCAGTCGATAACAAGTTGACCATGAGCCAGCCATGTGCCCTTGTAGTACAGAGGGTCAACAATGTCTTGGGATACATTAGGACGGAGGTTGCCAGCATGATCAGGGAGGTGATCCTTCCTCTCTACTCAGCACTGATGAGGCAGAATCAAAGAATCTTTTCAGCTGGAAGGGACCTTCCCCTGCTCAAAACAGGGTCAGTTTCAGCAGCTTGCCAAAGACTGTGTCTAGCTGCATTTTGAAAACCTCCGTAGACCAAGACTCCACAACCTCTCTGTGAAGACTGCCCCTGTGTTTGACCACCCTCACAGTGAGAAAAGTGTTTTCTTGTGTACAGATGGTATTTTGTGTGTTTCAGCGTAAGCCCATTGCCTCTTGTCCTGTCACTGGGCACTATGGAGGAGAGTCTGGCCCCTTCTTTACTACACCCACAGCTATTTACACACATTGATAAGATCCCCCTGGAGCCTTCCCTTCTCCAGACTAACAGTCCCAGCTCTTTCAGCTGCTCCTCATATGACAGGCACTTCAGTCTCTTAACCATCTCCATGGGCCTTTGCTGGAGGTTCTGCAGTAGCTCCATCTCTCTCTTGTATTTGAGAGACCAGAATGGGTCACATTACTCCAGATGTGAACTCACAGACAAGTCTGGAGCACTATGTCCCATACAAAAAAGGCACAGACATAATGGAGTGGGCCCAGGAAATGACCATGAAGGTCATTATGGATTTAGACCATCTGACATCCACGTAGTATAAGCTAAGAGAGTTGGAATTGTTTAGCCTGGAGAAAACAATGGTCAGGAGAACCTTATGAAGGTATGTCAGGGAAAAATAAACATGCAGCCAGACTCTTCTAAGTGGGGATCACTGACAAGAGAGGCAATGGGTGCAAACTGAAGTACAGAATTTCCACTCAAACGTATGAAAAATCTTTACAACTTGTGAGGGTGGTCAAACACTGGACTGGGCTACTTAGTCTGCAGTCTACATCCTCAGGGATAATTGAAAGCCACTTGGACACAGCCCTGGGCAACTGGCTCTAGGCAGTCTTGCTTAAGCAGGTGGCTGGACCAGATGATCTCCAGAGGTCCCTCTTCCAACTGCAACCATTGTGTGATTCTGAGCATTGACACTATGCTCTATATTGAACTAGCATTTCCTTTAATTGCCTGTTATTGCCTAGGTAAGAACATCTCTTTGTATCTCTCCTATTCCTCACTACAGGATTACTGCATTTTCCTTTCTGCTTTATTTTCCAAGTTTATTCTACAACTTGTTTTCATTCATGTTTTGCTTTAAAAGTTTTAGCTTATGGTGCTTTTACTTCCACTGTTGAACCTGACTTGTTCTGAATTTCTCCAAACCCCTACTCACCGGAAGTGTTTTGGTAAAGCTGCTGTCATTACAGATTTCATCAATAATGTCGTCTAGATCTTCTTCACTGCTGTCAGCACTCATTAACACTTTAGCTGATCTGAAAAATAAATAAATCAGCCTTCATTTTTGTAGCAAGACTACAGCAATTCTAAGAACTGTCAGTTAAAAAATATAAACAGTTACAGCCTTTTTTCCCTAACATTTTTGTAGTATCTCAGGTGGGCCATCCAAATCATGACTGAACAGATGTAAACTGCAGGGTAACACCTTTCAGTCAGTGTTGAGTTGTCCCATCATAGGTCTTACTTTTGCTTGCTTATTTTATTTCCAACCACTCCCAACCGTGAATTAAAACTATGACAGTATAACCCCTGCTACACTTACTGGGCAATTAACTGGACAACCCTGATTTTTCACATTTAACTTCAGCAGCAGGAATATGAGGTCAGAGGAAGGTCTCTAGTCAAGCTACACAACTGCAGCAGTCCTGAAGAGAATTCCTGTGGAACTGGATGCATTTAGAAAGATCACCTGCACTTTGTTTTTGCTCAAGTAACACTCAAGTTTGTTGTTTGCTAGCTCTCTGCCAAAAAAAGAGGCCTGTAGTACCACTGCATTAACCAATCAAGAACAAATCTACTCCTGAGAAAGAAGAAAACTGTGTAATTTTTTTTCAAGATTGTAATTAGATCGACTAAAATTAAGTGTTCCTCTAACCATTATGCAAACAATGTGGAAGTCCAGTAATGTGGTCAAAGGTGGTTGTCTTGCTGGTCTTGCATTAGCCTTTGGATTCTTCAAGATCCTTTCCTGAGAGCCTGAAATGTGTGTTGGGTAAACACTCAGCAGCCCACCTGTGAAGACATCTGGCCAAGCGTCTCTGGTCCACAGACCTTCCAAATGGAGTCTGAGATGCCTGTGAGGGTCAGGATGTAAACCTGATGGTCAGGATGGAAACCCAAGGGCAGGCAAAGATGCCTGTCAGGGCCAGGATGGAAACCTGAGGGCAGGCTGGGATGTCAGACACTGAATGCTCGGCAGTACTGCCAGCAATCACCCTGTCAGGACCAAACTTGCAAAATCACCATTTTGAAAATCATGGAATTTGAAGCAGATACCTCAAAGTGTAGCAGGTAAGTTAAGTGCTTACTGTAGCAGATATGGTTAAAAAAGTCTGAACAGAAAAATTATGAAGAGAAAAAAACTGACCAGAGGGAAGAGCATGAAGTTGTGTCAGGGGAAGTTTAGGTTGGATATTAGGAAAAGGTTCTTCACCCAGAGGGTGGCTGGGCACTGGAACAGCTCCCCAGGGAAGTGATCACAGCACCAAGCCTGACAGAGCCCCAGAAGCATTCGCACAAGGCTCTCAGACACATGGTGTGACTCCTGGGGTGTCCTGGGCAGGGCCAGGAGTTGGACTTCAGGGATCCTTGTGCGTCCCTTCCAATGCAGAACATTCTGTAATTTCGGTGAAATTATTGAAGTATCAAGAGAATAAAAACTTTGAAAATGTTATTACTAAAGTTCTTCCTGCTCTAAATTGCGATATTTATAGCTATTTGAGGCCAGTTATATACAGAGAGCTATCATGAGGTCAGTTACAGAGCCAAGTAATCCCCACCCCTAACTAAAAGGCAAATTAGTGCAGCTTTTAACGCCATATTTAATCTAAGGTTGCGGTACACGCAGGAGACAAAGACTGTCTGAAGTAACTAAACTCGCAGGCACACGATTTGGGTCTTTGAAAAACACGGGCTGCAGGTGACACTCGCCGACCGCCGGCCCGGTTTCGGCTCCTGAACCCGCGTATTTTGGGTTCTTGAGAGGTCTGGCCTCACGGGGCAGGCGGGGACGGGCTGCGCGCCACGCAGGCGGCGCCTCGCTCGGCGGGTGAGGCCTGTGTGAGGGCGGCGGGACCGCGGCGGGACCGCTAACCTGCCCTCCTTGGCCGCCGCGGGCTCCTCCTCGCCGCGGTGGCACAGCCGCCGCTCCACCTCGTCCAGCAGCCGGTCCAGATCGTCCGCCATCTTGCCGCCCCGCGGTTGCCAAGGCGGCGCCCGGCGCCGGCAGGGGCGGGGTCTGCCCTCCCGGCCGAGGCTGGGGCGGCCGTGGGGCTTCGGCGAGGTTCGGGCCGCGGTTGTGGCCCCGCCGCGCCGCTCCCGGGATTCGGAAGTGAACAAAGGGGAGGGGAAGAAAAAAAGGAAAATGCAAAGCCACGGAGACTGTGGCCGTAGTCGGCAGGATTCGAACCTGCGCGGGGAGACCCCAATGGATTTCTAGTCCATCGCCTTAACCACTCGGCCACGACTACGCATGCTGTAGAGGCCCTTCCCACCTTACATGACTGCTTACCGAAAAGGCGCACGCTTCGGAACTTAGGTCCGTCTTCCTCACGGGACGCAGTGAAAGGTTTAAAACAGAAGTTAGACTTAATACGTCTGTCATGCAGTTCAGTGGGCTGGATATTGGTCTGTTTAGAGCAAAACCAAACGATTAGGCTTTGCTAAGTCTCGCGGGAGAAGCCTGTTGGTTTTTTTTAAATTTTGTTCTGTTTTTGGTGTAGATTAGGAACAGTTGTGGAGAGAGCAGCCTCAGTCCCCTTAAAACCAGGAACGCTCCCCAGCTGGCATCCTCCGGGGGCAGGCCTTTTTGAGGAAAGTCCCATAAAGGTGGCTCTCGCCTATCGCCCTGTTAATAAATCCAGACAAAGTAGGAGGTGTCAGTCACCAGTCTTCCGAGGCCAGCTCCACCTTCCCTCTCATCAGAGACACACGGGAGGTGAGATGTCCCGAGGTGCGTACAACACCCGGTGTCAGTGAATCCTGTATATTGTTTTATTTTTTTTAGAAATATAATGAAGCAATTCAGAGAGAGAGGTCCTGTTAAGCTAAACTGAGCACTGCCATCTCCTTAGGTCAGCTGAGATAGAAAGTACAGTGCTTGTACCCTCCTGTTGCCAAGATGGCTCAAAATTTCTCAGCCTGTGATGAAGTGTGGTCTGCTGTCCTTAAGAGCTCCAAGCAAAGCCTCTCGGTAACTAGGTATTTTACAATTCTCTGTGTATTTCAATTAGTGAGTTGTAAGCCCTGTCTGAATTCCTTTGTACTTAAGCTTTAATTTCATTGTTCCATTTTCCTCCCCACATATCTCAGGTCGCTGTTAATACCCCCACCTGATCCATGGCAGTGCTGCTGGGGGAGATGTGTTGGGTAGAAGAGTTGGGAGCCTTTGCTGGGTTGATGTGATGGAAGAAACTAAATAGTGTTGATGCTGCTCCAGCTCTTTTAAGTGGTCCCTTGGCCAGGACTCTGTGTCGTGTAGGTAAATTCAATCCAGAAGAAGTGGATTTTTGGGTGGAATTTTTACATTCATCTCTTGCAGCTGTGGAGAGTTTAAACTAATCACAATTCTCCCCAGTATGCTATCATCTCTGTAATTTGAAAAAGGATCAGGAGCCCACAGGCTTGGAAAATCTTGAAGAAACTCTTGTCCTGAAATACATCATCACATGTGGAAAAGACCACTTGCTGCATCATCTTAAAGGAGCTTAAGAATGCCGAGATCCAGTATCATTCTGGCATTCTTTCAAATGGCCTTAGGAATCTGAGTACATTCTCTTTTGACTGCAAAACAGCTTCTTTCCCTTTCCATCAATCCTGTGGCTGTCAGTGTGTCTGTTGCAAGGTGCCAAAAATGTATGGAGTGTCTATGGGATGACGGTGCCAAAGTTAGGGGTGCCTCGAGGCCTTCTCCCATGAACTCATTGCAGCATTTGCTCAGTTGGAAAGCATTTGAAACCAAAAAGAAAATGAAAAAAAAAAAAAAGGAAAAAGAAAAAAGGCACAGACCTTTAAAAATTGTTGAACTGAAAAGATTGGCTTTGTGCAGATTGCTGCCTGCTGTTTAGATCCTTGTCGTTCAAAACTTCTGAAAGGCCTGATGCAATCAAAGAGACTTACTGGGTCAAATTGATTCCAGACCAGTTCCTGGAATCTCATGAGGTGAATCTGACATACTGGGCCTTCAGCTAAACTGTGGCCAGAAGAAAGGAGTTGAGGTCACGCCCTGAATTTTGTCCAATCTTAGGAAATGAGTGAAGTGGCTTGTTCAAATAATGTCTCCTACTGACTGCTTGGGTGCAAATGGAAAGGTTACTGATTGCTGAGGGCTGGAAAAGTACAGAATGAGCACTTTAATGATGATGGCTTTTTTTTTTTGATGTATACTATCTCAATATATCCTTAGGAAGAGAGGACAGAAAGCTGGAAGGCTGTCCTGGGTGGAAGCCATAATGTTCTCTAATCCTCAAGCTACTGGAAGCTTTCTCAGTGATGCTGATAAAACTAGATTTTGCCACAACAGCGATGAAGACAAAAAAAAACTTTCTAGGGCAGTATGTTAATTTCCCTCTTCTCTTTTCTCTGGGAACCAAAACGAGCCGAAATTGAGGTTGACCAGAACTCTTCTCAGCCTTCTTCTCTGAACAATGAACTCTCAGGGGCTCAGGTATTGATAAGAGGTCAGCAGAACCAGGTAATACCAAAGTAGTTTCTGAGTGCTACCCATTGCCAGGCAAGAGGGAAATGGTTGTAGGGAGGGACTCTTCTTGGTATGGTGATAGCATGCTGCAGGCCTTTCTGCCTTCCAATCTCTTGTGCCAGAAGTTGGGATGGAGGTCATGCAGTGACTGCCTCTCCTCAAGGTGTTCTGCTGCCTCCAGCATACATAGAACTGTACAACTCGTTGCTCCAAGTTACAGGATATTACACTAATCCTGTTCCTCATCACAATCCAGTATAACATCAATTTGAGTGACATTGCTTATTTCTTACTAGCCATACTTCAACATGAGAAAATTCAGGGCTAAATCTAGATTTTTTTGCCATAATTTTAACGACTAGCAAGCATTCCTGTGAATGAAATTTTTGTACTAAAGATACCAGATTGGGAGACAATTTTTTGAAAGACCTCTTGGCAGCAAAGCTAACAGTGTGTGCAAGATTCCTCGTGTAACACTGGTTTTTGATGTTGAGAGACAGCCTCGGATCAAAGGACAATTTAAGCTGGAGGCTATCCCAGTCTTGGACTTCACTGTCAATCCTTCCATTGAAGGTGCCAGCTCAGAGGGTGGATTTTCAGTTCAGTTTGCTGGCACAACTGCCTTACCCATGAGGGGCATGAGGGCTGGAACAACTTCCAGTTACTTCCAACCTTCCTCTCAATAATTTCAAGGTTAGAGTATGTGAGCAGCCACCAGCTGTTGCCGGGGCTACACATTTCTCTTGTAAAGGAAACTGTTCCTGAGAAGAACAGGTAAGTGCCCAGAATGACGATCTTAGCCCTTGCTGTGAGGGGTCAACTTACTTTTGGATATTTGTAAACATACATGCTCATTTTCAAATGAGTGTCACGTGGTGCTTACCAAGGGACACAGAAGATTTTTCAGGACAGTATACAAAACAAAAAAATATTTGTCTGGGGACCTTTTAATGAACATGGCATAATCCTCAAAGCTTCTTATAACCATGACATTTTGATCTCCGTGAAGGCATAAGAAACACTGGAAAGTTGTTTCTGGAAAAAAACTGTCAGCTTGTAAGGCTGTATAACAAGGAGGTCACACTTCCAAATCAATGATAATTATGTGTAACTTCGAATAAAAATGGTGTTGCCAGGCACTGTGCAGCTTTACTGCACCTGCATTCTCTGGCACCAAGGGTGTCAGTCCCTGTAAAGTGGAGCAGAGGGAGGCACATGGTGATAAAGCAGGTCAGTGCAGAGAACATATCACAAGGTAAAAATTTTTCCATTTAACAGATAGAAATAATAAGTAGTAGTAAATATAAGATAATTGGCCTGCCAGGAAGGACCTAGGCTATGAGAACGTGAGTAGGAAGGAGAAAGCATCAAGCACAGAGGACTGGGGACTACTGTGGAAAAATTCTTCCTGCTTGCTGCCCATTTCACAGCTGTGGTGAGATAAACTCCATGTAAAACCAGCCTAGCTGAGGGAGCTGAAACCAAAGCAGAGATAGTGTTCCATCACTCTTGCCAAGGCTGGAAAATATTTTTCAGGGATGATTCTTCAGAAGAGTTGTGAACTAGGAAAAACTATGCTGTAAGCCACAGGGGCATGGTGTGAGTGTGCATGTGGGGATGAAGGTGCTGTTTGTGTAAACTCCAACACTAGTATCCTGCTCCTCAGTGGGGTTGATTCCGATTTTTCTTCCTGAGGCCCCAGGATGCTGCATCTCAGAGGGAGACAGATGTGGCAGCTGGCAGGGCTGGCATTGTCACACATAAGGTTCCAGATACACTCCTTTATTTCACTGCATGGCAGTGCGCTTTGTTTCACTGCATAGCTTCCTTTTCTCAGTACAAGAACCCTGGTCAGTGAAAATATACGTTAGGCAGAATCACACTTGTGAAACATGAATGCTAGTTGCATGTGTGATTTTGTACAGGCTTTTACAGTTACGAGACTTAAAAGAATGGCAAGAAGAACAAAGACTTTTTCAGATGAAAGCTTCTTCATAAAACCTTCCTCTAGAGCTCAAATGCTAAAAAGAGATCTTCATGTCTGTGAGTAATGAGGTTTTCATTTGGACTTGAAATAAATAGGCTTTTTTTTTTTTTTCCAGTGCAGTTTTCAAAAGGAAGAATGTTTAAGGGCAAAGTGAAAATTAAAAGCTAGGACCTCACTAATTTCAGCAGGGTCAGGATTTCATACAGAAGGTGAAAATCCAGTCCATCTCATTGCAAATATCTGTTTCTTGCTGGAGGATGGGAACTGGTAGCTCTGCTTCCAGCTCCAGGCTGCATCTCCCAGCAGAGGGCATTGCAGCATGACATTAATGTTTTTCAGAAATCTGGCAGAAGGTAAACTGAACTTCAAGGGGTTGTTTGGCCGGTCTAAAATTTATTTTCATGACCTCCACTGGAAGAGTATATCATCAGTCATTTAAAACCAAAAGATGCTGCTAGTAAACTCTAGCTGAAAGATAAAAGGAATTTTTCCTTGCACTCTAAAAAACCCTAATGCCTGAAAGAGAAAGCAAATGCCAGAAAGCATTTGTTCCTCAGTTTCTCTATCACTTAATTTATTTTCATTTTTTAGATGACACTGTAGGCTGAATTGCAAAGACTTGTTTCAGGTTCAGATCCTCTTGACATTCTGTAAAAAATAATAAACTGTTTCCTATAAAAAATAAATGGAGAATTGAAATTATAATGATATGAGCAACAAGGAGAAGAAAGAAAGTTCAACATTTGCAGTAGATGTGGATAACAGGCATCATGTAAAATAATGGAGGTAAGAAAGGAGATTTTTCAAAAGACTGGGATGTGCTGTGTATCAAACCCAGAAGCTACAGAGTACCCTGAGCAGTGCATAGCCTTCAATGCAGGCTTCTCTCTTCCCTGCCATCTTCCCTGAGCCCTGCATCCTCCACCCATGACACATCAGGAACACATTTGGGGCAGACAGGGCAGTACCTATCATAGAGACAGGCCTTCTGACCCTGTCTCCACATTCTGGCTGGTTCTGTCACATAACAGTGTGCCAATCCACCTTCTGGAGGCAGTGTGCATGATTTAATGTAAATGAGCAGGTTGACTCCATAACACAGGCATTCTGTTAAGTCTTTGTCTAAGGCAGTGTTCAGTACAGCTTGTTGTGTGGTCACCCAGCAAACTGAGTGGGCACGTACCTTGGCAGAGAAAAGTGAGGGACTGAGGGCAGGAGAGGCTGAGAAATGTGTGGAGCAACAGTACATTCTCTTGTTTAGCATTTGTTCTTTGGCAGGTCACAAGTGGATTCGTTGTGTTTGAAAGTAGTCATTGTAGTTTTACAGGTGGAGAAACTGAGTCACCCAGGTGATTGTAGCCTGCCCAGATTCATTAGATAAAATCAGGATACAGGTACTAAGAGCACTCCCATCTCTCAAGTTGATGAAGTCTCAGCTTTGCTGTACACTCACTGAGCTGCACCATGTCTATATGCTACAGTGAGAAACACTTCCAAGTCCAAGAAGTCCAGGAGGGCAAGAGTTAAAGAGCAAATTCTACCACCTTGATTCTTGATAACATTTTCAGGTTAGTTTAAAGTGTTAAAACCAAAGGGACTTGAACAGAGAAAAGGTCCTGAATCTTAATTTCAATGAGTGATATTGAGGGAGTGATTGGGTATTTTATACATACCCTAAAAATGCCTAATAGGCATTCAGCTCTGGAGGACTTGAAAGGACTGTAACCTTTCCTGCAGTTTAACAACACATTTCTCCATAAAACTAACTTGAGAGAAATTCCCCACATTCCCACACTGAACACTTAGCAGTCTTTTCAAACTTATGTTATTGCAGTAAATATAGCTTATAACCATAAAATTAAGGTTATGTAGACTTGTAACTTTTTATTTTATGCTAGCTTTGTGGGCCACTAGAAATTTCTACAGAGGTTACTGTCCTGAAGCCTGCAATGAATTACATGAGTAAACTAAGAAGAAACAGAAGAGTAAGAAGAAACAGAAAACAATCCTGACTCTTTAAAAAGACACATTGGGTGTTTAAGGGGAGAAGGGCAAACAAAAGGAAGTTCTCATGCTTTACCGTTTCAATTTAAGATAGTTCTTTTTGCTGTACAGGGAACTTGCTAGTATACATAGCTGTGATTGTACTCATGGGCTGTTTAATGGCTATGGAATTACTCAAGAAAAGGTGATAGATCTTAAAAATAACAAGTTGTGTTTTCTTGGAGTGCTGCCAATGAGATTCTGACAACCTGTGCCAAGTGAAGCTCCAATAAGCAAAATTTAGATGATTTTTACTGTGATGTACTAAATAAAATTTGTTTCCATCTAGCTGCATCCTTGCAATTTATGTTACAGATTGATTGTGAAGTTACAGAATCTCTGGTTTCTACAGAAAATGAGCTTTGCTTTTATTATGTGGTTTTACAGTGCCTAGAAAACCTTTGGCTTTCCACTAATGTAACTGTAAACTAATGTCTTATAAAGATAGTTAGCTTTTCTTTTTCCAGTGGTGACTGTAGACTGACTGTAGAACTGTTGAGTTCCTGAACAGAAATTCTTTAAAGTCTGCTGCTTTTAAGAAAATAGGTGATCAGAAATTTTTGGAAATTAGCCCTCTCTATGGCAGATTTGTTACCTCCCACTACTTCTATTGTCATGAAAATTTTGAAGGCCAAGAACCACCTAATGAACTGCCTTGTTTTTCATGATAGCTCAGTTTATTGTAAATCTGTGATTACAAGCATTTGGACAGCATGGAAATTGGATGCATCTTTAGTAGCTCAGGCCCTTAGCTAGAAGAAATACAGCCACAGCAGGAGGGGGCTAAGGAAAGGAGCAATTAATTTAGTTTTCCAATAGCATTGTAACAACACGGGCATCATTATTTAAAAGCCTTTGGAACAGTCTTCTTAATTTCATCCTATCCCACTCCCTCAACCTCTTGTCTTGGTCTGGCTTTTGTTCACTTCATGCAGCCTGCCAGACCAACCCGAGCCTGCCTGAACCCAACCAGTTGGTCCCTGACGTAATCCCGAATGGTGACCTGTGGGGCTGACCTCGAGATTTGCCAGGCGGAAAAGGACCCACTTGGTTTTAGAGTGCTGGCTCTGTTTTGCGAAGAGCTGGCAAAGTATGTTTTTCTTTTTACTTTTATAGCTTGTTCCAAAGTCCATGGAGGATACACAGCTGGCTGGCAATACCACAGCTAAGTCCATGGCTGCAGAGTCTTAAAAAGCCTCTGGTGGTGATGCTCAAAAGCAACGCGCAGGAGTAGTGTGCACTATGTAATATGCGTGCTGCCTACAGACCTTCGTGCTCTCCACAAATGCACAACATTAGTGAGGTGTTTCATTAATCTGTGATGGAAGTAAAGCAGATGTTTCTCTAGATAGCAAGTTCTAAGTGCTCCTGATCTGTGTCAATTCTGCTTTTACTCCCATGCTTCTTGCTTTCTGTGTCTAATGCTACCGAAAGTGAATGACAATTCCAAACCTGTTTTACAGTTTGGAAATTGCTTGTGTCTGGGAGAGAGAATGCTGTTCTTTTGAAACTCTTTAAATAAATATTCAGGTTCCAAATGAATTAGTATTTTTCTCTTGTTCAGTTGTTTATTGATGATAGTTCTATTTTCTCTAGAGTATCTATTTTTATGGCCTTCCTTTTTCCTTCTTGACGTCTGTGGCTTTGCAAGTAGTCTGGAAAAGTCTGCAGGACAAAAAAGAATACAAATTTACTGAAATTTCATCTAAATCATCACCCAGATAAACATGAAGTAGAGAAATAAATAGTAATAACCCTTTTGGAACTAATCTCATCTCTCTCTTCTGGTTAAGGGGAATTGCAAACATAATGCATGTCTCTGTAGTAGCAATCCCAAGGACAATTGTATGAAACATGGCAACTAGACTGGTCCCCCAAACACTTGCTGGTAGCTAGGATGAGGTAGTATGTATTTTCCTGTTGTTGAGTAAAGCCACCCACCCAGTCTTTACACAATGGCTGCCTGTGTGCCCTGATGTGAATTATCTTACTGTGACCATTACATAGCTCATCACCTTCAGTCAGCTAAATGTCAGCATGTCTTAATAACATAAAAAAAAATCAGAATGTCTGCAGCTGAGGCTCACACTTCAGTTAGATTTTGTCTCCAAATGTGAAAGATCTACTTCATGTTCTTAGAGGAACAAGACAGTCCCAGCTCTCAGGACAAGATCCCTAAAACCTCAAAGGAATGCATCAGAGCATTGTTTCTTTCACAGGTTGGGTTTGTCTCTTCTTTTGTGACTACCCATTCCCCAAACCTAGAGACTAGTGCTCCTACTGAAGGTGTGAAAAATCCGTGCTCAGTTCCCACCCTTGCTCAAAAATCCAGAACTATTTTTACCACCCATTTTAGGAAAAGGATTTTTCTCCTTTTTCAAGAAGTTTTCTTCATTCCTCTTGTAGTGCAGAAAAAAACCCAAGACTCAGTAAATGGCTATCATTTAATGCTTTTTAGTTGTTACATTAATGAAATTGCCTTTGATGTACTCTTAGGGACTTCTCCAGTGTGTTTTCAGAGTGTTTAGAGTGATTTTTTTTTTCCACATTGAAGAATTAATGGATAAGAAAACATCTCCATAGGCCTTAGAGCAGAGACTGGAACATGAGTCCCACTTTTTCCAGGTGAGTCTCCCAGCAGGATATGCAGCCATATGTACGTGATTTTCACCTGAGAGCCTGGAGTCCTGTCTTGTGGTTAGGGCAGAGAGCTTGAACCTTTCAGGCAGAGAAGGGAACTGCTCAAGTGTTCTATCCAGCAGGCTTCTGCATAAGACACTGAAGGTAGAATGTCTATACTACAGCTTTTCAAACACCATAATGATCTGTAGCTCTTTTCTGAAAGGGCTTCAGAAGTTACTCTGGAGCTCTTGACCTCAAGCAAAAATGTGTTCTGCAGCACAAGGAAAGGAGCTTCAGCTGTGGGGTGGAAGGAGGCTGCTAACACTGTATTGCTGCCCATGTTTCATGTTAGCTAGCTCTAGATATATGTCCCATTGGTGCTCAGGGTATTGGGCCCCATTCCTGGGATTTCTGACTCAAACTGCATGTGTGGGGAGGGGCTGGTTTCTATTTCACCACCAATAATTCAGGCAGTGTGGCTCTTGGCATTCAGTCCTTTCTTCTTGCATTATCAGAACTACACAGTTGCCTGGTGGTGTGAATCTTGGTTGCTCAAGACTAGAGTTCAGCTATGCAGCTGTTCATGTCCATCTCAATGGGTTGGGATTAATTAATCTCTTTTCTTTCTACCATTTATCTGGGGAATACACCTGGGAGGAGATCCAGCTCCATAGTATTTTTATTTGTAGGTAATCCAAGTTTTAAATATTAGTTATGTGCAAGGCATAACCAGGTACTCATTCGATGGGTACTGCCTAAGTCCACCCTGAAACAGACATCCATATTCTTCACTCAGGGCTTCTCTGAGGCCTTTCCAGTTGTCTCTGGCACAGTGTAAAGTAGAAATCTTGACTGGAATTAGCAATGGGATAAATAAATGCAGTGTAGTCCATCACTGAGGTAAAGAATGGCATTAGATCATTACCTTAATCAAATATTTTTAGCTGCAGCTCCTCTGTGTGGATCACATGATGGGCAGTGGTCATTTGCTTGGTGCTTTGGCAAAAAAATGAGGGGCAGAGAAGAGGGAGGAACAGGGAAGGAACAAGGGTGGTGGAGGCCAACAGATACCTCGATGAGGGGGAACACATTCACAAAGTAGTGGAGGAGGAGCCTGAGCTTGACTGGTACTTGCTGACTTTACCATAGGCTGCATTTATCCAAAAATCAAGGAGGGGGGTGGGAGGGTAGTTTCCTCTAACAGGAAACCTGAGATTATTTGCTTTTTGTTGGAGAGCAACGTGTGAGCAGTTGTCTATGCCTACCACCCAATCACAAAGCTCCTGTGTGATTATGAAGAGAGGTTGTTAATATACTTTTAAGTTTGCTTCTATTATTTATTTTTACAAATGTCCATGGTATGGACATTATAATGGGAAAACCAAGACTAGCCAATGAAAGCTGAGCTGCAAAAGCAAAGTTTTCCTACAAATGTAAAATGGAGTTTTATAAAATCATGTATTTTATAATCTTTATGAATTGTGACTGGTTTCCAGACTGAAAAAAAATTACAGTATCTGCAAAACTGCACCTGCAGCAAGGCTGTATAGTGCTGATGAAAAATGTGTATCACTGATTATTACAGTTTTGGGTTTTGTTTGGGTTTTTTGGTGTTTGTTTTATTTTGGTTTTTTTTAGGTCATGGGTTTTCCATTATTTATGGCAATTCCTTTAGGACAGCACTGAAGTCTTGAGTGTTAAATGTGTTCATATGCTCTGGGGTACCTGCATGCAATTTAAATGGAAAAGAAGATAAGTGTTTGAGAAGATTGAGCTTTACAGCCACTGCAAATTGGAAGGAGAGAAATTTTTACAGCTAGATGTCACAGTTAAATCTTAATCACAATCATACTGGTATAAATCCAGTGTAACTCCACGGGGAGCTTAACAAGGTCCTGACCACACTGCTGCTGAATTAAACACAGCTTGTGCCTAGCGTGTTGCAAGCCACCCTTCGGTGGATGTACACAGGTCCAGGCAAGTTCACAGGCAGAATCCCAATTGTCTTTTATAGTACTATTTTCTGGTGCCGTGCTGGAGTTCCTGGTAACCAGAAAGCTTAGTAAAAAGCTGTAGTACATCTCTAGAAAATGAAGATCTAAGAGAAAAATGTCACTAATGAAAATACTGAAGAAACATGATACTAAGATTAAAAAATGTCATTAGTCAGGTTGCCAGCTCTGTCTAAGTAGTGCTGTAATGACCCTTGGAAAAAAATTAAGAGTATTTCTGAAGTCATTGCAGGAACTAGTAAATAGAACATTTCATAGGTTATGTTTTCTCCTTTGTGTGCATATAGTCAGGGAAGAATATACCACATAGGAAAATTAGTGTGCTTAACATATTTCACATCATGGCTATCCCTGCCATGCTTTCCATAGTTAGTTTAAAATTGTGTTCCATGGGCTTACAGTGTTTTCTTTGATTTGCTGCCAGTATTTGCTTAAGCAAATTGAAGAGCTTGTACTATACTAGGGTAGAAAGAGTGATAAATTGCAAAAATGCTGTAAATGTTAAAGCTACAAATTTAAGCAGAAATCTGAAGAAATTGCTCTCATGGCTGATAACTTTAACAGATTGAAAGGAAAACATATGATCACATAATACAGTAAGTGAGAGCTTGTGATAGAGGATCCAGGTTAAAAAATGTTTGCTACACCAAAAGAGAGTTCAAAGTATTTTTCACCTGGTTCCCTGAATCACAGTTCTTCAGTGTTCAAAGCAAAGGTTTTGATTCCTAGAAAAAGTTTACCAGATATTGTGTTCAAATGTGAGAACTTAGATGCTGAAATCTCCCTTTAAAAAAGTGCTTGCAGCTCCATTGTTGACTTCAGGATAGAATTTGGTCCATTGTAGTTCTTTTAGTCTATTTTCTTGTTAACAAATTTGTGTTGCTTTTGTTTATTTCTGCATGTGTGGGGAAAACCATTGCAGAAACTCTGTTTTCAGAGCCATGAGGCACACAATACAGAGCAGAACTAAATCCTGACTTGGTACACTCTAGTTTTGCTGCACTACAAATAGAGGTTTAGATACAGGTTTTACAGTTTCTGGGAATCTCTTGAAATGCAAAAAAGGAGATGCATGATCAATTATTATGGACAGGATGTACTATTTTATGAAGTATAACAGTCAAAATAATAGAAAAGTGGCATGTATTCTGTCTCTGATTTATACTTGCAGAAACATACCATGTATTCATACTAGTTAATCGGAAAATATGTATGCTACTTAGACCACATTAAAGTCAGGTGAATACTTTACAAAAATAATTAGAAATTCTAATTTCAACAAAAGAAGGAGCTCAGCGAGGTACAGAACTAATGAAGTCTTGTATTCCATTGCCTTGTTACTTTTAGGTGGAACCTTGGATATTTGATTGAAGCTGTCATTTCAATTAGATGGAATTCTCAGATCTTTTAATGCTTTCCCTTAATATGGGGATACCTAATTACTTTTATTGAAAGGCTATTAATGGAAAATAGGCCTCATCACAGATACTTATTATGTATTTGTACAAAATTTTGTAAGAAATACATGTTGGGAACAGACAACAGTAGAAAAGAGGGCGTTATGAAATCTCTTTGATTTTGCTTCCCTTCATAAACCTTCCAGTGATGTGAGAATTAGGTAATATTGTCACCAAGGTAAAACCAAGTACAGCCCTTGAAGAGTAAATGGCATATAACAAATAGCGAAAAAAAGAACTGAAGTGAATCATTTGAGAACATATGAACAGCTGAAATATGTTCACTGACACTGTTATTTGAACAGTTGTGAATAACAACCACATGAATTGAAGTCAAAGTTTCTCCATAATAATTCAAAAAGAGAACAAAAGGCTTAGTCTACTAAATAAAACATTTGCTGTGAAAGGCTTGCCTAGCTCTAGTTCATATATTGTAAAAGGATGTTGGCTTAAGATATGCTTTATTACCAAACTCAGATAAGAATACAGGGAAATGCTGCCTGAGGACTTCATTAAAGGAGCTATGGACTAGGAGATCTAAGAGTGGTCAATAGTTGAAATGAAGGTATTTTACAACTTTTTGACTCTAGAGTAATAGGCAAAGGATGTAGCCAGTGGAATCTGGGGGAGGAGGCAGACAGAGAAAAATAAATGTAAGAGAGAGTGCCAAAAGATAAAACATCTTTTGGCTAGCTTATTTTGACTTTTTAAATTGGGACAATGAACTACTATGGACATTCCCTCCTTTCCACCATTATGCAATGATTTCCACCTCATTTTCCATTGGTAGCCCTCTGTGACACAGATCAGCTCTGGGTTTTGAATGGCCCTGGCACATTATGAGATCTCACCTGATTCAGGTCTGTGAGTCTCCTCAAAGCAAACCCCTGTTTCTGCAGAGTGCTGTGCCATTCCTCCTGCCCCAGACAAATGCATGTGGCTTTACTGTGATAACTTCCTCAAGGTTATGGTGACCTTAACTAGTGAGTCAAGTGGATAATATCCTTGTGGGAAGGGAGGACTAAGTGAGGCTGGATAAATCCTCTCTCAGGTTTTCTGGGAGATGACAAAGAAGAATGCTCTCACGTGCATGCAAATAAGAATGTGCATTTGGAGGGAGTGCTCATCACTGCTGTGTTAATTTCTGATGGAAGACTTGCAAGGCATTAGAGTCACTGTAGCTTGCATCCAAGCCCAAATCAATGAATTACAGTGCATTCTCTGCTAAGCAGGACTTCATGCTTTCCAGTTCTTTCACACGCAGCAATTTTAAGAATTACAAGATGTAGCTGGGAAAGGATCGTAGGATTGTCCTGAAAATTGCAGTCCTTTGAAAAGGAAGCTTTATTAATTTTTAGTCATATAAATGCCATACACCTTTGCAAATCTTAGGCATCTTCTGTAGAGAAGTCTGTGGACAGTGCTAAGAGTCCCATATGCTTAGGCAGGTTGCTAATTTTACCTATGGGAAGGCAGTTGCTCACATGTAAGCTGGCAGAAATCACTGTCAACAATGAGACAGGTACATCTTATTGGATGGGAACTTTCATAAGAAGAAGAAGAGTTTCCACTAAATAAGAATCTTTAAGGATTTCTTTTATAAATTTCTCGTTACTTCTCTTCCACTTTAATTCAGGGGTTCCTGAGTTCCCTTTAATGCTGGATGGTGAGTTCAACACACAGGGTTTCATGCAGACCAGGATACCTAAAGGACTGTAGTTAGTGGAGAAGGATTTCTGCTCAAAGACAGATTTGTGTCTTTATTTTCACTTGATTTTTGTGATTAACTGAAATAATTAGCTTCTCCAGTTCCTCTTCATACTGTCCGAATTATCCGTGCTTACCTATTGTACTTTCACAGCTACTGGTCTGCTTTCAGCCATTGAAGGCTGAAAAAGACCAAGATGAGCACAGATTCATGGAATGATGTTTTCTGTCTAGTTTCATTTTCCAGGTTACATCTTCTCTGTGGCCCTGCATGCAAGACTTTCACAGAAAATGACTTCATGGTACTGAGGACCAGGCAAATTTGAGGAGAAATAGGTTGGCCAAATAAAAGAGGAAAAAAAACCCTAAACATGCTAAACCCCAAAACAGTCCTGCCAAAAATCCAAAGCAAAGCACAAATTCAGTGGAACTGCTCTGTGACCTTTCACAGGTGGGAGTTGAGGAATTAAGGAAACCTTAGAAAACTGAGGTCATGTCTGCTCAGCCTAGACATTAAAGATCCCATGGTGCTTTATGTACTAGGAGAGGATTTACCCTCATGTTCTGACCAAAACATAACCTTTTCCTGAGAGTAAAGGAGCATCCATACTCTGATTAGAGTCTCTTCTCCATCCTGGAAGTATCTGCATTTTGATGATGCAGCTTGTGCACTTGTGTAAACACAGAAGCGAGTGTATATAGCAAGACTTGGGTGTTGAAGGGGGCTTTGCACACAAAAGCAAATTTTGCATGGTTCTACAGAGTGTGAAGGGCTTATGGTCATGCCTTGGGAAGGCATGCTCCCTTGGCAAGGGAAGTATTTTGGGATCCTTTTTTAGATAATTTTCATTATTTATTGTTAGTTTAGAGGGATAGTCAACAGTGCAAGCAACAACATGTAACAGCTGTTGGGCTTGAGTGGGCAAACATTCTCCTTTTAGACATGAGGACAATCCTTTTGACTTCATCAGAACTGTTAGGATTATTGGTGATATTTAATATTTACCAATATTAAATTCAATTTGGGAAAATAATTTAGGTGAGGAAAATAAAGTATACAGTTAAACTTGCAAGAATATTTGCAGAGCATAGCTTTCATTTATAATTAGTGCTTGCAAAGTTCTGTGCTAATGTGTCAGAATTTGTCCCTCCTATTTCCTAATGTTAGAAAAATCCCAATGCAATTTTTGTCACCTTTAAAGTACTTTGACTTTAGGGATCAAAATAACCCGGACTTCTGCACTAAGTTATACCAGAGAATCATTTTTGTTGTACTGTAGCATAGACTTTGAATAGTTGCTGTCTCAATACAAAAATAAAAACCATTCGCTTAATGTGTAATTAATAGTTTGGCATTTCCCTAAGGCTTTACCCAGGACCCTTTCTGTTTCTGTTTTGTATTACTGAACTCCCCTGCTAAATATTTCCAGATCATATAGATTTAGATAAGACATGTTCCAGAACTTATAACATTTTTTATTTTGACTTTTACAGTATTTATTAGTGTAATGAAAATAATACTTTGACAAGTCCCCAAATAAATGGTAATATTCACCCCTGGATAGCTGAGTGAAATGTACAGTGCCATGGGTTATTTAACTGTGCTTACATTACAGACATAAAAGATATGATAAAAATTTTAGTGCAGATCCGTTAAAAGCTTGTGACCCTCTCCTTTGACCAAGGTGTTGATCCTGTAGTTTGAGGAACACTGGAGTGCATTGGCAGACATGAGAAACGCCACTGAGCTCTCTTGGGAATACAGAGAGACTACAGAATTGAGACTTAACCTTGTAAGTGCTTTGTGGCATTCTCTGGGACCACTCTTACCTGCTTCTATGCATAATGAAAAGGTGTATGAAGAATAATTTGGTAAAAAATATGTGACTCAGAAATTGAATAGCTGGGAAAATATCCAAAATTGTCAGATATTAAAACTCCAATTATGATAAATTGATATGAACTTATGCATTCCTAGAGATAAAGAATTTTCCCCATACTCACCAATTTGTATGAAGTTTTTGAAGCCACTTTTATACTTAGTACTGTATGAATCAAAACTACTTCTGACAAGCATAAAAAACTCCATTTCTGTATAACGGATTATGTGCTTAAGGCCTGTAAAACCTTAAAGGTGACATTTGTCTTCTTTGTAAAACTTTTAACACACTTTTGAGCCTATTCAAAAATTATGAAGCCTTTGGAATCTAGGTTGCATTTTGGGATGTGTGTGTACAAAAAGAAGGGCTTTGCAGAGCCCTTTGGCCCAGATGAATGCATTTTCTCCTTTACGTGGCAGATCCCAACTTACGGTTCTCCAGCTGTGTCTTCATACCATAGTTCTTTTCCTGGTGGATGTGACTCAGGTGATCTTTACCTCCACACCATTTTGTCACCCACACAGACTTAAAAGTTAATTTTTAAAAAGAGAAGCATCTGTGCAAAACCAACAGCTGATGGGTTTCTGTTAGAGAATATTAAAAATGGTGTTTCAATATTTATGGAAACAAGTATTCCTTTTGCTAAATGAAAAGTATCAACATAAAAAATAGTTTTTCCATTTTTTAATCCCAGCCATAAAATGTTTCCAAACATTTGAAAAATGTTTGAAAAACTCCTAAGTTTATGGTCCTTACAAAGTTGTTCAATACATTTATTACTTGTCTGAAAATTGTGTGAATCACACCAGGTTTGCTACATGAGCAAGGCTGAGAGGCACAAGGGTGTTTCCCTGACAAAAACACTTATAATATCTTAAGTAACTTAAAATTCTTTTTCTCTTATTGGTCCTTCCAGAATAGAGCCACATTGAATGTCCATTCAAATCTTCATTTCCTTGGAGCATGCCCACTTCTTCATTGATGTATCCACAGAATTGTCTGTGACTTTTTTAATGTGAAGCTTCATAATTGGAAGAAATTCCTTCTTGCCAATCTTTTTCCAATCTATGCTTTCATGTGTCCATAAAGGGTATCTGACTGCACAAACACATGGAGAAATTTGAGATTAATTCAATATTAATTCAGTGCACATCTTATTGTTTTTTCAACATAAGGAAGAGTGATCAGTGTTTTGTTTGGTATCACTGTACAGATATTGTCTGACACCATCTGGGAATGATCATACCATCTATGACTGGAAATGCCATGTTTTTACTCTTTCCTATATGAGTGTGAAATGTCATGTGCTGTCCACACATTACCTCAACCCTTTGCAAACAGATTATTTTTATAACAGCTCTACAGAGCTCTGTCTCTTTGTGAAAGCCATGCACCTTGCAAATTAATTGTACCTGAATGTAATGAATCTGAAAAGAAATTAGCTAACTCTCACCTCTACTGTTCACCAGTGTGTATGCAGAACACACAAAATTTATAATCTCTTTCTTTTTCACCACAGCTACCATTATGTGATGGATCAATGGATAAAGGTTTCTTAATGATTAAGGAGCCAAGTGTTAGTAGTATTTATATGAAAGACTGGCAATATTTTTAATTGCTGAATGTCTCCTTTGAAACGAAAAGAAGATTAAATCTCCTGATTTAGTGTGATTAAAGTAATAAATGTAAAATTAAAGTATGATTAAAAACCTAATGCATGGCCTGCCAGTAGAGTTAATACATTACCAAGTCTCCTCCCAAACACAGTTTCACCATTCTTATTGACATGTTGAAAACTATTGGCATCATTGTGCCGGTAATGCTTTCCTTGTTTATTCTGGTATCTGAGTTCCTCTAGGGATTATAAGGGGAATTTTGGACTCTCCTGTGGCTAAGTGCAACAGGAAAATGACTGGCAAGGAGGTAGAAAAGTAAAATAAGGGCAGAGTAAGAGCAGTGAGACAGGGCTGGGAGGGAAAGACATGGCAGATAGTGAATCTGTGTTGAGCTAGTAAGGGAATTTCTTTCCCAGCAATCAAGCTGCCATTCTATGTTGTTTTCCAGAACTCTTATCCTAACTGTTGCCTCTGCTGTTACCTCTGCCTCACTGAAATGGGTATCTCCCATGACTTCAGTGAGAACATGATAAACTGAGTACTGAGTACAGATGGAAATCCCACTTTTTGCATGTTTTGAGGGTTATGTATTCAATTTACACTGGTCATGTGCACAAAGTTGGAACACACTATTTTTATCTTAAAAAAAGGAGAAAAAAATTCTCAAATCAACGCATTTCTTTATCACTGAGATAGCTTTGAGTTTTCAAGACCCTTGTCTGAGTTTCTAGATCTTGCATAGTTTTGTGTCCTGGTTGGAAATACTTGTATCTGAACTAGGGCCTATGATATGCTGCAGGTTCTGCTTCCCGAAAAGTTTTATGACTTCAGGGTGAGCAGCATTTGAGTGTGTGGGCAACTTACCCCAGCTGTGCTGGTGACAAGCAGGTTCTGCCTGCCTAGATTTATCTGTGTAGAAACCTCCAGATGCAGCATGCTGCTGATGCAAGAAGGACTTGGGAATTGCTCCTAACTTTCCAGAGTTAGGAACAATTAGGCTTCTTATTTCTTGAGGAACAATGTTAGTTGTTTGTGATGTGGCTGTGTGGCTAGTCTCTGGCTAGTCTGCTCCAGGGAAAGCTCCCACATAGAACAAAGGGGAAGGCAGGATGCAAGAAGTCCACACTTACTTAAATTTGGTAACAGCACAGCTTGAGGTAAATGTTGTCAAAGTGAACCCTAGGTCCATCCAACTGCAGATTTCCTTGGGGTCTAGACTCCTCTTTTCAACAGCCTTTTCACCAGTCTTGTCCTAAGCCTGCTGACTCTTTCTTTGGAGAATAGCTGAGGATAGGGGAGCATTAGAGCCATGTTAAAAGTCAGAAAATCAGGATCCTTTTTGTTTAGAATTACGGAACCATTTAGGTTGGAAAGGACCTCTAAGATCATTGAGTCCAACCATTAATCCAGCAGTGCCATGTTCACCATTAAACCATGTCCTCAAGAGTTTCTGTCTTTGGCATTTATTCATGTTGCAGGTGTGTTCAAGGAAATGGCAACACTTTGTGGTACACACTACAGACAGCTGCCAATTAGACATGCTCTGTAGGAATATTTCAGCAGCAAGATTAAAACAGACCTGGAGGCAGCTGTAACTTAGGGACATGTGTAGAATAATACAGATGAGCTAGTGGTCAGCATGTTTGCCTCTCTTATAGGCACTTCAGGCTTGCTTAAGGTAGGCTGGCACTGCTAGGGTTTTTGAGAAGCCATCACTTGTGGCTTTGAGACACAACACATTACAATAAAATCTGAAAACATTTGAACAACCAGGTGTATGGTTTACCCTGACATCCTAAAAGTTGACTGAAATCTCTGAGTGAAAAAAAAAAAGTGAAGTCTGAGCATGGAAAAAAACCAGCAATGTGTCAGAGAATCATGTGAAAAGCTTGAGGGGAGAAAACAGAACCTTTGCTGAATGCTTAACTGCTGTTTCCCAAGCGAAAATACAATGGCTTCTATGCTGGTCACAATTATGCTGTTATAAATCTACTGATTTCTTCTGTGCTACCTTGGATTTACAACATTGTAACCAGCCTTACAGTCTTGTTGGGTCTACTGCTGCCAAAGAATTGTATTTTATCACTCAGGCACACCCAGGAGACTTCTCTTTATGTTGTCACTCAGCAAGTGGTCTATCTTCTGAAAGTAAAGCATGAAGATTCAGCATGTCCAATTCCTGCTTCTTTTAGTGATTGTTCTGAATTTAGTCAGGGTTAGGAACAAAAACTTAGTTCTAACTGGCTAATCTGATAGTGATTTGATTTGCAACCTTCAATTTTGATTTTGAAGTAGTGATTTGACAGAGAAACTGATTGGATTCAATGTGAGGCTGATCTGTATCAAGGCTCAGTCACAAAGCTGCAGAAGGGGTCACAAAATGTCTCACCACCTGTATCACAACAGGATTCCATGCCGTGTCTGGTTTGTTCTTAACAATCTGCACTGTCGTCTCCAATAGACTGGAGCTTTGGTCCACTGCTCACTCTGACCTCCTAGACTGAAAACTCTTTCCCTCCTTTCCTGCATTGCTCTGAAATCTTCTTTACTGTAAATTAATTTTTTATCCTTTTCTCCATGGCCACAGAGAACAGTTCATCATATCTGTCTCCATTAGGCTTTTTCATACTGGAAAACTATTATCATGTGTCCCTTGAGTCTCCTCTTTTCTAGGCATGAGACCCAGTTCCTTTAACTTTTTTCCTCATAGGTCATGTTTGCTAAACCTCTTAACATTCTTAGGTGGGTCTTTTTTTGTGTGTGTATGTGTTTTAAATTTGTTTTGTTTTGTTTTTCTGTGTAAAAGGGAAGACAGCTATTCTGGGAAAATTATTTCCCCAGCATTTGGCCATAGTAGATCCCTGCTGTGAGACCATTTCTTCCTTGCTAAACTGTGTTACCCATCTTTGAGTTAATGCTAGTCTGAAGGTATCAGGCTATCTTATCTGTTGTCAGTCTCCGTGGTCACTGTATGGTGTGGAAAATGAAAGTAGGATGGTGAGGAACTATTACTGAGTAGGAGTAATGTATGCTAAGTTGTTCAGATTTATCATACAGATAACTGATTGAGAAGTCACACATTTCATGGTTTCTAAGAAGCCCAACTTTAGATATCCCTCCTTAAAGGGGGAAGTTTGTAGGTAGACTTCTTGGAAGATTCTGGAAGGTGGATGCAGTGGAGTCATGGAGCATCAGTGCTGATGATTTGAACTGAGAACTGATGTTTGCATTGCCAGTCTTCTCTGCAGTGGAGAATAAATGTATTTTCTGCCTCTGACTTTTTCTCCCTCACCACTCATGACAATGGTATTTCTGGAGGAGGAGCTGGTCAAGCTTGTCTCAAGAGTCCAGACTTGGCTCTTTTCTACCCTAAACATATAGGAATGTTATGTTCTACTGACTTTTGTACCTGAAGCTTGAACTACTCCTTCCTCTGTTACTCATTTTAATAAAGTACACCAGAAAATGCAAGGATGATATGAAAAGCCTCTCAGAGTCCAGGATCAGCCCTGGGATCCCTTAGTTCCATGACTAGTCAAAATAACATGTGAGGTTATATTAGAATTTTCACATTTCCTTTCCATGAGGGTGGAGGACTGAAAAATGTCATCAGATATGCCCAAATCCATTTTTACATTTATTAAGCATCTTCACCACTTACTGCGCTTACTATGATACATAAAATTTGCCATGATTTCTGAGTCTGGCACTGCTGAGGAATTGCAGCCTATTGATTCTGGTGTGCAGGATGTCTGTGACAAACACACAGCAGTTACTCTAATGAGTAATATTTGCCACAATATTAAATGCTGGTGGGAATGCAAATCCTAATGGATTCATTCTACAAATTTTGAATTGCCCTTAAATTAGCTCAATTAACTTCTGCTGAAGTTAAGCTCTGCTTACACTGGCCATGACAAAGAACTTCACCTCTGCTGTAGGACAGAGTGCCTACTTCCAGCTGATATGGCTTATGAAATGTTTTCACAAATGTGTGTGGATAGCACCAGACTGTTTCAGAGTCACATTTACAAACTGCACTCTCCTTCAGGAGCTGTAGACCCTGTTCAAAGAAGGCTGAAAGAGCCACTTGTGTCACAGTTTGCACTGTCAAGAGCACCAAGCATGCACTAGCCAGCAGGGTGCAGCTGCAAACCAGCCAAAGCTTGTTGGCCTGCTGTGTTGTCTGGGAATAAGAAGATGGAAGCACTGCCCTCCTGTGAGCCCCAGTGGGCAGATTTGACAAGAGGAGAAGGCTGTGGGACTGTCCAGGAGGAGCTGTGAGGGAACCAATAAAGAGGTACAGACATTTTTGCTAAAGGCAGTCTAGTAATGGATGTCCTAGACCTTGAGGGGATGGTGCATCTCATTGCCTTGATATACTAAGGCAGGAGGGACTGTACTCAGGGTTCCTGAGATGTTACAGAAAGCCACCAGAGAGAAGACCTTATGAATCCTTCCTCAATCCAGTACCTTCTAGACACAGCTGCAGATTGACTGCCTGGGTCTCCATATTTATCCTGAATTGTTGTTTGTCTCTTTTGCAGTCTGGAACAAGGTTTCAAGATTTCTGGATTTGCCTTCCTTCAGAGTAATTTTTGCCTTCTGTTTTCTGTGTTTGCGTGATAAATGCAGTCATGCCCATGTAATATTATTGGCAACAGGGTTTCCTAAAGACCGCAAAGATACTTCTAACTTTCTGCCATTATGTGATTATTTTTGCCAACTTCTTGGACATTCAGAGAGTGTTTACTTTCCCATTTTATATTTTTGCAGAGTGGAGATATATATCATCAGACTGTAGTCAAATACGTGTAATTAAATAACCCTATCCATGCTGACATACAAGAGTGGCCAATTCAGGAGCTGCTAGCAATTCTGAAAGACCATGCCATTAATTTCATTACATTAAAGTGCAGCTTGCTAAAAAATTATCTTTTTTTCCATCACTAGTGGAATTAGAACTTTCCTGATGCCTAGTTTGGCAACAGAAAGAATGGCTTTATGAATGGATGTGTAAAATAAAAGCAACTGTTGCTGATGATCAGAAGGCAATTCTGCCATGAAGAACAACTTCCAGAATCAAGAAAAATGTGAAGTCTGTGTTCTGTGTATTTGCCGTTCACCGGTGCAGGATGCTATGGTTGATCAGTTGTTAGCGTAGACCTTCAGCAAACCACATAACTCTTTCAACCTTTCTACTTTTCTGCGCAAATGAAAAAGTAACTGTAAATCTTGCTGACAATTACTTCTATATCTGTTGGCAGGCAGTCAACTTTAGCCTGAACAACATGGGAACAATATGTGCTGCACAGCCAATGCCCATTAATTGTCTATTTAGTTTCTCCTGCAACTTGTAGAGCACATTTCTCCCAGGTGATCTCCTTGTTTAAACATTAGTACAAGCTTGTCTGGCACAAAATGCCAATAATTTATGAGTCAGATTCTGCTTTTCAGTAATATTTACAGTGTGCTCTGTTGTAGAGCACATTAGATACTCTATGTACAGATAATATAGGAAAAGTGATTTTTTTTCTTACCTTCAAGAAGCAATTAAAATTACTCTAATTTGTCTACGTACTGTTTCATCAGCTGACACAGACCCAAAGCCTGTTTTTATCTCAATCTACATATGTATGCTCATTAATGAATGGCACAAGGATACAGTAAAAACAGCTTCCAGATACTTTCCTCTTTGTGCACAGGAGTGCTGTCTGGATTGCCTTGTCGTCTTGACTCCTTGATGCACTGCTGTACTGATTAATCACTGTTGTTTTTGTTTCTATAGCTTCTCCAAGGCTTCTCCCTGGTTTCTGAGAAGGGTGCTGTGACAGTAGGCAATAATAATTGCTTGGCTGCTTTGGATACTTTTCTAGTGGAAACAGTTGACCTCTGACTTTCTACTTCTGAACTAGTCTGTCAGTGCTGAATGCTTTATAACACTTATTTAATGAGCAATCTCTTCTCACCTCTCCCAAAGACTTAATAGCAGGAGCTGTAGTGAGATCTCCTATCATCATCTTTTTTTGTTCCAGAGGCATTACTGAACATGCACCAGTGTTTTATGTAATGTTGTTACAGCTAAATCCAAGTAACACACAAAAGCAAATGAGGAGGAACAATAGTGCCTTGAGTACCACCTCTTTAAGACTTCTCATTCGATTTTATTGTACAATTTAATCACTGGAAACCCATTGAGGATTGGAATATGTTAGACTATTCTAGTTAAATGTTAAATGAAGTTTCAAACTATAGTTTAGCCATACTAAATATATTGGTGTTGAATTAAATGTCCTTTAAAAGTTTAAGGATCACCTGCTATCTCAGGCTCCTGGGTCTGGAGTTTGGAATTGGACATGTTTTCTGTCAATTTTCTAGTTGGAATGTCTGGATAATGCTGCATCAGTTAACTGTATTTGGCCTATAGCTACTTTGGTTGGCTAAAAGTCTTCTTCTTACCTTCAAACTTGAATCCAGTTCAAGTCTGTTTGAAGACTTGAGAACACTGGAAAGGGTGGATGGTTTGCTGTTGTGTGTCACCTATTCAGCTGTAACAGGAGACTCCTGGCACCTTTTGTGGGATCTGTTAGTGCCTAAGCTCTCAGGGGGAGCGAATCAGGCTCCTGCTGGTAACCTAGCATTAGGCTTATTTCTCTGTGTGTGCAGGGTGGATTTATCTCCCACTAGACTGTGCACCTTTTTCACTAGACCTGAGAGGTGAAGTAATAGGAAATCCAGCAGTTCAGTGTGTCAGAGACCCTGCTGAACCACACTGCCCTGCTCTGCTGCTGCATTGCCAGAGGCAGGGCAGGCAGCCCTGCCCTCTCTGTCCCCTCAAACAGTGCTGGATGAGCCAGGAGGGTGCACAAGGAGCTGTGAAGACCTCAGAAATGTTAGCTAGTGTGCTGCAGATGTGTCTGTAGCAGCTAGCCTGCCTAAAAGCACTTTGTGAGAGGTGCTTGGGCTTTGGGCTGGCTCTGCAGCGAAGTTCTGCCTGGGCTCTGGGCTTGGGGCATGCCAAGGCAGTGCTTGTGCTTGTGCCAGCAGCAACCAGTTCTTTACCTGGACCAGTAACTAAGACAGGATGGGCACAACATTTATTCTCTGGGGAACTGCATTTGTGGTAGTGAAATATTTAGGCCAGAATGTGATGGTGCTTCTCAGTCTTGAATAGGAGGCTGGACAGACAAGATACAACTGGATTACAAGGATGCTCACAGACCTGGGAGGATTCTATTTTCACTTTGGCTGGTTTAGTTGATCAGATATAATTTTATTGCAATGGCCAGGCCTGGAGTGCTGTTCTGGAGAGCAGCACTGACACAGTGGGGCTCCTCTGCCCATCTCTGAAGATGTTTGGAGTCCTCCGCAGAGGTTTCTGGGCATGTTCATTAGTACAGTCTGTCTGAACTAAAATCTCCTAATGAGAAAAGAAAAATGCTTATCCTGTCAATGGACAAATGACAGGATTTCAAAATGCCTTTATTTTTTATTTTTATTCAGCAACAGTCAAGACACCAGTGTCTATTCCTGCAGAAAAATCTCTCCTGCAGTATCTTAAAAACTCACTTGTAAGAAGTCCCACCTTGTCAGGTCTGTAGAGCTTTTCCAGCCCCCTCCTTGTCCTGCCTGGGCCAAAGGTGATGTTGGACAACCTGCGTTGTTCCTCCTGGGGAGTGGTGGGAGCATGCTGTCTCTCTGCTCTGCATCCCATGGAGCAAAGGCAGGAGGAGACTTGTCCGTGGTCACAATGAAGAATTTCAGAATGCAACTGTCCTGCTCAAATTGGCACATAGAAATATGTGGCTTTTCCAAAGGTGCCTAATTTATACTGTTCCATATACTCTCTGAGAGTACAGAGAGAGTACATACTCTCTGAGAGTACAGAGAGCTCCACTCTCTCTGAATGCTTTGTGATGAACATCTTTGGGGGTCAAAAATGAAGCATGAGTGATCTGAGTGAATCTCTGAATGGCTGCTTACTCCTGATAGTCACATGCCTGTAACTGAGTTTATTCCTGGTGATGATGGGGATAAATCGCAGTCCCATCTCCAAAACTGGGAATCACATTGTAAAAACAAATTTTCAGTGCTGATACTGGCTTAGAGGAAGACCAGAGCCAGTAAAAACAGTTATTGCAGCCTTCAGATGAAATCTCTGATATGCAGTAGCTTTCCCAGATGTACAGGCACAAGGAGGATGGCTGGGTTCACATATTTTCTCACACATATCTGCTAATGGAGAAGTCCCATGTCCCACTGTAAATGTAAATACCCAGTAATGTTATATAAAGTTATGGCTTTCTCTAGAGAATTTTTGCTTCATAAATTTTTGGCAGCTCAGGATGGATGTAATCCTGCTCCTATGTGTTAAGTGGAAACAGGGCCTATGGCTGTCAGATCACTGCACTGAAGCCTTGAGGAATAAGGGATATCTTATTAATGGACACAGAAATACACTTGCCATGAATTTTGAAACTTAGAATTTAAAATGTGCGTGAATATCACCTTTGAATAAGGTACTGCCTCCTGCCTGTATTTTCTAACACAAGGCAGGATTATTGCTTCACCAGAATACATGAGAGGAGTTGCTGCAGTGGTGGCATGTGAGGTTTGGATATCACAGAATTGTTTTGCCTTAGGTAGCTCATTTAAGTGATGCTGCATGGCACTTTTTTTCCAGTGATCTGAAACATAACAAAGGTGTATTCTCTCTTACTGTCTCTGACCAGGCTGGGGTTTGCCACAGAGGACATTTATTTGCCACTGCACATAAAAGCTTTGAAGGATTTTGTGTTGGTGATATATTTAGTCTTTCTGTGCTGTTGGAAATTTTCTCATATAAAATCTCTGGGCACTGGTTTTGCTTATCTTTTGTTAAATTACTTTCCTAAACTGATATTTCACATGACCTTGATGTGATTTTACACAATATTTTATATAGCTCCATCTTAAAGTCTGACTCATGAATCCTTTGTATCTGTCTCCAGACATCTGTTATCTGAAATATTCTCAAGTTGACCCCTGGATATATGTGTGTAAGTCTCACTTCCTAGGTTGGAGTTGGCACCTGTTTTTTGGACATCTTGGTACCCTTTCCCAGAGGGATGTCCAAATCTGGGATCTTTCCAAATGGGAAAACTCATCACAAGGTAGATCAGCAGTTGAGATCCATGGAGCTGGCATGGAGGAACTGGATGTGGTTACTAGGCTGATTCCAGGTACGGGATCTTCAGAAACCTGTATGAGCTATCTACATGTGAGTCTCTGTTGGCAGTAGGATCCAGAGAAGATTTTATTCAGCATGCTCTGCACTGGTCCTGTGATGTCTGTGTGAGTCCCATGAGCACAAAGCGAGTCAGTTTGTTGGACAGAACAGAGTGGGGTTGGAGTGTCAAGGGGCAGAGCGATCCTTCTGTGCCTCCATGAAATATATCTAACAGGGATTGCTGTCACTAGTGAAAATACCCCTTAGATATGACAAAGGGCACATGTGCACTTCACAGGTTAAAAGCATGTGTCTATAATTGTGTTGTTCTGTGGTACTTATAAACATTTTAGAGAGCCTAGCTAAAATTTATGATACGTGAAACACAGTGTTAAGGCATCATTGAGCCACCACTGTTTTAAAAATCTGGCATCCCCTTTACTTGTAAGACTAAACTGTTTTAAATTTATTTACACCCCATCATTTCCTTAGGGACCTGTTTTCCATAAACTAATGAGGCACTGGTGCAAGAACTCTGCTGTTATTCCTGGCAAAGACCATTTTGACTCAGAGGCATACCTCACTGGATTTTTTTTCCTTCAGTAGCCTACTGCAAATAATAGATAGGAGAAAATACATCATGTTTTTGGGTTCAGAGACAAGGTGCAGGACTGTGAAAGGTTAAACAACACAATTACAAGTTGAAATCCATCTTATTGCACTTGTCCCCACAATTTTTCATGTCACTCTTCTCATCTGTTTCAAAATTGTACATATGATTTGTTGAAGACCAGGTCAATCCACTAGCAACCACAGGGCATGCAAGCTTGCAAAAGCGAAATAACGAGATAGACATTCCTGATTCTATCCAAAGGAGTGATATCTCATTCCTTTTCCCTTGGTTAACAGTGTGGCACACGATGGATCTTTAATGTAACACTTTTAGACACCAAAAGACTGCTGTTGAGACATACAGGACTTTCTGAGCAAGTGGTAAGCTTAAGGTCAATTTTTAGAAGTAAAAAGCCTAAAGCCTCAATGGGTTTTCTAGGTGCTGATTTTCAGTGCTGAGTGAAAGTTCTGTAAAGGGACTGGGCACTGTATACACCCGGGTACAAAATTGCAACAAAACTGAACTACAGAAATCAAACCCTATTCTTATATAATGCTTCCAATATGCACTTCAATTATTCACACCTTTGCACTAAGTCCAATAAGAATGTAAAACTGATATATTGATGAGGAAAAAGTGGTTATTATCGGTGTGATTACAATTGATTGCTAGAATGCTAGCTTATTTAAATGAAAAATGTCAAAATAAGTGCCTGTGAGTAATATCAAGGTGAAAATTTCTTCCTAATTACATACAAAAACATGTTCTACCTGTGGACATGGGAGGATGGGAACACTCTCCTCCCTGGAGATCTAAAGCAAGGTGCCTGTATAAGGGTCTGCAGTTTCTCTGGGGTCATGGGAGAGAGAGAGATGAGGGTAAAAAGTGGCTCTGAAGATGGGCTTCTGCTCCCAGTTTGCTTGTAAGGGGGATAGAGCATCCCTCTGATTGACTAGCTGCAGGAGACCTGGGCTGCTCGCCTGCAGTGGGGAAGAGAATACTCATGCTCCCTTCCAAGGTTATTAACTTCCCTGGCATTTGTGAAAATCATGGTAGGTAGGAAGGACATTGTTGTGGTTTAATTCCAGCCATCAACCAAGCCTCACAATCGCTCTCTCACTCCCCTAGCAGTGGGATGGGGGAGAGAATTGGAAGGGCAAAAGGTAGAAAACGCATAGGTTGACATAAGGACAGTTTAATAGGGCAAGCAAAAGCCACACATGCAGGCAAAGCAAAGCAAAGCAAGGAATTATTTAATTACCTCCCATGGGTAGGCAGTGGTGTTCTTCCATTCCCAGGAGAGCAGGGTCCCATCACGTGTAATGACTACTTGAGAAGACAAACGCCGTCACTCTGAATGTCCCCCCTTCCTCCTTCTTGCCACCACTTTATATACTGAGCATGATGCCACATGGTCTGGAATGTCCCTTTGCTCATTTGGGGTCACCTGTCCCAGCTGTGTCTCCTCTCAACCTCCCATGCACTCTCAGTCTCCTCAGCAGCATGGCAGTATGAAAAGCAGAAAAGGCCTTGATGCTGTGCAAGCCCTGCTCAGCAATAACAAAAACATCCCAGAATTACTAACACTGTTCTCAGCACAAATACAAAATATGGCCCCATGCTAGCCACTATGAGGAAAAATAATTCTACCCCAGCCAAAATCAGCACAGAAGTAATTTCCCAAAAACCAAAAACCAGTGTGCCAAAGCTGAAACCAAAAGCTAAGTGTCCTGATTTGCTGGTCATGTACTTTAACTAAAAGACTACCTCTTCCTGCAGAGGAGAAGTCATTATTAAATATAAGAGACAAAATGTGCAGAAATAGTGATGAACTAGAGCTATAAAACAGGATTTGCTTGTTTGGTTTCTCCATTCATCTCAGTTTTAATATGGTTTCTTTAAGCACTGAGTGGAGTACAGTCCTTTATCTGTGAACCCTCAGGAGTGTAGAGCAACCAAATAGGACAGAAGTGAAATCTTCAAGCAGGGAATGTCTGTGTATATTTCACAAGCTCAGGTGTCCACGAGGAAGAAATCCACATGAGGCCAAATAGTCAATGGATACATGAATATTTTTTCTCTGACATTTCTTTTGCTCACCGTGTCACTAAACTGATTACTGTTACGTGAGGGTGTACGCTTAATAGCTGCCCATTTAAAAATTTTAACTTAACTAAATCCGCCTTGAAGATGAGACGAACATTACAGCAAATACTAAAAAATTCTAAGTAATTCACTTAAAAAATAACTAGTGATGCATGAAGTTCAAAAGTACTAATCAGGATGTGTAGAAGTGGATTGTGCATCACTTTTTGAATTGTATAATTTCTGTGTTGTATCTCTGAAACATAAATCTATAGTAAACCAGATAAAATCTGTTCACATTGAAAATAGCCATTGAAAAATGCTTCTGAATTACACTAGAAAAAGTATTGTGATGAGTATAACTCTGTTGAATTACAGCATATTATGCAGAGTACTGTTAAAAAAAAAGAGTTCAGTTTTCTGATATGTTTTAGATCTTCTAATCCATCCTGGTCACCCAAGTTTAAATTTTCCATGTGAAGTTTTTCTTTCTTAAATCTTAGAAGGCGATGAGGTCCCATGCTTGTAGAGTATTTCAGACTTTCCATTTCTTTATTATGTGTGTATGATGTAAAGTGCTTTTATGTGCAAAGTAAATATGGCTTTTAGATATAAGTAGACAGATTTGTAAATTTAAATATTCTTATATATTTATAACTGCAGCCAGTTTATTTGATAATGCCCATGTCTGCCTACTCTCACAGAATGTATGAATGTTTTAGTTTCATTTTACGATGCTGTATTGCATGTATGTGTGTAAGCACTTGAAAATACTCTCACAGATGTATAGGGATGATGGAGCCCGTGTTCAGCCCTTAGGGTGGGTGACAAGCCCTTGACTTGAACATATTCCTGGCAAAATTTATTGCTGATTAGGGGCAGAAATGAGTTTTTACACTAAACTTGCTCAACATGTCAGGTAATGCCAAGAGTATCTACAATCAAAGGCATTTATCCTGGCAGCCAGGCACCAAGGTGCCCAGCATGGTGCTTTAGAGATGCTGTGAGCTCCTGCAGCCTGGCAGAGTTCAGGCAGGTGCTACAGGTGAGAATATGGGTGGGTAGAAGAAATGCTAGAAGTCACAGTATGCCCCATTCCCACCAGTCTCGCCTCATCTCTGGATGCACACTGGTAAGCACAGCACATGCATTTCCCTCGTCTCTCTGGTTCAGGTTTGGTCTGCAGAGGGGAAAAGGAGAGAGAGCCTCTGCCTTGGTTCTTTAGCCTAAGAGAAGCCAGAGAAAATACAAGATTTGGTCCGTTTTGGATACAGCCTCCATTCCGCTGCCTGTTCCTGCAGCTTTGCTTGCACTGGGTGGAGGTGCTGGGAGAGCATCATGGTGAGCTGCATGTTCTGAAAGCATGCACTTGTGCATTCATGCACACACACACACTGCGGGGGCCGTTCTTGCAGTCAGGTGTTTCACTGCACACACCTCAGTGAGATGAGGATGGGGCAAGAAGGGAGAGCAGGGCTGGCACTTTAGCCAGCAGCCTCTAGGAGAGAAACAGTAAATGCCCACTAAAGTAGGTGAATGTACCAGCAGGGTGGATGAGACAATTATGGGGTTATTCAGGAACAAAAACATTTCTCAGGCTTGCCCGGGTCTCACCCCAGCTTGTCACTTACTTTGACCTTACATACCCCATGGTATGCTTGTTTTTGTTTTATTAACCATCATCCATTCTGACTCATAGCAGCATGGCCAGAAAACAAGGGTCTGGTTTCCTTGCACCCCCTTCCTGCAGCCTCAGCCCCATCCTGCTCAGTGTGGGGTAACCAGCGCAGTGGGACTGCCACGAGTGGGGGATTAATGGTGTCTGAATGCACTCCAGCACTAAAAGCCACCTTGGTGGGACACTGAGGCTGTGCTGCACTGAGGGACAGAGAGCACCTTTGGGAGATTTATTCCCCTACTTAGACCCTCATAATTTTTTTTCCTTACCTTTGCAGAAAAGGAATTCAATAAATCACCAAGGAATGCCTCATACACTCACAAGGAAAAGCCATTACCTGCACATTTTCTGCATGCATGCAGCATCATATCTACATTACAAATGTCACAAACATGTCTTAGAATCTGTCTGCTTCATTTTTTCCAGATGGCAGAAAAACAGCTTTCTACAGCTGTTCCTTAAAACATATTTTTACTTAAGTAATGGTGTTTTGCTGAACAATGGTACTCATAAACAAGTAATAATGCTCAGACACATTTTGCACTGTTTTAACTGACTACCCAAGACACACAGAAGTGATGAATTTTGCTACAGGATCTGTTTTTTCTTTGCTTCACGAAGTAATTGATGCTCACAAAAAATTATGTAGAATGGGTTGTCAGATGTGGCAGCATTTTTTTTCCACCGTCAGTAAAGACTTTGAGTTTAGTTTGGTTATAATTTTAAATAAAGTAGCACTGAGCTCAAGAAACAGAAATTTGAGTAGCAAAAGTCCTGAGACATTTTATTTTGCTAATTTCAAGACTTTATAAGATGCTCTTAAAAATAAGGTCTTGGAATACATGTTTTCCTGTATAATCCTTTACTTCTGGCAAATTGGAATTTTCTGAGAAAAAAATACTGTCATTACTCGTCTCAATTCCACTTGATATGAGAAAGGTCATTTAAACCTCTTGAAAATATAGTGTATATCTTTGCAAAAGTTCTGAGATATAATCAGGGGATTTATGAGGAACCACAGTCAGATGCAAGTAAAGAGAATCACAGCCCTGCCTTTAGCAGTTAGGGGATGTCCACCTTTGTATTTTTGGAGGAAATAAGCCCTCAAATCTTTTACCTCCACCTTCCATCTTCCATCCTTCCATCTTACAGCTCCCTGAAATCATGGCTGTAGAAATCATTATTATATGAGTGTCAAGCTGACAGAACAATCCCTTATGAAAAACAAACAAAATAGCATTTAAAAAAATTTCCTTCTGAGCCTGTCTTCTTGTATTGGGACAATTTTTTTTTTCTTTTTTGTACTCCATTTCCTTGTCTCTAAAATGCAATATGTGATCCTGGTGCTTGAAGGAAGTGGTTTAGTGTCTTCTATTGCAAGTTCAACTTTTCTTGCACAAAAAAATGGGCCAGATTGTCAGTGGGTGCAATGTGGAGCAAATCAAACAGCAAGGTTAGATTTTGCATGGAAATGCCAATTTGCTGAAACCCAGATTTCTGACCATCTTCTCAAACTTTTTTCAACCAGAATAAAATTGCTGGTTAAAAGCAAGATCAAGCCTCTACCTGCTGTGGAGAATTTTATTGCAGAGACAAAAACAGTGCAGAAAGTTTGGAGGAACTTAAACATTGTGCAGGTTTTGAAGCAAGTAAGGCACCTTTAGGAAGCCTCCTTCTCAGGAATCCTTGCTGAAAGGTAAATTTATTTAAACAGATAAACTCTACTTTGTTGCTGCAAAGCATGACCTTCTGTCAGAAAAGACTAGAAATGCTGTATATGCTCAGTCTGGCCTCAGTAATGGCTTGTTGTGCCAAAGGAACATAAGTTGTTCCTTTGTGCACAGGTGAACAAGGCTCGGGGATGGGGATACAGGGTAGCATTGCCATGAAGAAAGTGAAAGGCACATTTGGCACTGATTTCAACCCTGTTTTCAACCCCAAAACCCCAGCATTTGCCTCGGCAACCATACACCACATGTTCACAGAGCTCTACAGCTATCTGGAACATGTTAAGAAAACAAGCACATACCAAGACATATCTCGTGTGGACTAATACTAATTTTACAATGTTTTGAAGGAAAAATCTGCATGACACTGCGATTGCTTCCTCCCCTTTCCGACTTTGTTGGTCATCTGGGAGATTGTCCCTGTGCAGTATTTTTCTGGGACCTGTTCACGTCCTTCCTGCAGCTGGATGGGAGATGTTGGAAGACAGCAGTACACCCAAGGGGTGAGTTTTGGATCAGCCTGGAGAGATGATGCTGAGGCATCCATGCTTCTGTTGCCTGTTTATGCAGCACTTCCTTCTCTCCAGGTTTCCCCTGCAACACCTATACTCACAGTCATTTTGGTAGGCAGTGCAAAGTGTAGTTTGGGGCTTTAATACAGCATGAATTTACTCTATTCACTACACCCTCAGGAGGATGCTCCAGGTTTTTACTGTTCACAGCACACACTCAGGCTTGACTTTCTGGAAAGAGTTCTCCAGTTGTTGATGACTTGGTCAAAAATACTGACATGCTCCCAAGATTAGTGACACTGTATTTTTGAAGTAATTGTGTATTTGTTTACCTAAATCTAGGTCAAGTGAGGTCTCATTTGGATGTTTTCAAGATAGTCATTGGCAAAGAAATTAACAAAATGCATTGCTGAAGTTAAATTTTCTCAATTGGTTTGCAGTCTATTAGAGACTGCAAAGCACAGCTTTCCTTCACTCCAGAGAATGTCATACCAATTTACCAAGTCTTTTTGTTAGGACATGAGAATTTCTAAGTCATTAAAAAACATTACTGTTTGTGTGGCCTGATTAATTTCCAGAGGAGTAATGGAGATTTTGCTATGGCAAAGTGGCTGCTGAGGATCCAGACAGTGGGTGATCCAGCAGCAACTTGTGAAAGGGAATCCCGTATCCTGAGCACGAGTTGAAATACTGGTACATGCTTTGGTTACACCAAAGGTCTCTTGGTCCTCTGTTGCTGGTTGTTAGAAGCTCTAGAATTCTTTTTCCCAGTCCTGTATCTGCATTGCACACACAAATTTGCAGTATGGCACAGCAGAGGTAATCCAGGTGCCTAATGGGTGGGAAAAGTATCAGAGACATTAACGGCAGAATTATACTAATGCAGGTTTTTAGATACTTTATAAATTCATTTATACAATTCATTTGGGTGGAATTCTGACCTTAAGGTAAGTCCTTAAGACCAGATGGAACTTCTGTGATCACATAAATGCAGGTGAATCCTATGTCTATGGGATACTTGTTTTTCAGCCCGCAGTCAGGTTTGCTCATGCATTGCCTCATTTGCAGCCCCAAACAACTCCCATTAGCTTTAGCAAAGCTAAATGGTTTAGTGCCACAGAGTTAGGCCACATTAATCTCACTTTTTCCCATGTGGGCTTTAAAAAATGGAAATGAAAACAGTTGAGAGAAAATACTGGTCTTCTGGGAGAAGAACAGGTTCTGCCTGCTGCTCCCAGAGGGAATATATAAGACTAGGATTAGAGTTACTGAGGAGTGGCTTAATGAAGCTGGTTGGCTCAAAACTGGTCATGGTTGTACACATAGGAATAGCATCTGCATACCAATAGAGCAAGGCAGTCCATTGTCTTTAGCTAAGGACCAATCAAATCAAAACAGTGTCTTCATACATTAAAAATTTACTGTATTTTTTTATTTGGACTTAAGGACAGATTTATTGATCTTTTATGTAGATGTAGGGAATAAAGCATGATAGTTTAAGTCCATTAGAGGGTGAATTGTATGGATGTTGTTTGCTGATTTCCCGAGCTAGCAGAAACTGGCCTGTAGGAAAAGGATGTCTCTGCAAAGTCAGCTTCTTTGGCAAAAGGGCTTCAGGTGGTCTTGCTCAGGTACACCACTGCACATGTCCTTGCATTTGGATGGGGCCATTCCTGGACCTGCAGCCCTAGGTTATGCAGCAGCTCTTGTATTGTCAGTCACATTAGAAAATCACCTTCGCAATCTGAGTCAGGCCCATTTTAAAGCAGTTTGCACTCTTTAGAAGTGCAGGCCAAGACCTCACTACCATCTGACAGCTAAAGCCTTTTAGTTACCCTCATCCATGTATTTGAGGCTAATTTTTCCATAAATTAATTGTTGTATTAGTTTTACCTTTTCATGTCTTATGTGTTCCACAGCACTTACTATCTCTAAAGACAAAGTAATATTGACATATCTTTTATCTGCCTTCATTCCCCATTTTTCTCCCTATCAGTCTCTTGCACCCATGCCTTGCTTGACCTTGTCCGTGCCTGTTGGCTCCCTGTATCCAAGGAAATGGCACTGCCCTGCAAAAGTGCCAAGTGCTTACCTGTGCTGTTGCATTCTTTCATGCACACTTTGGACCATTCTGCCAGACAGCTCCTGGACAGAAGGTGTCATGAGCCAGGGAGTGCTGTTCTAGTCGGTACCAAAAGTATCTAAACCTAGGTGTGCCTGAGTGGCTGGTATAGCTGCATTCTCATGGGGACTTCCTGCACTCCTCACACCAATATTTCTCTTTACTGGCATTGGTAGAGGTGAGCTCTGCACCTGTGTGGTGGGAGTTGCTGTCATAATACTGGAAATTTTGTGGATTGCATCATTTACTGGATAGAAAGGGAGATAGAAGGAGGGGAATAAGAATTTGAAAGGGGAAAAAATTAGTGCTGCTTGTAATAAATTATCAGCTGTCAAAAGGCAAAAAAATAAAAAAACTATTGCATTCAACAAACGTATAATTTTGTTTGAAACCTCCATCTGCCTTAATCCTGAAGTTTGCTGATATTTGGGCTGGTGTATGTGCTGCTGATACCCTCAGACAAAAGTACAGCCTGCAGTTTATCTGTCTGGCAAACCTTTCAAGTGCCTATTGACAGAAGAATGTTTGGTTCTGAGCTCCACTGAATCATTCTGCTCTCTCAGTGAGGCAAGTGGTGCAGTCAGGGAATACCACAACACAGAAAAATGCTATTTAGATGGAAAGGAGAACACAGTGGACTTGCTATATCTGTTTTGGTAACACAATCTCAGTTAAGATTTATTATGGGCGATACCTATCTATTTTCTGAGACAAAATCAGAGTTGCTGTTCCTGAAATTACCATTTCTCTTTCTTGTATAGTTGAAAACAAACAAACAAACAAACAAACAAAAGATTTTATGATTCATGAAAAATACCTGATTGATAATGATGGGGACGAAATCTGCTTTCTAAGGACAGATGAAAAATGCTAGTGTGTCTAGCATACTGCTAGTATGTCTGAGATTTACTACAGAAAGGCCACCTACAGAAGTAAAATGACAGTTTAATTCCTCAGTTTCATTGATGTAATTTATTTCTAATGTTTTTCTTTCCACTCACACCTGTTAACTTGGAAAAAAGTGGCATTAGCATTTCTTGACTGTCTCATTAATACTGTAGTCAGATATGTATCTTTTGGAAAGCAATCAGGCAGTCTCACTTTGTCTAGCTAGAAAATTACAGCATACTGCCTTCTCACCTATGGCCAAAAGATGCTTAGTTTTAATTCCTCAAAAGCTCCCCAAGCTCCCTAAGGCAGCATCAGTTCCTACATGCCAACACTTGAGTTTATTGAAAAAGATATAGCAGCAGCTGTGACCAGAGGCTCCTGCTGCCAGAAGATAGAGCAGTAGGTGGAAGTTCCTGGATCTCCACGAAAAAATACCTTTAAGTGTGGATGAATTCCCACATAATAAGATAAGGAGAGGATGGTTTGGAGAAACGTGCCTGATTTTGGAAACTGTTCACTAATTATTATTGAAATACTACAATATTTCAATTTCTAAGGCCATTTATTAATTTTTGGGAAGCCCCAAATTAAAAAAGGAAGAAAACCTTACGCAACTACTAGAATTGATTTCTTCTCATCCAAACAGTGGCAAATTTGCCCTTTAGAGAATCAAATCAAAGTTCGACATGATCTCGAATGCCTGTTATTTCAATGTACAGGTTGCTCACTTGCAAAAAGCCAGCAAGGCTTAGTTTTCTCCAAAATTATGTCTTTCACAAAATCACGGAATTCTTAGGATTGGAACGGACCTCTGGAGATTATCCAGTCCGATTCCCTCACCCAGGCAGGGTCACTTGGATCGGTTTACACAGCATTGTGTTCATGCAGGTTTTGAATGTCTCCCAAGAGGGAGATGGCACCACCTCCCTGGGCAGACTGTGCCAGTGCTTTTTTTTTACCCTCAGTGTAAAGAAGCTCTTCCTCATGTTGAGATTCTACTTCTTGTGTTTTAGTTTATGGCCACTGCTCCGTGTCTTGTCACTGGGCACCACTGAAAAGAGATGGTGAAAAGGCACCATCCTCTTGGCACCTGCCTTTGACATCAGAGGTATTTGTAGGTGTTGATGAGATCCCCTCTCAGTCTTCTCAGGCTCAGTTTCCACAGTCTTTCTTGTAAGAGATGCTCCAGACCCCTCATCATCTTTGTGCCCCTCTGCTGACCCTCTCCAGTAGCTCCTTGTCTTTCTTGTACTGAGGAGCCCAGAACTGGACACAGCTGTGTCCTCACTCAGTCCTCACTGAAGGCTGAGTAGTGGGGCAGGATCACCTCCCTCTGGCTGTGCTCTTCCCAGTGCACCCCAGAATACCATTGCCCCTCTGGGCTGCAAGGGCACTGCCATCTCATGGCAGCTTGTCACCCACCAAAACTCCCAGATTCTTCTCTGCAGAGCTGCTCTCTTGTGGGTCAGCCCCCTCTCTTGTACTGGTACTTCTCTCTCTGTTCATGTGTCCACATAGCCCAGTACACCTGAATAGAGAAGACTTAAAACTCTGGACAGTCCCTCCATCCAGAGTTACTGCGTAGCAGCTCAGTAGTCCGTGTTCTGTACTGCAGAGTATTGACAGATTATAGTCACTCTATGTCTAAAGGTCCCTGAGACTTGCCTTCCCCATGGTGACTGTGATTACAGCATTTGTGTGCTTGGAAATACTCCACAAGTCTGTTCTTTGGTCCTTTCTCCACCCCCTCCGTCACTTCCCCTGACCTCTTCCCTAATGTGGAGAGAAGTATTATGGAAGGTCTAAAGGACTTTTATTCACTGCTCCAAGCCATCATCATCATCTGGCAATCCCCCACTCATCTCATGTCAGCCTGTTTGATCCTGTCTTGGTTCAGAAAAGCCATCCCAACAAACCAGGGATCCTGGCTTCTGTTCCAGTCATCCCACTTTACACTCACTGAAAGCTAACTGAAGTTAAGCAGAGGGGGCATATTTTTATTTCTTCAATAAATTTAAGTCAAGACCATTTACATGTATAAAAGTCAGTCCCTTGAGGTTTTTAAATCCTCCAAAAATAGCCCCCAAAATTCAGCCAAAATTAGTACAGCCACAATTTCCATGGAAGGCACCACCAGGTGGAGGAGGCTATGCCAGCCAGCATGCATACAATGGATGTTCAGTCCCCTCTGCTCTTCTCACCTTGACAGATTTTGTAGGGAGATAGGGAAAAGGAATGACTGAACTCTAAAATGATGTCATACCCTCCGCTCTTTGAAGAAGATCACCTAACCTTCTAAAAAGTCTATTACAAAATCCCTCAAAAAAGGCTGTTAAAGAAACTATGCAATCACAGAACAAGAAGTAAGTACTGTCAATGATTAGAAACGGAACAGGAGAAAACATAAGAAAAAGGAAAAATGACTAGGTTTAAACAGGATGAAAGAAAAATAGGTGCAATCCATGCTGCAGAATATCATCCCAGGGATCCTGCAGAAAGAGGTGAACAGTGAGGGGAGTTCTTGGATGTAAGCAGGGTTACATTGCTCACTGTTTGCCATGCAACTCTGGGGAAGGGTTCATGAACCACTCACGGTGTATTTAAAATGAACTTTGATAATTAATAAATGAGCCCAGCAGAAAGATCTGTGAAAGATCTAGCAGTGTCCAAAGCCAACCAACTGAAAAATCCTCCTGTTTCAAAAGCAATTGCTTTGATACCACAGGAATGATGGGCACAATAAGGAGAGGAAAACATCTTCATCTGAAATTATGCATCTCAGCTGAAATTGGTGAGCAATGCTCTCTTAATAATGAGTGAGGATCTAACCTTGAGTATGGGCATAAAATACTGAAAATGGAGAGCAGGCATAATAAGGACATAAGCAAACAGTTAAAAAGAAGGTGGCCTCTTAGAAATAGATTATTCCATAATTTTATTACCACTGGGATTTTCATGGATTTCCTTTGAAACACCTTGGTACATCTTTAAAGCAAGATATTAGACTAAGAATTTTGTGACTTAATGGAGTATAGCAATTCTTAATGTAAGTGGGAGGTCTTCAATAAAGTCTGACATGATACAGGCTATTGCTAAAGCTAGAACATACAGGATGAATAAATAAAAAATATATCTGTTGTTTTTAAAAGGAAAATAAATCCCTCCCCTCCAAGCTGTAGGGTATCCGCTCCTCTGTGGTTGATAAGGTATAGCTGAAAGATCAGGTTAGGAAAGGAAAGCTCTACAATTTTTCCTGATTTTTTTCTGTTTGTGTGTGTTTCTATATGACCATGTGCACACTTGAGCATACTCAGTACTCTTTGCAAAGACTAATGGATCTAGTGGCTCATATTCAGCATCTCTGCATTTCCCAAATCACCACATCTGCAGGAGAAAAAAGGCGTTGAGTCCCTCTATCCGTCACTGGTGTCAGGCTTGTACAAAGCTGTGCTTTACACAGCTCAGATTGTTCAGATGCATCACTTGAGCAAGTCATGAGTAGGATGAAGTGTGGGGGACACTGAGAGGGAATGTTTTACAGAATGAAGGGCTTCAGGGAAAGGACTGGAAATAGAAAAACAGCCATGATGGACTGTGCTTCTCTAGCTGTCAGATGCAGCTTGGAAGTCAACCAGAATGTCTAGAAAAAGCAGTTTTTTCATATCCTGGTGACTAAGTTCTTCCTTCATTTTTTTCCCGCCTCCAAGGTTTTTTAAAGTCTTTCACATTTCACTTATACAAAAACGGAGTGTTACAGGAAAAACTCCTTTTTCTATACACAAAGTTTCGTCTTCTACCAACCAGGGCAAATTTAGAATTGATGCTGACACTGAGGGAGCTGCACACACAGAGAAAGTAAAAAACTGACCAAAGCATCTCTGGAAATCAATTTGTGTTTAAAGTTCTGGTTTCTAAGATTATGATTATTATTTTCTGTTATTACAGGCCCTAGGCAACAGTGAAATAGTTCTGGGCAAGGGACTAGCAATGGCAATTCCATGCATAGACTAAATAGGCGAGGTGGCAGAATAGGAAAAAGATTGCAACATACAAGGCAGAGAGGGGCAATGCTGAGAGCTGAACACATCTCTTGGATCCCACAGCATTAACCACAACCTCAGTTTCTGTCACACCTAAAAGTATCACCAGTCTCATCACTGCAGGTTGCAGCTATCCATGGGTCCAAGGCACCTGCTGTTTCCTGCTGCCAGCAATGAGATTCCTGGCACACTTCCCCACTGAACACCAGGCCCTTGTCTAGATGACTGCACTGATGGTGAAAGTGTCTGTCTAGTCTCCTGGCTTGAAAAATTGCTGTTGCTAAAAGAAAATAAACTTGGTTTTGTTGTTTTTTTAAAATTTCTTCTGTCTGAAACTTGATTTTCACTTGATTAGTGACAAAGACATACATGGCTCCCCTGCTCTATCTACTCCTGGATTGTTGTATCTGTTGTGGCACCTTCTCAGGAAGTCCCTGCTCTCATAGGCACGGATATAAAGATTGGAGCCATCTCAACATCTTTCTGGCTTCTTCTTGTCAGCACTGAGAGTTCAGGTCTCCAGAGCTCCGTTTGTCTGTAGTGGTTCACACTGAGCTTTCTTCATTGGAGCAGCCAAGGCATTTGCAGTGTGCTATTGTGTGGATTTGTGAGGGCTGCATCTTTTTCTCTGCTGGTTAGTAATTCACAGAGCTTATGGATGCATGCTAGTGTTACTGCAATTATGCATTAATCATTATTACACACAAAGCCATTAATGACTTAGAGTATTCTGGGTTATCATTCGCATGCTTATTATGTGCAATTCAGTCTCATCAGTGATGGTTAAAACTTCTGCCAGGTCTGGATTAGGTGGCAACATGCTCAAATTCTTCCCATTTGCCATGCTCTGACTGACACGTAGTGATCTGTTATTTCAAACAAGTAGCACAGTTTTTGCTGATTCACCTGGCTACTTTCTGTGCTGCTGGAATTTATGCTCATCTACCACAATTATTTTCTGTCAAAAAAAGTCTTTAAAACTAAAACTGTGTTATTGTGTTTCTCCCTGGTAAGGGGAATTGCCTTGGTGTGCAGACCTACCTGCAAATCCAATGTAGTGTTTATACACTTGCTCTCCTGGCACCCATCCCACCCACATCACTCCCTCTTCAGCCACTCCCACAGATTTACTGGCTGATTTCGTTTTTGATTCTTCTTTTGCCTTTCCAGGACGTAGTTTACTGCACAGTATCTAACTGTCTGCATCAGTTATGTTGCTCAGTACAGATGCAGGAGGTTTTCTACACCAACAGAAGTCTTTTTCTGAGCTATATTTGTGTGGATGTAACCACACTCGACAGCAGTCATGTGAGACTGCTTGGGAGCAGAAGATCCAGCAGTGCAAGCTTTGGCTTGCTGATTCATGTGCCAGCAAATACATGTGTTTTAAGAGAAACATAAACAGAGCTTATCCTGGTTATGGGGCAGCCAGGGGGATGCAGCTGAACTTGTAAGACAGTCAGCCTTCTTGTTGGATGCCTGGGGTAGCAGCCAGGCAACTCAGGTTTAATTTACTGTTAAGTCATCTAAGTTTATTTCTCAGAAAATACATATTTTAAAAATTCTGAAATTAAAACATGGCTAAAACTCTCTACAATAAACAGAAGACTTCAGAGTAAAGAATGACTGCCAGCTTTGCTTTTTGTTGAAGCTGTAACAGATTTGAAGTTTATTTTATACTCGAGGCTTAAAAGATGCTTGAGACAGTTCTTCAAAAGGAGCTGCACATCTGTGAAAGCACTCGCTGAATACTTCAGATAATGTTCAATCTGGGTTGGATGCCCCAGAGATCAAGTCACAGAGAGAAGTGATTGTTTTTCTTTTGATATCTGTACCAAAGCCCCTTAAAATGGGTGACATTTCAGCTGCAGGCACATTATCAGTAGCCTGAGATCAGAATAGCTGTCAAGTACTTTCAATTTGGAATAAAAACCAAACAAGCAATAGAGGTCATGAGTTAAAGATTTAGGACATGCTATTAAACTTCTCAAACCTTGTTCTCCCACAGAAAGGAAGCTGTAATAGCTCTCCATATAACTTATATATCATGGTGGTGAAGGAAGCCCTAATGGACCAACCAGTATTCCAAAGAATGCATCTGCTGTGTAATTATTTGAAAAACGAAACTCTGTAGGACTGGGAGATTAACAGGGTAGATTGATTTTTCTCAGGGTTCTCATATCTATGTCTTCAGCAGAGGCTGTGTGAAACTGGCCTGTCCCCAGCCTCACAAGATGGGAACAAGATGACTTCATGCTGACTCTGTTGAGTCTCCTGCATCATGCAGTCTGGGACATCCTGGTGCAGAGGGGCAACTTGCATTTTGCAGTTCAGGGATCTAGTTTTTCTTTTCAAAACTCCAGAATTCTTACCTGGCAAGGTGAGACTACTCTATTGAATTTTGTGTTAACAATAATTTCCTCTCAAAGATATTTTTGTTAGTAATGACAGAGGATTTTGTTGGTGTTGAAAGGAGAGGAAGCCCCTCCACCACACATTGGCTGAATGAAGAGTCCATGACATCTGCTTCTCTTAATTACCCTGTGTTGCTCTGTGGATGAATGCTGAGGATTTATGTCTTCCAAAGCATGCCTGGTATCTCCAAAACTACCTTCTGACCTAACAAATATCAGTTCTTCCACTGTAAGCTTCTTTCTTTTGAAGGTCCTGGAAGACCCCAGCTGTTTGTATCCCATCCTGATGCCTTCTAAGCACTCAGAATAATTTAATTTTTATAGGTTTTTTGTTTGTTTTGCTTTTGTTGTTGTCGTTGTTTGTTTGGGATTTTTGGTTGGTCAGTTTTTGTTCTGGGTTTTTTGTTTGTTTGTGTTTTTGTTTATTTGTTTTTGCTGGTTTTGTTTGTTTGTTTGGTTTGTTTTTTGTTTGTTTTGTTTTGTTTTTAAACTACCAGTTAGGAATTCACTGTTAAGAATCAAGGGACATGGTAACCTATTCCAAGCAGCCCTTGCTATCTTCAGTGTGAGAAATCCCTTCCCTGTCTTTCAGTGAACAAACTTCACCCTGTCAAGAAGGATTTCAGGTCTTTTTTTGTGCAATTCCCTGTTATGTCAACCAGGCAAATTTAGCAGATCTTCATGAAAATCACTTCCTTCTCTTCACAAGCTATGAATGAAGGCAGGTCTCAAACCCTCTGTAGATCTTCACATTGCATTGTAGCTCTTTGCATGTTTCTATCACAGTGTTTGAAGGTGTAATCAGGCAAGTGACACCAGCTACCTCTAGTATGAAAACTTCCCATAGCCTGCCAAAAGTGTGCTGATTGTCCAGCTGTCCCAAAAACATCCACCACAGTGCAGGTGGAGTTTCCTGGTTCTTTGCGGTCCCGAAGAGAGCCAAGGTCTAGTCAGCACACTCTACCCTGCTGCAGAGCCTAGAAGGGCTTTGGTGATCTGAGGTGTTGTTATGGAGGTCATTGAGCTCAGTTTCCAGAGTTCACTGCATATTCTTTCCATATTCTTTCTCTGGCTCTCAGGAAAAACGGAGGAATGGTTTGTTTTCTCTTAAGGCCTTTTATTCCTGCACAGTCCTCTGTGCATATGCAATAGCTTAGAGATGCTGGTCTGAGGAGGCCTGACAGCTAAAGGTAGGTGACAGGAGCAGTCTTTTGGCTGGGATGGAGGGTGTGTAGGGAGCTCCCTCTGTTGATCTTCCAGGTCTTAGGAGAAAGTCTGGGTTCTCTGTGTCCTTTACTGGGGAAAAGAAAAAAGCTTTCTGTGAAATCCCTCATAGAAATACTCACTCAGTGTAATGGCTTCTTAGGGTCTGGAATGCACTCATACCACCTAATTATTGACATCTTGACAGCAGGTGTTGAATCTATTTGCTTGGCCTCAGTGGAGAGAAATGGCTGTTCCCAGGTTGATTCATTCAAGCTATCATGGGCATTTGTCTTAGGACAAGCTGTCCTTAGAGGGTGACTATCACTCTGTTGGTTGTAGAGTTGGATGTTGAGGCACATAGAGAAATTGGACCCCAGAGCAGATGATTTTTTGTGACCTCTTAAGGAAAAAGTATTTCTTCATTTTTTGTTCTCTTTCTCTGGCATGAAAGAAAATCTCCTTACAGTAACACACTATTATACTTTAAGGACTGTGCAGCCAAGGTGTTTAAACATTTATTTAGAAACTGTGACCTGAACATTATAAACTGAGCAGCAGTTTAGATATTGGCATTGATCTTTAAACTACATATATTTAATTTCTCTAATATTTCCAGTACTTTTGCTAGAAACTCTTTAGGAGGTTTAGAATTTTGCTTATCACCTGCGTTTGCAGGGTCTGTCATTCATCTGGAAATGTAAAATCTATACTGTTAGCCCACAACTTCACGTATCAGCTCTGAGTCATATGCTTTTTTTTCTGGATACAGGTTAAGGAGAAAGAGATTCATTGCCTTGCAAGATTGAAAAAAGAGAAGGTGAAAAGAGCATGATGCTCAGAAACTATGGGAGCTAGGAACCAGGTAAGGGCTTGCAGGGAGAAAGAAATGAAAGAACTTCTGCTATGACAAGAGAGCAACTGCTGCTGTACTGTAATAACAAAACAAGTAATTAATATTCCATTAAAGGATAGACTGTTATTGATGAAGGACATACCATAAAAAAAGAAAGCAGCCTTGCTGCAGAAAATTATATTGTGCCTGAAACTGTCATGAGTAACATCTTAACATCTCACAGGGAACAGGAAATGTATCCTGTAGTAGGAGGTATTAGGGATTAGAGAGAAAGCACCACCTTAAATGGAGCTGGAAGCCACATCTCAGTGGGAAGAGAGAGAGGATTCCTTGATTTTGAAGCGTGCTTTCCTTTCGTGCTCACCGCAGGTGAAGGATGCCGTCCTGCTTTCCTGGCGAGTGCTGTCCAAAGCCTTCCCCGTTTGTCTGACGTTGAGGACAGGCTCTGTCTGATTTACCAGTGGGCAGCCCTGTATTTAAGGTGGGAGTCTTGGCTCATAGGGAACGCAGGCAGCCACCTGTGGAAGTCACTGCGGTTTTCAGAGACATTCTTCCACATTAACTAAACGCGGCTTTTGAACAAGAGCAGCTGCTCAGAGGCGCATAGGCAGGTTCCACCGGGGCTCTGTGCTCTGCGGGGACGCGCAGCCCAGCCGCGCTGGCAGCAGCCCCAGGGCCCGCTAGGTGTCCCCGCTAGGTATCCCTGCCAGGTGTCCCCGCCAGGTGTCCCTGCCGTGTGCGCCGCAGGAGCGGTGGTGGCAGCGTCTCGGACGCGGGTGATCGCAGCGTCTCGGCCCGGGCGGCCTTGGTGGCCTGGGTCACTCACCAGGAAATTTTTTCTCCCTTTGTTTCCAGCCCTGCAATTTTACTGCCCTCAAACCTGCGGTGTGGCTGGTGGGGAAGCAGGAAATTCACTGGACTTTTTGATTATTGTAATTTTTGGACGGAAGTGGTTTTCCAAGATGATGCTCAGAACTGAATGTAGAACTCTTTGCCTTTTAAATGCTACAAATACTGATTATGTGTAAAAAGATCTGACCTGATTAAGAACTGGAAGTTAGACATCTGTAAGAGTGCTTCAGGTGATGATTTGCCACCATTTTTCATGTGTGTGACCACAGATCTAATTCCCTGTATGTTACTGAGCTCTGCCCGTGGTTCAGGTGTGATTTGTCCTTCAGCTGACTTTACGGTGAATAGAATGCACGCTCGTGTACTGATCTGGCTATGATGGTCAATACATGTTACTCTTCTGCAGCTGAGGAAAAGTTAAAGTTGACTGATCATATCTGTTCAGTCTGAACAGGTGCTGAGGAGAATGTTCAGATGCAGATGCTAAACACTGCACATTTTTGGAAACAAAGCATATGATGATAAAACTAAAGCTATGGGCAGCTTGCAAAACAGGTTTTCAAAAAAGCAGCTTATAGGTAATATTTCTCCATCCTGAAATATTAAGTGATGGTCAAGAAGACTGAAAAGACCACCCTAATATTATTCTGCCATTGTTCAAAAAAAGAGAAAGATAATGTCTTGTTAAATATGGCTAAATAAAGACTAGACAGCTTCACATGTGTTTTGGGCAGATGGCAGAACAGCAGAAACAAGAGTAAGTGAATGACTGCTAAAGAAGGGCAGCCTTGTTCAATGGCAATGCTTCTACAACTTCATTTTCTCATTCTTAATGTTTTGCTAGTGAGATTAGGGCAGTCTTAAGATTTAGTCATGTAGTGTTGTTCTTTTAGGTCAGATCTAAGTACTTGGCTTTCTTGCGCAGACCATAGAGACGAATGTGGAAAGCAGTCATTCTCATATTAAGATGGATCTGTAGAGGAGGTGAGATGAGTTGAACTTTGGAGACACTGGTCCTCCACCAGGATGACTGTAGAGACATTATGGGCTGGAAATCCAGCTCCAAGATGGATACAGCCAAATGAGGTTAATCTGTTCTCAATCACATGCACATAAAATTACAAGTACTACAGAGTCATGACAACTGAAATAGTAGCCAAATATTTAAAAGATAAAGTAAACATTCTAGAACTTTAGTTCTTTACTTTCTTTTTAGTTTCTAAGTTCTTAGAACTTTAGTTTCTTTTACTGAAAGAAAGGTGTTGATGGAATCTCCAACTTTGAAAATCCTGATAATGTTTTTGTTAAGACTGGATGTTCTTCTAAAAGCTAACTCAAAAGTTCAAGAACTCAAGAGTTCGACTCAATATGAAAAAGGAATCAATTCCTCAAAAGTTTATGCTTGGAAAGAAGTCAGATGGCAAAGTCTTCTGCTTCTAAAGTCCATCAGTCTGGTATAAGCAAGAAAGATGATACAGCAAGAAAAATTCTAAGACTGGACTGGGATGATAACTTGAATGGAAATGAGTAAAAAAATATATGTCTTTTGTTGAGGTTGTCATTAAAAACATAGTAAGTGTTCTCCAAGTACCAGTACTATGCTCTTCAACATCCAAAAAAGGATACAGGTATACCCAACCACAGGTATTTAACACAGAAACACAGCTCTTGAGTACCATATGTGCATTTAGAAACACTATCCAAGAGAATTATGATGTCCATTGGGAATTACTGTGTTTCTACTTCCTGCTAAACTAGTATCTGTGAAGCTTTACCTAAAGAAACCTTCTCATCCCTGTGTTTTATACAACAGAAGTTCACTGGTGTAGCATGGGCCAGGGAAATTTGCATATGGTCAGAAGCTGAGATATTTGTCTGGTTTTCCAGTTTGTCAAAGCTCAATACACTACAGAAAAACTTGTAAAAATCCTCTTTTGTCAAAAAAGAGGGCATATAACCATCTTTGTTCAGCAAAGCTGAACATCCTAGGTAAAGCATGAGGCAGCTACTTCTCCCTGGCCACGAGTTGCTCTGGTGAGTGAGTGACTTGCTTACTGACTACATTTGCAGAAGTCACCTGGGAGAATATTCATCAGATTAGTCCAATGGGAACAAAGTGAGGTGTTTCTATTGCTACATTGCACCATGTATTGTGTCACTGTCATGTTATCTCTTATCATTCTGGTGCCTGGTAGCCTCACTGTGAAGGAAAATGTCACTGTGCCCGACATATACCTTCCTTGAAAAACAGAGGAGGAAATGTGGTGTAAGGGAAGCAGGGAAAACAAATTAAAAGGTCTGCATGGGGCTTTTAAACCAGTAGGAATAAATAACTGGAGTGAAGATTTCTCACAGGAAAAGACTGTCTTATGGAGATACTGAAAGGAAAGCACTAGGACACAGCTGACCTCCTGACATTCCTAACTGCACCCCTTTCTGAGTCTTCCAGGCGTCAGAAGGTTCATTGCTATGTTAAAAAGGAGAAAACCAGAAAGTGTAAGCAGAGAGATTAAAACCAGAATCCCTGTTCTTTACAAACAAGGAGTTTGCAATGCTCAGCACCTGGGGTTTGAATGGCTCTGTTTCTCTGCCGGTTCAAAGAAGAGCGAGTGAATGAATCTGCTGACAGAGGGCCTGGTTTTGGCTGGGCTGCAAAACCCATTTAAACAGCAGAGCCAAGACAGTGACAATATTTTGGCATGCTTTTGCAGTGGTCAAAGTGACCCTATATATCATTTTATGTATTTATTTTTCTATATGTGTACAGTCACCTCAATGACTTGGCATGCTTTCTAGTTATGCCAGCCAAACCAGACCTTTTCTGTTTGGCTGTTCCTTCAAACTTTCTGGCATGTCAACTTCTACAAGGAAAGATGGCTGGCAGAGAAGTCTTTGGTCTCAGCTGGGATGTAGTGCTTTTTTTTAGCTGCAGTCATAGGGCACAGAAGGAAGAATCTGTGTTTATTTCTACATAGAAGATAAAGACAGTAAAGACAAGAGGGAAAAAGGATAAGCAGGAAACAGTAGAGTAGGTGTTACTTTTTAAACCAAGGAGTGTGTGAAGTTTTAAAACATAACAGCACAGAACTGCATGTACCTTAAAGCTGTCTAATGAAACCAGTTAGTAGAACAGTCTCATCTGCAACTACTTGGAAGTATAAGAGCCAGAAAGTATAAGAACCTTCAGAGATTCACTTTCAGCTTAATGAACAACTAATACTACATTATGGGTGTAATATTTAATATTTATGGTTTGCTTGTGTACTCAATTTCTAGTGGCCCAGCAATCACAAGCTGTACAGTGTTTTAGTGAAGCATCATCTCAGACCCTGCATAAAAAACAGAAACAGAGATGGTCTAGAAATATCCAAAGTGAAGCAATGCTTTTGAGGATTGGAAAGTTGAATTGTCAGAGGAGCTTAGTAACTCCTATCTCATTGACAAGGATACATTTTATGGCCATGAGAGCATGTTTGAAAGAACTACTGCATTAGGAAACAGAGTGGAAAATGTTATGCTGGGAACTCATGTTTCATCCTTAATGAAACATGAGTTTCATTTTACCCTGACACATGGATGACATTGTCGGGCTGATCTGAGAAAAATGCCTTCCAGGACCTTGTGAAACAGGGAACTAGATTTCCTGAAACAAAAAGCACTGAGATGATATGATGGTTGGTTGGATTAAAAAAAATAGAACATGCATCTCCTTCTCAGCAGCAGGCTGAGATACTGAACATGTTATTTACAGATCTGTGCAGTATCTTTCTGAATCTGCTGCTTGCAGACAAGCTTCCATGCACAGTTCTTATAGCAATAATACTTTCCATGAGCTGCCCATTATTCCCATTGGTATAAATTGCCATATTATTAGCACACTACAATGAACTGAATGCAGCAAGGAGTACTGTCCCATGGTGGAGGGCTGTTCTCACAAATTTCACAGTCTGTAAAAACCAACATTTTAAAACCATGTTTCATCTAGACTATATAACAACAACAATAACAAAGAGGCAATAAGAACTACAGTATTAGAAACTCACAGGTGTAAGGCATTTTAAAATTAAGGCAAATAGAGGTACGGGCATCTGTCATTGAAGCTCAAAAATTTCATTTGGGAAAAATAGTATGTTCTGTACCACACCACTGGATATTCTCGTGAATCAATTTTTTTAAATATCTATACTGACATATTTTATATTATTAATTTAATATTTTTGATATCAGAGATAGCCTTCATATAGGTCTGAAAAATTGTTGTAATATATTGCCAGAAATGGCCATGTGTTTGCACTGACTTTAAGAAAATATTTTGTTGATTTATAAGCAATTGAACAACAACATAAAGGAATTCCTAAACACAACCTAAAGCCAAGTAAGGGTTATCTGTCGTTCATTTCTGAATCACAGAACTGTTTTCTGAAAGGGACAGCTGGCAGTCATCTGGGTCAACTTTGCTGTGGAGCTGAACTATTGTTTGCATCAGGTCAGAATGGAGCGAGCTACCTTCCATTGTGCCCTGAAAGAACCAAATGCTGATAGGATATTCTGGTGGAATCCAGTTATACAAAGGCAGGTTACTAGTTTCACACTAATTTTGTGAGATGAAGGTATGTAGTTATTACATATGATCTAAATTAAAATGTAAGTCTGATTGCAGTGCAGGAAAGAGAATTGCTTTGCTCCATCTCTGGACTATGAATAAAAACCATGTCCTGACATATTCTAACCACTTTTCAGCTGTCATGAATTGTTTGGCTTTTCACAAAAATATTGCTAATAATATACCATCATTCCCTAATTGTACCTAAAAGTATCCAAATAGAATATATTGTTGTAAAATCTTTCAAATATCTGCTTTGCTAACACAAAACGTACCCTGTTATGGCTTATTGTGGCATAAGGTGTAGACACTGCCCTGGTAAGGAGCAGAGACATTGCCACTTGGCTGAGCTATGCTTGGCACAGCTGTGCTGTTCATGCTTACAGTCTGGACAAACAGGAGGGAAAAATGTCAGCTTAAACTTCAGCAGGTATTTTAGGTCAGCAGATGCTAACATTTCTTATCTCTTGAAAGACATGGGCTGATAAAGCTGGCAATTGCTATGAGATACTTATCTGGTAAACCCTGGCATTGTGTTTGTCGTGTAGAAGCTGAGAAGTGAATTGCAGGCTGTGAAGACAATTTAACTGCTTTAATACTGGTCTTAGCTGCAACATCCATCCTGCCACCAGTATTTTAGTAAGGAGAGCAGCAAAGCAAAACCTGGTTTTGTGCCACCCATCCCACCCCCTACAGAGAACTGAGGTATTAAACTCTTGGTTTCGCTGCTCCACCTCCTCCCCTTTGCTGCTAGGTCCTTCTCACATCGTGTCAACACTTGGAGAACTGGCATGGCATGAGCCTCACTGATGGATCTGGCTTGTGCACATACAATGCTACAGATGTTTTTGAGTTTGTATTTACTAACAAGATGTTGCTGCCCGCCACTGGGTTACAAAAAAAGAGAGCAAGTGTGTTCATTTGGGTCATAGATGCAATTTACATTCTTGATCCTTCAGTATATTCTGCTGTCCATCACAAGGATCCATTTGGAGCCAAAGTATTTCCTTTCACCTCTCTGTTGCTTGATTTTCAGTAAATACTGGAGTGTGAGAGTCTTAGGGAGCTGTTCCTCTCCCGTTCCCTGTGTCCCTCAGCCGCTCCCTCCCTGTTCTCCCATTGGCGGTTGGCTTTGTGCTGTCCCCGTGGGATGGACGGGACCCCGGGCTCTCGGGCAGAAGCTGCTGGGCTCCGGGGAGAGAGGCTGGGTTGGTAACACCTCACCACGCGGGAGAAATAAAACATCTATGAACACCATGCAAACACTCTTTCTGCTTCTCTGACTTGGACTTCATTAATAACTAATCTAAATGCAACACTGGAGTTTGCTGCCTCCTCCATACCTGCCTGGAGGATTAGATAGGGAGCAGTGATACAGGCAGCAGATGTCCAAGCACCTGCAGCAAGGTCTTGACTCTCAGCACTTCAAGAACTAATTGTTTGTAAATGTGGTGATGTTTTTAAATGTGTACTTAGGGACACCATCTAGTGCTCTCTTCTCTTCCTGGGCTGTAAATCCTCTGGCTGCTGGGCGGGGGTGAGATGATGAGCGCTGGACTCAACGTCAGAGTGACAAATAGATAAGGAGCTGTAGCATCTTTGAGTGACCTTCACTAGATGCAAACCTGAGGGGTGTTCAACATGGTTAAGCAAGGAATATGGCCAACCTGGTGTTTTAGTGGAGAAAACCAAGTGAACTAGTTATGTAACCCACTACTGCAGTATGTGTTTGACATTAGAATAGAATGAACGGCATCACTTTAATGCATCTGTGGATCTAGGCAATAATTCTCAGGATCGCAGCAAACCACTTTGAAGATGGTTCAGATATAGTGTCAAACAGGATTTGGCCCAGTGACTGTAACCAAAGTCAGAATGTTTATTACCAGTTAATTTGTACACATGCCTGTGGCTCTTATTCTTGGAAACAACCTCCCTGAGGGACTGTGAAATGCTGCTATTTCTGCTGCAAAAAGTACATTTTTCCTGTGGTATACCAATGCATCTTGGAAGCTGCTCAGCTGATGTAGCTGTTTGTTAAATATTCATTATTTATGTGTAGGATCTTCTGGAATAATGTGATAGACAGTGTAGTCATATGTCCCCTGCATCTACTTTATTGTAGCTGTAGGACAGGGGATCAGGTTCAGTCTAGGTTCAAGCAAATTTTGCTGCTACAAGGAAATGCGCTTGTCATATACAGGTCTTGCTCTTATCCCACAGAATGAAGATGGGGAACTGAATTTGTGATACTATTTTAAACCATCAGGAAGAAGCAAATAACTGGTCTGTAATTTCCAGACACATTCTACTGGGAGCTTTTTAAGGCTATTTGAGCATTTTGAACTATATTGTTTCCCCCTGAGCCGAAAAATTCTTCCCTGCCCTTCTGCACCTTCTATTGATCATGGTTCAAAGATCAAAGTAAAGTGTGTTTTCTGAGAAGCAAAGGTTAAAGTAATTCACAAAGTTACTTGACTACTGGGAGTTCAGGGGCAAGCATTTGGGCAGCAAATGGAGTCTAGAGCCCTTGCGTCCTACTATCTACCCATCCCCTCGCATCTTTTCTGAAAATGGGTTTGCTTTTGCAAGAAACTCATTGTGCATTAAAGAACCAGCACTGGTGCTCAAAAACATTGAAAAAATTATTGGCCTAGTGTGAATTCCTCAGACCTCTTTATAAGTATGGCATTTTTCCTGCATTCACAAATAAAGCAGTTGTCCCTCTTCCCTGCTTGTTAGTGGAGGGAGGGTTTTGTCTCTCGGGTTTAATTAAGCACCTAAAGTCATGGCTTTATTTATTGATAAGCCTTTCCAGGGTGCCCGTCTGTAATATCTGGGGCCGCTCAAGCCGTGACCCTGCTGCATTCCTTGGGAGGCAGGGAAAGGTCTCAGGGATTTATGGCTGCTGCCCGGGAGCTCACCCGTCTCTAACTGTAATAGTGCTAAGTGTGCAGCCTGCTGGTACCAGAGTCATCACTGGCGGTGGAGGTAGAGTGATTATAACAGTATGTGACTTGCTGTGGTATGAGACACTGTACTTAGAAACCAGTCAGAGGGAAGTTGGATGGAAGAGACAACAGGGCAGAAGCTGTTAATCCCTGTAGCGTGTTTAAGTAATTGGTATAGAAACCTGTGTACCTACCTGAATGTACTTGAGGGAGAGAGCCACAGAATGACAAATTCACAGGCTCACAGATTTCACAGAAGGTGTCAGGTTGGAACAGACCACAGTGGGTCATCTGATCCAACCCTGTTCAATCAGTGTCATCGCAGAGCACACGGCACAGGATTGTGTCCAGACTGTTCTAGAATATTTCCAGTGTGGGAGACTTCACAGACTCTCTGAGAAATCTGTTCCATTGCTTGATCACTTGCACAGTAAAGAAGTTCTTCCTCATGTTTAGGTAGAACTTTCTGTGCATCAGTTTCTCCCCACTGCCTCTTGTCCTATTGCTTGGCACCACCATGAAGAGTCTGGTCCATCCTCTTGACACTTTCCCTTCAGAGGCTGACAGACATTGATGAGGTTCCCTCTCAATCATCTCTGAATAGGCCCAGCTGCCTTATATGAGAGGTGCTCCAGTCTCATCACGATCTTTGTAGCCCTCCTCTGGACCCACTCCAGCAGCTCCATGTCTCCCTTGTTCTGAGGAGCCCAGAACTGGACACAGCACTTTAGATATGGCCTCACTAGGGCTGAGTAGAGGAGCAGGGTCACCTCCCGGGACCTGCCGCCAGTGGTCTTCCAAATGTGCTACAGGATACCTTTGGCATCCTTTGTTGTCCTCCATGACCCCCAGTTCCTTCTCTGCAGCGCTGCTTCCAGCAGGTCAGCCCCCATCCTTTACTGGTGCAGGTTATTCCTCCCCAGGTGCAGGACTCTGCATTCACCTTTGTTGAATTCCAGATGGTTCTTCTCTGCCCATCTCTCCATCTGTCGAGGTCATTCTGAAGGGCTGCACAGCCCTCTGGGGTGTCGGCCACTCCTCCCAGCTTTGTGTTGTCAGGGAAATTGCTGAGGAGATCTCTGCTCTTTCACCCAAGTTACTGGTGAAAAGTTAAACAATACTGAGACCAGTACTGATCCTTGGGGGACACCACCAGTGACAGGCCTCTAACCAGACCTTGTGCAACCCTCTGGGATCTGCTGCTCAGCCAGTTCTCAAACCACCTCTCTGTCCACTCACACAGTCCACATTGCCTGAGTTTGCCTATGAAGATTTTGTGAGAGTGTCAAAAGCCTTGCTGAAGTCAAGGTAGACAATATTCCCTGCTCTCCCCTATCCCTCCAGGCACTTGTTTCATCATAGAAGGCAATCAGGCTGGTCAAGCATGATTTACCTTTAGTGAATCCATGCTGACTACTCCTGATCACCTTCTTGTCATCCCTGTGGATAGTGATGGCCTCCAGAATGAGGTGCTCCATCCCTTTGCAGGATTGAGGTGAGGCTGACTGACTGCTAGTTCCCTGTGTCTTCCTCCTTGCTCTTTTGGATGACTGGGGCAACATTTGCTTCCTTCCAGTCCTCAGGCACCTCTCCTGATGTCCATGACCTTTCAAAGATGACCGTGAGTGGCCTGGCCGTGGTGCTCAGTAACTCTCTCAGCATTTGTGGATGTATCCCCTCAGAGCCCATGGACTTGTGGATGTCAGGTTTGCCAAGGTGTTCTCTAACCCAATCCTCCATGGCCAAGGAAAGGTCTTCCTTCCAACATCCCTTTGTCCTGGTCTCCTGGGTCAGAGATCCCTGAGGGCTGCTCTTGTCAGTGAAGACCAATGCAAAGAAGGCATTTGATGACTCTGCCTTCTCTGCATCCTCTGCTACCAGTGTCCCTGCTCCATTTAATAATGGTTCCACATTGTCCTTTGTTTTTCTTTTGTTATTGATGCATTTGAAGAAGCTCTTCTTGGTGTCCTTGATATCCTTGACCAGATTTAATTCCAGATGGGCCTTGGCTTTCTGGTGCCATTTTTTTTTTTTTGCGAGACCACTATCAGTATTTAAAAAAAAAATCTAATTAAAAGCAAGATCTTAGACTAAAACTAATCCAAACCTGCGTATTTTCTGTGTTTTCCCATTTCTGACAACGGAAAAAATTTGCAAGTTAAAATAACTCCCAGAAGAGGAAATATTATTTATAGCTAAGCCTTTTTTACTTCATAAAGAGCTGTGTGCTAAGCATATATTTAGAAATTAATTGAAAAATAATAATAACCAAGAATTATGAGAACTTTTCACCTCTGTGAGTACCTTTTTCTTTTCCCTTAGCAGTCCTGAATATGGAACAGGGAAACAGGTGTCATAAATTCACAAAATAATTATTCCCCGTTTGCTATATTAGATTTTATTTATATTCCCTGGCTGTTATTTTATGTTAAATCTGGAAGTTCTCTTGTTAGATTTTAGTTTTCACCCCAGTAAATGAGGACATAGCACATAACCACTGTTGTTGCAGAGATTTCTTTTCCAAAGCTTAATTACTCTCTGGTTATGTTCATAAGAGTATAAAATATTTCTGATAGTTTTTGGTAACTGTAAATTTTTGTGATAGACTTCTTTTTTTGATTGGAAATAACTGGTGTATCAGGAACAAAATATTCAGATGTTTTTCCATTAAAGGCTAAATTTATTTTCGTGTAAAACCTAGTAATGATTTGACTTTTAAGGTCCAGGTAACCTGCCCCTCTCTGTTATGTCCTTGAGGAAAAAGAACTTCAGACTTCCATGATGTTTGCCTCAGACTGAAGAGTTTGAAATAAATGGAATTTTGATCTGTGAGAGAACCTGTTGCCTTCAGTAGTGAAGACACAGTGTACCTACTGGACATAAAGGGGGAGATGTTAACTGCCATGAGAAGCATGTAGTCAAGAGGTGATGGAAGAGATCAGCGAGAATAAGAGCACCTGGAGATGTACAAATCTGTAGGCAGCCCCATCAAATGCATCTCAAGGAATAGTTCAGCAGACTAGAGCAGAGCCTTGCAGAGAAGCTCAGAGAAGCCCAACAATGGGTTTCTTTTTTCTCTCCTACATTTTAGATGTTACTTTGGCATTCCCTTGGTTAAGTTTTACACCATCAGACCTGGTACTGCTTCCTTCCAACAAGTGCCCTCAGCCAGGGTGAGAGGCTGCAGGCTGCAATGGCATGCTGGCTGTCCAGCCATGCTGAGCAGAGGAGAGTTGAGCAAAGGCACCCAAGTTATTGCTCATCAACACAAATATTTGCAGTCGTCTTAAGTGTGGACCTGAGAATAATATTGCTGTGTTAGCCTGCCTCTAAGCCTCTGCTAAAGAGGATTACCTCTGGTCATGCTATTCTGCTTCCATCTCTGGACTAACATTTTTCCCATTTGCTTGAGGTCTCTGAGCCCTGCTTTGCTGAAGTTGGAGTAAAATTCCCTTCCATTCAAGGAGCACCACTTTGCAGAACAGCAGTGCAGAGAAGCGTAAGTTTACGTAGACTCCAGGACAGCTGACTGTGGAGAATGAACAATCTGAGTTTAAGCTTGGAGGAAATGCTGTTCTTTGTCCCATCATGAACACAATCAGCATCTGTAAGATCTTTTCTCCAGTAAACCCTGGCTTTCAGTCTCAGAATTTTTTCTTCATAGTCAAAACGGCTTTGTTTCTAGGTTTTTTTTGGCAATTATCTTCATATATAGATTGAAGCAGATGAATAAAATTCATCCTCTGCTGATTCCAAAGACTTTTGTTGAGCAGTAATATGAGACAGGTCTGTATTTAGAAAGCTGATATGGTTAAAATTTCAGGAGGTAGATGATGGTTCAAGATATGCATCATGTAATAGGAGAGCTGAAGGGAAAGCACAAGTTACACTCCCAGTGGAAGCACGGTATTTACCATAGCATGGAGGTATATTCAGCTAGGTGATTCAAAAGCATCTACCCTACTTTGGACTGCTGCCCCAGCTCTTATGTCCAAGAGAAAGGCAGACCAGGCCATTTCTCCACCAGAGGTGACTGAGACCTGCCCGTCACAGATGCAGGGTTGACCAGGTTAGCAAGATGGGGAGCAGCACCGGGCTGGGTTGGAGACACACTGATTCACTGCTCCCAGCAGGTAATTTTTGTCACTGCATCTCCTCAGGCCTTTGTTAGAAGGGAAAACAGCTCTGCCCAAGGGTGCATTCTCTAAGGAGAGCATCTGTTTTCATAGAAACAATTAAAATCTGTACCAAGGAGACATTTTATCAGAGTTCTGGCCAGAACCACCATCCCACCTCCATGCATCTACTTGCAGGTGTTTCAAGAGGGAGAGCTGAGAGAAGGAAAAAAGCAAGGTTAGCCAAAAGTAAGCATGACTAACAAATTACTCATAATTGAGGTTTGTTAATTGCATAGAACCCAATTAAATCTTTCCACATCTGAAATGGAATAACTTATGCTCACAGCAGAGCTGTTTAGCTATGAGGTATTTCTGGTGACACTTGTCTGTTGATTTGCCGTTAGATAACTTCTTGGCTCGAGGCCAATGTGACTGAGCTAAGAGACTTTTAGAACATGTGTTTGCAGCACATTTTTACAAAGGGTTTCCAGAGTTTGGCCCATGATGACTAGTGAGTGGATTTATTACATTATTATTTTAGATTGTTATGTTATTATTATGCATGACTGACATAGTGAAATTCTTATGTTGCAGAACTATGTAGAGTTCATATAAACCAGTAAGCCGGAGAGGCATTTTTCATAAAATTCCAACCTAAAGTGCAAATTTTATGTAACTGAGAAGTAGTAATTTTATGTCACATCTGCTAGAATGAGAATACCTCCCCGAATGTGTTGCCTCAAAGTGGACTTAGAAAAAACCTTTCCTGTGATTCTAAAAAAAGGCAGATGACCAAAACACCATCATTTCCAAGTGTGTGTGCCTCTTCCCTTCTTAGTTCCAGCTGGGGCCACAAGTGGAAATACCAAAATACCACAGAAATGTAGTTCTTGTGGTACTTTCAGCACTTGCAGAAGCAGGAAGTATTAGAAATCTTCCAATAAACCATGTTTTCATGAGATTTCTAGCCCATCATTGCAAGCTCAAAAAATTTGAGTAGTAAATCCAAGCTCTGCTTGCCCACCTCGCCCTCAGGAGATTTACCTGTATACTCAAGGACTGTTCTGTCTGAGTTACGGCTGATGTTCCTTCTAAGCCATAATACATGTTAAGTTTCACATTAAATTCAGCAATAAATTGGATGAAGTCTTGTTATGAAGGACAGATTTAACTTTGGCCTTCCATTTCTGATAGCTGCAGGACAGTTGTTTTTTGTTTGTTTGTTTGTTTGCCAGGACAGAGGCAACTACAAGGCTGAGCAGTTTGAATGCCTGTGGCAGAAGAGCTGCAGCCAGCAATTTGGGTGCACACCTGTGTGTGGACAGGTAAGAAACAGTGTCACAAGAGCAGGAAGAAAGAAGCGCACTCAGCCTGACCCGCACCTGAACTGGCAATGACAGAAGAGAGAGGACTTCCAGGATGAGCAGATGAGTTAAAGAAGACCCGTAAGGAAAGCTGTCTCTCTGGTGCACCTTGACCATCCTCAGGTAGACAGCTCCTTCCTTGATGTACAGAACTCACTAAGCCCAGCACTAGCTTCTCTTCTTACGTGGCTCAACCTGTAAGACACTGGGTTTTGTGTCTGGCTGAGCATATGAGGAGGACTCACCAGATCAGCTTACGTTGGTCTATATGGTGGCAGTGCTATCAGGTACATTTTTCTGTCCTTTCACAGCAGATCTTTGCTGAAACCTCTGTATGAAATCAGGTCGGCATGATCGCACTGAAGAGACTTTCGTTGTTGCTGGTTGAAATTTCATCACAGACAGATCGTAAGATTTTCATGACCTTGTGATTTCTTTTGTGAGTGGTGGTTGTGCAACAGATCTCCTGGTAAGATAATACAACGTGAGGGTTTACTCAAAGTAGGTAAGTATACAAGAGATATGGCTTGCTACTCTCCTCCTTTAAAGAGATAACAACTACATTTCAGGCTCAGAAAAAAAAAATAGAGCAAAAGACCATCAAGATTTTTATTCTCTTTTGAGATTGAGTGTGATGCCAGATCTGCAGTTTTTGACTTTTAAGGCCTCTCCCTTTGCTAGGAAGACAACCGGTTGAAAGCAGCAATTATTGGCAAACACTTCTTTGCTCCCCAGCAGCTGGGTCTGAGTGCATGGTAAATGGATATATCCATGGGGACCTCTTTTGTAGCAAGCAGTTTCCTTCGTGTTCCCTTCACACTGCTGTTGAACAAGTCTGAGATGGCTATGAGAGCTACCTTTGCATAGATAACCTCCCAGGTTACTGATAAAAGAGGAAAAAAAGGAAAGCAGAGCTCACTTCTCAGTATTTTGACTAGGAATTTTGACTGAACATTTCAGTGTGTTGGAGGATGTGGCTGGACATACCCCTTTCACCACCTCATATGTGATATTGCTGGACTGATGTCACCTCTACTCTCTGTGGACTGCACTTTTAGCATTTCCCAACCCTCTAGTGCCTGCAGACCCAGGCTGTTATTTTGTTCAGTGCAGACTGCCACACATGCTCAAGCAGAAGTATTACTTTTATTCTTGTACTTTGTTCCCCTCTCATTTAAAATGTGAACATATCTGCTTGCTTTTTTTTTGTATGGAAACCATTCCTAACTATTTCCCGAGTTAGAAGTCTGAAGAGGCACAGACCTTTGAGACATTTTCTTGGTGTGTGGGCAAAAACTAGCAATAGCTTTATTATAAGGTATGTGACCAATTCTTGCTGGTACACAGATTGCAAACTGTTTGGCTGCTTGCACTCACAAATGCTTTGTCCATTTCTTCTTTCTTTTGCATCTAGTGTGAGATCTTTTGAGCATTTATATTCATTTAAAAATAAAACACAAAACTCTTTTGCTGACCATGTGAAATTCTTCAAGAGCAGACACACTCTTGCACACACATGCGCACGTGCACACACACAGACATACACGCACACATATATATGTGTGTGTATATATATATATATACCTTAGGAAAAAATATTTTCTTTAATAGCATGGCTTGTATGAACAATAAACCGCCCACTAAATATAGTTAATATTATAAGTTCCCGTAATACATCTTAGGTTTCAGAAATTTAGGACCTGGCTATAAAAAGTGACTTTTGATACACTGAGAGTATAATTTTTCCTTAAAAAAAGAAGAATATGTGTTGAATTGGCCACAGATTTTCTGTCCAACAGGAAGACTTTCCATAAGTGTTGGGTTCAATGATGGGTTTATTAGTTTTAGTTCACTACTCTGGTTAATAGCTCCCTCTCTTTCTTTTGAGCACAGAGATGTGTTCTGGGATGCATTGCTCCTTCCTCCTCCTAAAAATTTCATCAAAAAACAACAGACTTGGCAATAAAATAGGAGAAAGAGAATGTTTGTTTTTGAAACAATTTGGGGTTAGCCTCCTGTTCTAAAATCTTGTGATGGGAAGAATGTTGAGCCCTTTGTGAGGTATGTCCTTCATAAATAGACCAAAGGGATATTTACATGCTTCAGAGCTGACCTGGATGGCTGAGGTAGGGAAAGCCTGAGAGTTGTGCTGTGATGGTGAGAGCTGCAGCCAGCTGGGAAGCAGGCACCGAGTGCCATGCCCAGAGCAGGGGTGTGGGGCCTGATGCACAGCTAAAATCTAAATCATCCAGGATGAAGAGATGAGCCAGCAGTGACAGACAATGGTTACTATCCAGCAAGGCCTGGGTGGCCTGTGGTTTAACAGCTCCCTAGCCAGCAGTGCGTCCGTAAAATCATCTGAAAAGCAATCAGGGGCTGCTTGTCACTGCTGGAATTACTTAATAGCCACCTTGGAGCTGCCTAGGGGCAAGGCAATGAACTGTACTCATAGCTGCACATGGGATCCTTTCCCAGATCTGGTCACAGGCATGGGAAGGTTTGTACTGCTCCCGCAGCTTTGTACCTCTTTTTTAAATAGGCAGAAGAAGGCTGACTGTAAATTTGGCTTCTATCATTCTTCATGAGCTGACTGATTAGATCTGAGATTTGTGGGGAACAAAAGGATAATTTCAAAGCACAATGGGGACTTCCTAGCCTCTGTATGCATCTGGGCTTTTTCAAGGTGTTTTGCAGAATAAATTGATCTGGACCTATATTGCAGTCTTCTTACTTGTGTGAGCAAGTTGGGAAGAGTTTTACTGGAATCACTCATCTGCTTTCAAGAAGGTTACTCTTGGTTAAGGGGAATGCAGAAGTTCAGTACTGCTCCCAGGCTGGCAGCCTACTCTTTTGAAAAATGTTTGCTTAAGGCTGTTCAGCTCAGAATGTCTGTCTGTTCCCCTTTAGAGACACTTGGGGAAATACTCTAAAAAGTGTGTGAGAAATTTATGTTGTGCCTCTTTCAAGATACTTATGGCAGTTTATGCTCTTGGATCTTGAACTCTCATCTGATGGTATATAAGTCAGCATGCAGAAATATGATCACAAAACCATGGAGAAAATTTTTGGATCTGTCCAAGTTCCTGTGATAAATGTGAGAGGTCAGTTTAAAAAGAAGCTCACTGTTTATCTGTAAGAGGTGGAAGACAGCTATATCATCCATTTCTTAGGAGTTGGTGTCTCTAAAAGTGTGTGGCAGATTGCGAAAAACCTCTTGGTGTCACCAGTGATGATGGGAGAGTAGGAAAACTTCAAAAGGAAAGTTTAGGAGATGAGTTCTGATCACATGGATCTCAGCAGAAAGCTAAGCAGACTAATTATCTGAGCCAGAGTAATTTGGGGAGTTATACAGGAGGGGGATAAAAAGTCAAGAGAGAGAGAATTACCCAGAAAAATGTACATGTTTACAAGTAGATGAAGTTACTACAACAGGAGGTGTAGGAGATGACCTTTGTTAGCACTCATGACTGAGTGGTGAGGAGCTGGGTTTGCCAAGACAGACATGGATGGATTGGCTAGTTGGGTAGGGGAAGAGCTAGAAGAAGGCTTAGTCATGAAACCGCTGGGAGAAGGACAGGGCATGGTGGACAGGATCATGGAAGATAAGAGCAGAACAGTCTTGAGAAGAGGAAATAAAGAACAATTACCAGCTCCACAGGTAAAGTTGGTCTGTTTGAACCCACAGTGATGACAGAGCTCCTGCTGCTTTGAGGAACATGTGTTCCCTCGAAAGAAGATTGAAGCACACAAGCATATTTTTATGCTCTCCCAACAACACCAACACCAGCATAGTGCAGAGAATTTGGTCCATGTCTTCAGCAATGCCTCTAGAAATTGTCTCCTGCCAATTAAGCCCACACGTAATTCCACCTAAAGGGTGCTGCAGCTGGGATGGTAGAAGTGCTGAGACAGGTGGAGATGGGCTCTGTGCAATGGCAGGTAAGATTTGGTACGTTACCTGTACCACAAACAGATGTCTCAGTCGTGTGCTATAGTTCCTGTGGTCTGCCTCCTGCTCTTGGGCATGTTACAAGGGCTTTCAGTGCAAAAAGGAACAAATATGTCCTGACTTGTAGCTGCATAATAAGGCCTCACAGAGTCTTCCAGCCAGTATTTTGATGGTGTATTTAGAAAGTCTTTCAAATATGACCTTTCAACTACTGATGCCATCCTGTAACTTTCACAAAAGTGACTGTGTCAAGTGCATCACATGGCTGAAGCTAGACTGATTTTCAGCCATGTGATGCTATTTTATCACCCTCAGGACAAAGGTTAAATCCTTCCTTTCTTTTCTCTGTTAGGCACCACTTTCTTTGGTCCTCTTACTTTGATAGCTGCTGAAATTCCTGAGGACCACAGAGTTAAGAGATTTTGTAATCCACTGTGTGCTTCTCTGATGAAGAACCCTGCTGGTGTGCTTCATGTAACAGAAATACCTTCACACAATGAAGCAATCATTCTTCCCTGTCAGGGTCTGAATGTCTTGATTCTCATCCTGCAGCAGGCTTGGCAGGCAACAAATCCCCCAGTTTGCACAGGGCAGTGGCCAGCATAATCTTTCTGCATTTTAAAACATTCTTTAATGCTAGTCTCTCTGCATTCAAATGGTAACTTTAGCTGACATAGGGTAGAATATTTGAATTGCAGCCTATTGAAACTCTACCACACTGAGTTTATGGATATATTTATTGCAGTATAAATGTGTTATTTTTCCCTTTATTTATTATCATATAAACATGTTTTTAATACATGTTCTGTGACTTACTTGGAGGCTAGTGTTTCCTTTTTCTTTAGATGGGGGCACGTGCATTATTGAAAGCTTGTAAAAGTGGGTAGCATTGAGATAAAGGCTCATAGTTTTTAAACCAACCCAATCAAGCCTGTAGACTGAATGGATAAAAGAAAATAAATGTAGTACCATATTGCATATTATGTGATGGTGTAATTAAGTAAATGGGCATGTATTGGATGCACAGCTGGACTAAAGTGAATTTACTGAAGGTGAGGATATTTCCTGTGTGTTTTTTCACTCTAGATTCCAAGACTGCGTGTGCAAAAATTCAGTCTCTCTGTAAGTGAAAACCAGTGTAAAATTAATCATGCTTTGTAACAGAAAAGGTATGAAGGAGGTCAGGTTTAAAATCCGAGTTTTAAATATTGCCTTTTCTGCCAGTTCTGGAGAACAAACAAGGAAAAACAGGAGCAAAACCCAAGACTCACAGCAACTATCTGAAACTTGGACAGATGCTATGTAGAAATCTGATGCTAAAAAAGGAGTTATGGCAACCCAACTCTATTTGCAGCATGCATTAGCTGTGCTGGGTGCCCACCTGGGCATGGGGGGTGTGATGCCTGGCTGAGCACTGGTGTGTCCCCAGCAGTGGTGGGATTGCTGTGCTGCTCTCCTGACACTGGTGGAGACTGACTTGAGGGGACCTGTTGAGACTCCCAGGGTGGTCTCTGGGTACCAGGCTGGGGCTTGGAAAGAGGAAAGGCAGCTATGGTTCTCACTGTGCCACCTGTCACCTTGTTTCCCTACCGCTTAAGACCCCCAGTGTCACGCAGCCCATAGCCACTTGCAATGGGGATGGTCCTTCCTGGCCTTGTGCCCAAGCACTGGATAATGGGGTTAGAGTGATAGTGAGGCAGGGGTTGGGGCAGAGAGGGGAATGTGGGTGAGGGTGGACAGTGAAAATTGGCATCAGAGGGGACCTTGGGGGCTGGATCTGTCTCAGGATATGGCTTAATGGCTTCTCCCAATTCACAGCTGCATAACTCGTGTTAGAGTCAGGTTTATAATGTCTCAGGCATGTGATTCACATGAGTGTAAAGGCCACTGGATACAATTACACATTTATTTTTACCTACTACTAAGGGAATTTCCATTCACTACGACATGAGCTAGTTGCCCTTGCTCTGTACTGTTTCACTAGTATTTTTCCTGACAATTCATGTCTAAGAAACATAAGACAGAGAGAGACTTAATGTTATGTGAAAGGATTTTCCTAGGGTAACTGTATTTAGTCTTTGCTCAAACTGAACGAATAACTTTGATCTGTCAACTGTGAAAAGTAAACTGGGTGCGACCTTCCGTCATCGGCTAATCGTCTCACTTAATGACATCTGTTAACTTTGTTCTGATATTAGATCATGGTCTTTCTTTGTACTGTCAAGATTTTTCATTCAAGGTCTAATTATTTCACTTTATGTGTATACAGATATCTTGGGAGTCAGTTGCACCTAGTACGAGGATCATTTTGTTTTCTATTTTGAATCTCAAAAGCTGATCACAGTGGTCATATCGACGTGGCCTTTTAATGGGTAAAATATGCCAGCTTAAAGCCCAGCATTGCATGTCAGGCCTTCTCTTCCCCTTGGTTTCTTATAGGCACTGTATTTACTTTTATTCTTAAGAGAGAGGAGGAAAAGGGAAAATTCAATACTTCAATATTTGATTGATTTGGCTTGTTGCACACATCTGAACTGCCCTGCAGGAAGGAAGAAGAAAATACTGGTTTTCAGCCTGTCCCTTTCCCTTTCAAAATTGGGTGGGTTTTTTTGTTGGTTTTTTTTTTTTTTTTTTTTTTTTTGGCTTTTTTTTTTACCTTTTAATAGAGACAAAGGCATGGATAGATGGCATTTTGGGGGATTAATGGCCATTTGGAGTTAATGCCCTAAGGCTGTCTGTCCCTCAGCTCTTTCCAAACAGTGATTAATCTCCAGGGGAATGTGTGTGCCCTGATCGCTACTCCTGATAATGCTCATCCTTATAGTATAGATCAAAACATGTAGACTTATTGTAGTAATGGCCATGTTCTCACCTCCCAGGCTTTGTTCAATTCAGTCAGCCACAGCTTAAGCCCCTGGTATCTGCTCACATTCAGTCCAACAGGCGTTTTGTTCCTTTGGTCCAATCTTGCAACGTGTCCATTGTTGCTCATTGGTGTTTGCAAACAGCATCTTCTCCTCTAGTAACTCTAGGAATATCTCCCCTTAGAATGTTGGGGCACTCAGTTCCCTTTCCCTCTACTGTGCAATAGCACTGGAAGGTGTGGGACCACGGAAAACTGCAGAAGCAAGGAGTGGAAACTGGCTTTTGGGGCGAGGGGACAGTGGTAGGTCGCCAGACTGATGGCGGGAGAAGTGTTGCACAGTCATGAGCTATTGGTTCTGTTTAGTTTTTCTGTCCCTGGCCAACTCTTCATTTGTTATTATGCTGTACTCTCTTCTTTGCCAGGTTCAGATGAAAGTAAAATGGTCAGTTAAGTGAATTGTGCCATCTGTAGAAGACAGTGTCTGTCAGTAAGTCAGCCCATACTGACCAGGTGAGTAGGTCTAATATTTTTCAGATGCTTTCCGAGGGATAGCAAAGGATTACAAGTTGCAGAATACCACATCAGCTCTTACAGATAGGCCAGGTGCTGTCTCTGTATTAGGGGATTGTTTTCTTGGTTATGTTTCTTAGTACCTTGTCTGGTCTACTTTTCCATTTCTGAAGGAGTTTATTCTACATCACCTCCTCTGGGAGATTATTCCATAGTCTAGTAGTCTTCACTGGGATCCAACCTCGTTTCAATTAGCATTTCATGCATTTGGAGTAGGAGTGTCTAGTTCAAGATCTCGTTATAAGTAATACTCACAGGTGAGGAAAAATGCATGGAAGGTATCAAGACTGCTACATGTAAAGGCTTTAAATTCTGAGAATCTGAATTAAATGTTTCAGTACATTTCTGACTCTAAAAACATACTACATGCTGAGAAGTAATAGAAGAAAAAACAAAACCTCAATGGCCGTGTTTTCCAGTTCTGTCCCATGTTTGAGTCAATGTAATATTTTTATGTGGTATCTAATATCTCTCTGAGCAGCTCCCTGAGCTGTCCTCTGCATTTTCAGCATGCATTCTTTCCCCTTTAGGAAAAGGATTGTGTATTATAAGCTCTTATAGGTAAAAGATGCCACTGTTAAATCTTTATAGTCAGTTAAAAGTGTGTGCATGTGTGCAAGTATTTGATTTTAATTCCATAGAATAGAAGGTTTTCTTTTAGTCTACAGCTATTGAAAATGCTATCTTTTTCATTTATTTTTGGTCTTGATAGAACTTTTAAATACAACGGTTACCAAACAAGTGATATTATGTTCCATTTTCACAGCGGTTTATTATACATACTTACAACTTTTCACAGCTTCCCAAGTGGCTGTTTTTCTTATTCACTCTTCCAATGACTGTGATGGGCTACCATAGAATTAGCAAAGCCTATAATCACTGATCCCTTCTATGTATATTCCCAAATCTGGTTTGAAAAGCATGGAGGCTATTCTTGTAATTCTTAATGAACTCCAGACACTCTTGATGACAATAAAAGAAAATGCAAAGCCATTAGCAACTTGCCAGAACAGTGGAGTAATAGCCAGTCAGAGCTATTGGGAGCTGTGGGGCTATTTGGAAACAAATTATTATTTCACCAGCAGCAGAGTAAAACAAGCTGCACAGACCTCTCTACTTTTTCCCCTTAAAGTCTTTCTCCTCTCTTTTCTCTCTCTCTTTCATGCTGACCATATTTGCCAAAAAAAAAAGCCTAGAAATCAAGCATGTGGAGATTTCATTCACACACCTCAGAGTGGGAGACCTTAATTGTGTCATCAGTAGCTGAGCCTTTTCTCTTATCCCATTTCCAAGTGCACCTTTGCTTGTTCAGTTTACAGAAACATTCACTATTCTTGGAGAAAAAATATCCAATACTAAGTAAGCATTCTAAACTAGCATGAGTACTGACTTTCCTAGGGGAATATATCTAAAAAGGAAGTGTAACTTCCAGCCTTATTTTGTTTTTAAGCATTTTACTTGTTTAATACATATTTATTTTAACCATCTCGTGTAATGATCTATGACTTGGTTAATTGTTCTGTATTTGCCAGCTGAACATTCAGGTTCTGTTTTGTTCTGTCCTATTCTTTATTTAAAAAAAAAAAAACAAACAACAAAACAAAACACCATGAACTTGATCTTGCCCAACCTGAGAAGACACAAGCACTGACATTTGGGTCAGGGTTGTGCCAAGAACTTCTCCCCAAGAGGTCCAGTATCAAAGAGCCAGACAGACTGTGTCTTTGATGCAAGCTACAGGCATTAATAAAGGAGATAAACACAACTGGAAAGATGGATTCCCTATCAGTGACTGAAAGCCACCTTGGGACTGTCCTTTTTCTTCAAGTGTCTGGTTTAAAATTGTGAGAACCCCACTGAAAGTGGTGGTGGTGGGAACTGCCTGGTGAAAACAGGACTGTTGCCGCCACTAGATCAGGTCAGACATAGCACTGTCCAGATTAATTTAAAAAACCTTCAATTCCAGCACATTGCTGGGTACCTGTTATCATGCTGCATCTGTCTCTTGCAGGGAATAAAATGTCACTGCATTTTTAAAAACTCTTGTTCTAGGGAATCCTGTTGGCTTGTACACATCCAGGCCACTGAGAGTCAAGCTGACCCTTTCTAGCAGGCAGAAACAGTGCAAAGGCACAGGCTGTAAACATTGGAAAGCTGCCGTGTCCACTCCCAGAATATTTGATATGAGGAGGCAGGAATATAGGAGTAGTTATGCTGAACTGCGCCACAGGACAAATACCCAGCAATGACTGCAGTGAATGCTTTGGGGAAGGTATAAAAAGAGAGTGACATATTGTGACTGGGGTTAGAAAAGGAGTTCAGATGTTTCCCTTTCTACAAGACAGGAAGAAAATCATCACCAGTATCACAAACAGAAACACTGTCCTGTGCACTGTATGCATGCGTGCATGTGGCAAATGAAGTCCCATGAAGAAAAGTTTTGGAAAAGAAAAAAGGCAAGGAGAGGAAAGCTATCATAGCTCCCAATATTATTATCAGAAAAAAATCCCACAGTCCAGTCCTGCAGAGCACTCACTTATCTTTGCAAAGCCTGTACAATGAGTTATTCAGCTGTAAAAGACATCCTTTGAGTGAAGTGACCCATCCTGGATCTTTCATCTATGCACACACAGGTGAGTAGGTACCTGCAGATACCTTACTTACCTGGTGTATTCTGAAAGTTAGTTTGTAGGAAAAGACAATGTTTGCTACCCAGGAACAGAGACCCTGCCCTGGACATCTGCAATTTAAGGGTAAAAAAACCTTAAACTCTATTTTAGATGTTGATGCCCAAAAACTAGGCAAGAAGACAGTGCTCCATAGCAGAAGGCCTGTAGAGCAGGTATTTGTTTATTTGATGCTGGGAGTGAGTGGGATAGCTCTGCCACAAACTCACTCATCCATTCTTCGCACAATACTAGGTTTTATACTTTTTTACTTAATGTGTACATTATGCTTTCCTAACCTTCATATTACAACATAGTTTCTAATGATTATGTAATTTCTAATGATTATGATAGTTTCTAATGATTATTATTGTGGCACATGTGTGGTTTCTGCAAGAGGTGGTTGTCAGCCTCCTGGTGGTCATTTTGGATGAAGGCTCAGAAGTCTTCCTCGGGCTTGGACTTTTCACCTCTGTTTTCTGTGCATGCTCTGTAAGATTATCTGCTCAAATAGCCAGTGGTTAGCTTTTGCAGTTAGCTTGTTCTGCTAAATTTGCTGATTTCTAAAAAGTGCTTAATTAACATACTCTGTTACATTGTCACTACTTCATTCTGCATAGCTACAGCTTTGTGCATAGCTGCAGCTTTATCTTGTTACTTCAGCATCAATTCTTCCCTGATGGCAAAGTGGGTAGGACTTGATGCGAGGCAGGGAGAGTGGGACAAAGCACAGTCTTGTCTTGACAGAAAGGGCTGGAAGAGGGGACAGCCATGATGGTCTGAAACTGCTTGGATATCCTGTGAGAGGTGATGACCATATGGAACTCAAAGATGGAAAAGAGGTTAGGAATTTCACGGTGGAGAGGGAAGAACCAGATCCTTAAAGAAGCTCTTTGCAGTAGGATGAGGTAATAATGAACAAACCTTCTGTGAGAAGACATTATGCAGAACAGCAATCATGAGCACTTTAGGGAAACTGAGAATCTTGACGTATTTTTACTTCAGAATGCAGGGAAATGTGGGCATGAGAGCTACAACATTGGTCATGTGACAAAAGGCGAAGCTGGCCTGGTAGGTGTGATAAATGGAGTTCTTGCTGTTAAACAATATGCTTATGACCAGGGCAAGGAATCTGCTAAATCAATTCCAAGACATACCAAACATGCAAATGATGAATTTTGGGATGATGATGCTCACATGGAATAATTGACTTAAACTTGACTGAGTCTTCTCTTCCAAAAGCTCAGTGCATATGCACTATTCTCTACATTCTCATTCCTGTTGAATCTTTACAGCCCTTTGCTTTTCTGATGGGTCTTTTGCTTCTTTTTCTTTTAGTCTCCCCATGCTGCCATCTCTATTTCCTTTTAAATCTTTCTCTTTGTTGTTGCATTTTTCTAGAAACACCTTGGAAATTTTTTCTGAGCTATCTTTACTTTCTGGGGAGCTGGCCTGATTTAATGAGTTTATTCATAAGACTTGCTCTTCTCCCCCATCTTACCCCCTCTCCCTCATCCCCTCCCTCCCAGCAGCCTTTTCCTGCTGTTCAATGTTATTGATTCCTGGTGTAACTTACGTGGATTAGTTTTGACCACATATTCTTTTCTGTATTCTGTCTGGCTTTTGTCTGTTCTTTCTGTTGAATTCAGTGGGACCATGTGCTTCAAGTAAACCGAATAGGCCAAGTTCTTGTCTGTATTCTCTGCTTCTAGTGCCTGGTCTCAAGACTGTTATCACTATGAGTACTTTAGGTTACTGGTATCTGAACAGATGCCTTTATCTGCCTCATTTTTAAACTGAATGGTTAGGACCTTTTTAATTATTCACCAGTGGTAACCAATATTACAGCAAAAAAACCTCAGTCAACAAACTCGTGTTCTTTTAATGAGTTCACTTCATTGAAATACAACTCATGAAATGTCATTATTGCAAAAAGGCTGGTTCTCAATTTTTGGTTTATGGTATTAAATGTCACGTTACTTTCAAAAATGTCTAGGATGGTTTGCAATTACTTCAAGTACTCGACCACCTTTCACACTGCTAGATTTGAGAAGAGTGGTAGGTTTTTTGCTTTTTCACTACATAAGTGTAGAGTCTTTACAGAGATTATCTAAACTAAAGGTATAAGCTCAGATGAGAGATTTTAGCATTCACATTTCCGTTCGATTTCAAAGTAATCTGAAGCTGCCCAGGGCCTTGGAGGAATGTGTTCTTGTGCCATATTTCTGGTACATCCTGGTTGGTAGTTAATTGCTGTTATAGGGATAAGTTGGGCTGTAACTGTCCTCAGCCCAGAGGCTGTCTGGGTGTGTGTCCTAGGGTGACTTTATGATGCTTGTATCCCCAGTCAAAGCCCCAGCTCACTTGCTCTCTTTGACGTTTCCTGCAGTGGACGGTGGGTGTCATTTAGCAATTAACAATAAAAAATGATCGTGTGCAAATAATATTAAAAAGTAGAAAAGAGGGCTTCTGAAGAGTCAGTTCTACTGTGCCATCAGGTTGCATTTCTCTGCCAAACACATCTTCATTTGAGTGGGGTAAAGCACAGATAGGTAAATAGTGGGCATGGTTTGAGTCAGACTTGGTGCAGGCCACTGATTTCCATCTCAGTATCACAGTGGTAACCTTGGCCTAATGCTTGCCTTGAGAAAGTGTCCTGTGTAATGAAGCAGAATATGGGAAAATACCTCATGATTGGTCTCGTGTGAGTTGCAAGACGACTGATCTCCTGTCTAGAGGAGATCTAGCTGAGAGGTTACAGTTTCTTTTATGCTAAGCTGGTGTTGAAAATCACCCATTCTCTCCTGAAAAAGACTGAGAAGTTTTACTGTGCTCTGAAAAGGTGATGCAACCCTTGAGCAGGTGATCCTGATCTATTCATGCCACCTGAGTGCTCATAAACTGGGTACTTTGTCTGCAGATGTCCATCAGGTAAAAGACTTCACCACCACCTTCCTTGAAGGAATTATCAACCAGAAGAGAAATCATGGAGGTTCCTCCAGCCTCATACAGGCAGGATACCCGATGGAGTCTGCCTGGCCACCCCAGCCCTCCTGGGCTGCCGTGACTTTCCTCTGCAGCTCTCATCTGAAATCCTGTGCACTGGAAGGCACCTCTAAGAGTGCCAGGCATGCCCATGCAGGTGAGACAAGGTGTGATGATTAACTCCCTGGAAAAATACGACATGAAGGTGGGGAGGCTTAGTGCTTCTCTGGGTACCATCACAGCCACTTGAAGTGGATGAATTATCTTGGTGTAATCTGTGGCTCCTGGAGACTTCATACTGCCTGAAGCCTTATCCCTCTAGGGGCTTGCATTCAAACAGCACATAAATGCTAAGTCTCACCCCAAGAAATCCCTTTTTCTCCTTGGGGAGAAATCCCTCTTTCTCCTTTCTTCACCCCCAATCCCACCCTGCTGTGCAGCACACAGGGATCCCTGCAAGCACAGGCTGTACACCAAGTCCAGGCAATGGTTTGGTTTGGTTGAAGACACAATATTTACAGGCTCTCAGGAGGCTCATTGTAAAAATCCATGAATTAATTAATGTATAATAAGACAGCACAGTATCTTCAAGGATTTCTTGTAGCCTTCTCCTAGTGCTTGGGTTAATATTTCTCTTTGCAGCAGTCATCTCCATATATCTTTTGTAATGTGGTGGAATCAGTGCCTTGGAGAATTTTTTTTAAATTCTGGTTGCCAGACAGCTATAGACCAATTAATCTAGAAATATGCACATTTGGGGATAATATTCTCTAGTGACTCAGCAATGTAACAGATGGCAAAATATTTCATATTTATTTCCATTCCATTTCTATATTGGAAATGAACCCAGACATTTTATTTTTTTTGACAGACAGACAACATCTGTTGAGAACACTGTCAGCTGAATTACAACCTCGCTGGCAGGTAGTTGGGTAGACAGCATGAATTACTTTCAGCTATTCTGTATGTGGTTAAATCTCTTTCTCTACTACTTTATTTTCGTTTTAACTGCTGGATTTATGGATGTTGACTAGCTTTACATTGCATCTCTGAGAGTTTAAGTTCAGTCATATAAAGATTTGATGCATTAAGATGCTGAGCATTAAGCTGTGATATCAATGGATTTATTTGTACTCATTCCTTAGCCAAGACCAATTAAAGGAAGAGATATTTTGGAGGAACAGGCCAGGGGCTTGGAGGAGATGCACTTCACTGCCGTGGAAGGAACTCAAGTGTGGGAGTGACTTGGAGGGTTTAGTCCCAGGAGCTGGTGTGATCCAGACATATCACAGTCTGAGATATCTGAGCTGAGCGAGAGGCTGCCAAGTGCTCTCTCTCCTGGTGCAAGCAGCATACTAGACTTCTGGCAGTTCCCAAACGAAATTTTTCCTGGGGAAGCAGGTGTGGAAGTTAAGGCCTTCCATGGTGAGAGGAAGAGGAGCCTGAGCACTGGAGGAAGTCTGATCTGAGGGAAGGGATTGGGCATTTTTGTGCAAAGATCGAAATTCCCTGAGCAGCAGAATTAGCGGTTTCATCTAGGCTTGTTGTCCTGTCTTATCTCATTGCAGTAAACTCTATTCCTGCCCTCCTGAGCACTATCTGTACTGCCAGCCTACTTCTGCAACAGCACAGTCAATTCTGCCTCTGGTCTATTCCCCCTCCACTGTACTCTTAAGCTCTCTCATGTTTTTTCTGCTGTTGAGCAAGACACCGTGTGTGATGATCAGAGACACACACATATTAATTTTCTAGAGAACATATGGCTGTGGACTGGCCATCTGCTGCCAAACAGATTAAACAACAGCTGAGTTTCCTGTTTCCATCAGACATTTCAGATTTTCAGCAAATATGTGTGAGTGTCCTCTAAGATGTCTACTGTCTGCCAAATACAATTAGGGTAAACTGATGGACAGATAGGACAGACAGGGTAAGCACAGTTGTGGAAAACTAGGTTAAGAATCACAGTAAACAAGTGAGTAATGAGGGAAATATTTGCAAAACATTAGTTTAATTCCTTGGGTTCTGTGCTATCTTTTAAATGACTTTATTCAGCTGCTTCTTTGGGGCAGGAATTAGGTGTTCTTCTCTGTTTATTTGGTACTTAACATGATTTGCTCACAGCATACACATGAAGTCAGACCAGTTACATCCACTCAACCATATGCATCTATGTATATATTTATGCACATGTATACAAAGATATCCAAACCCAAGGGTGATCACTGCTGTTAGTTCTTAAAAACTTGAAGTTTTAAAAAAGTTTAAAGTTTCTAAACAGGATTGCTCTGTCAAACTGGATAAAAGTAGAGTGTACAAGTAGATAAAGTGGAAAACGCAGGCTTAAGTGATGGGTTTAAACAAAGAAAGACACCAATGCATTGGTGCCTGTCTATGGGCACTGGTCTGGATGCCTGGCAAGTAACAGACTGTATGTGACAAAGGCATGACAAGTGTTGAGCCTCAGGGGAGGCTTGGTGAGTGCCCCAGTCTGTTCATGCACCATGGGACAAGCAGAAGATAGCATGGAGTACTGGTGGTTTCTTTTGTGGAGTGAAACTAGAGGCACTTGCATTTGCCAGGAGCTGAGCCTGCTAATAGGGATGACTTGTAGGTCACAGGCTCTGGATGTCCTGCCTTGTACTCTACCTGTGAGCTCTTGCCAAAACTTGGAGGAACTTTATCTCCTGCATTGCTCACTTGTGTAAAAATAAAAATCCAAGCAACTATTCTTTCTCTAGATTTCTCAGTAATCCTGAAGTTTGCTGCACTGTCATTGTCCCTGCATAAAGGACCAAAGACCACTGTATGTATTTGAGGCCTCCATCATAAAATGATTCTTGTTATTTTCCAGTGGCTCCAGTGCTTTAAGTTAGCCCATAGATTTCAAGAAACCACAGAAATTACCTATTTTACTCAGAAAAATTAAACGTCTGTTTGGTCTCTCTCCTTGTCAAAAATGGGACTTCTGGTTGCTAAACAGAAGTTTGTTGAATTCCAGGTGGAAACTGCAAATAAGTACTTAAACATGTGCAGTAAGGCACTGCCACCAAGTAGCCAACTAAACTATATATTTAAGGCTTCTTAAAATGTGCAAATGTGCTAAAGCCCTCCTTTCTTTTTTTCTTTTTTTCTTTTCAGCAGCGGATGGTTTGAGTTTTATTACTGTCTTTTACTGTCTTATGCATCACATTGCAGTCTGATGGCCACAATCTGGCCTTTAATAAATATTTTTTGAACTTTATTGATTAACAAGGTGTTATTTGTGTGGAAAGCATTTCAGAAGCAAGAGGAGTTTTTTTTTGTCTTAGATGTTACTCTAATTGAGCCATGGTTACAGTTCTTCACAGATACTTCTTTTTGCTCTTGTTTTATTAGGTTATGATGGCTTTAAGGCAAGTGGTGGTGCTCCTTTTAACCAGGAAACATAGGACTGTTTAAATTTTACTAAACAAGGAAGCCCAATGAAGTTCAGAAGTCTTCATGGCCACTGATGACCTGCTGACATGGTCTGTGGGTGAATCAGTTGCTGATCCAAAGTCACCAAAGACAAAATTTTCCTTTAGCGCTAACCCACATATCTTAGGATGCAAAACTACATCATGTCTTTAATAAATTCTTGATTTCTTGTCCAAAACCTTTGGGGTACAGTGAACTACCCCCAAGACAATAAAAGTGCAAAAAATAACCTTCATGACATCTTTGTCAACTCCATTATGGTGGTCATTAAGTCCCAGACCTGGTACAGGGACTATGAGGTGGCTGCTATATGGACTCTTCCATATATACTGTGTCTACAGGTGAATTATTGTAATAGGGATATTACATTTTCTATCTGTAATAAAAAGAAAGAAAATAAAATAAAATAATTTAATATAAAAAGCAACTTAAAAGGGTGTTCCACCTGCTCTGGAAACAGGGAGGGGAAAACTGTCAGTAGTCAGGAGTATTTGGTAGCTGGAAAGAATGGAGATGCCATTAAAGAGAGAACTCTACAAGGCTGAAAGAGAAAAAAATGCATGAAAAAGCTGCAGAGCATGAAATCCAAACTCCATCAATCATTTAGCCTATTGAAATCAATGTCTTGTCTTCCACAGGAAATCGGTAGAGCTGGAGGACTTAGCACTACCTAGATAGTGTCAACAAAAGTAGCAATGAAAAATAGTGTGGATCAAGGGGTGACATGTATAGGTCTTGTAGCCAGGGCTTAGGGAGGTGCTGCAGACAAGTATGTCCTTTTAATTGCCTTTCTCACATCCCTTAGATAAAAACAATGCAGAGGAGTAATCTCAAGAGGAATATAGTTCTCTCTAAATGTGAAAGATATTAAGCAAACATTCTTCTGCCCGTAGAGACTGTAAAAGCTCTTCTCACTGTAAAGTTTGCGTGGCATCTCCTGTTTCTGTACTTACGCGAAGAAAACAAAGACTAACAGAAGTTTAGGAGTCACATGGGAAAGAGCTTCTTTTGTCTGTGGATCTTTCAGACTATAGGAAGCCTTGTGGGACAGGAAGAATGTGAAATATTCCCTTGGTTGGGATTGACCTTCATTATGCCTTTCCTGGACCACTTGTTGACAGCAATTTTGCCATATCAGAACATGGCTCGAATACGGTGATTTTACCAGAACGTAACCAAAATAAAAACACTATTAAGATGGTGTGTCTGTGCTCTGTCAATAGTTATCTTATCTTTTCCTTTCTTATCTTTTCTATATTGCTATGGAGAGAGGTAAGTTCAGTCTGTGAGGGAGGGTGCTTCACAGAAATTGGGTGTGAGGCAATGCAAAGCAAAGGTTCAATGAAATCTATCAAAGAACAGCAGGCATCACTGATGTGGGATTTCTCAGGTATGAAGCCAAAAGGTAAACAGAAACCAGTTTTACTTACATTCTTCCAAAAGCACTTAAATACAGTAAATTGTCTGTAGCATAAATTAGTAATGTGATTTGGAGGAGCAAAACCCCAGTAAGAAGAGTGAGCACAGGAGAGGTGGGGGCTGATGAAGCACTGAGGAGTTTCTCTTGTCTTGTTGCTGTCAACGTGGGGAATGAGGTTATCAGTGCGACATTTCTCGTCTGTGCTTCTGGTTTGTTTATTTGTTATTCTGTTTTATTTGTTCTTACAACAAGTTAATGCATCCTATTCAGTGGGACCATCTGGGGTCTTGCCTGTTACTGCCTGACCAGCTCAAATTGCCACTGACCTGCCTCGTACTCCTGTAAGGAATTACAGCAGTACAAAGCAGATGCAAAGCTCTGAATCTCCATACCTTCCTCCATGGCAGTGAGGTGAAGTCAAGGAGTAAAAGAAAGACACCCTCCATAGACTTCAGCTGACTTTGCAGTTAGGTTGGAAGAAGAAATAGGATACGTGCAGCCTGACTGACAGTGTGGAAATAACCCTGACCTTGCAACACTTGTACCTGAGCCAGCACGTCTGTATGTGAACTGTCCTTCAGAAATTGCTGAAATCTTTTATTTGTTCAGAGAAAATATGTGTTTGAAGGACTGAACCAAAATGGCTACATCAGGTGTTAGACATGAAGTCAGTCTACTTCCCTCAAAAAGGTAAGAGACAAGGCTGTGGTCCTGCCTTCTTGCATCATCTGGAAGAGCGGGGCAGGCATGTGAACAGGCAGTAGCTGATCCAGAAGATCCTCTGAAAGCTCTCTGGTGCTGACTGTTCTCCCATGGGACTGGCAACCACCTGCACAGCATGGCTGGTGTGAGTCTGTGAGAGCCAGGGTCTGCAGGGGCCGTGGTCTCTGAGGTGCCCCATTTACCTTCAGCATGATGACACTTCTGTAACACAGGCAGACAGAACTGAGGTGTGGGGACAAATGTCTGAGGTAACAACATATACAAATCGGGCTCCTTGCATTAAGCAAAGAAGCTTTAAATTGCACAAAATTCACATTGTTGTCTGCTTCAATTTTCAGACATAGCAATAGAAGTGATTTTAATACTTTACATATTGAACAATCACCATGTGTCCCTCAAAGTCCTGTTTCTGTGCCTGAGCTACTATTTCTGGGGTATTTGGGATTAAGTCTGCTGTGCACATGTTTAAATGTCAGTAGTTGCAGATTAGAATGAGAAATACGTGAAATGTGGAGGTGTTTAGAATTTCTGTTTCATTTCCACCTTAAATGTTCAGGTATTGTTTAATTATAATTGTTTCACCTTAATTATTGTACCTAATGACAGAGAATCAGACTGCAGACTGCAGTCTTTTTTCAAAGACTGTATTTGCCTTTTTTTTCCTTTCACCATAGCTTGAGACATCCTTCTGTGATTCTGTGGTGTAGGATTCCCTTTATGACGTTCTGGTGCATTGTTGTGAAAGGAATTATCATGTTGCAAATTCAATAACCTCCCTTCAGGATCAGTTAGCAAGAAATCATAGGTCATAAAGGAACAAAACTTTGTTAAATTTAATATCCTTAGCAACAAAGCAGGAAGGGCAAGAGGAGTTCTAAAAATTTCAGAGGTTTTGGTTTTAATCAGCTTTGAAAATTTTGATCTAATTTGAAGTGTGAGTTTCAGATGATCCTGCTTTCTGTAACACAGAAAGTTTGTTCATAAGGTGAAAATCCACTGTGTGCCAAGACTCAGCTTAGAGAATTTTTTAAGGCTATCTAATAAACTTAGAAAATGCAGGTTTATAATGGAAATGCTGACTGAATTCTTATTCTAACAACGCTGGTGGATGCTGCTGTAATGTACTGTGTAATTTATAGGAGTCACCTGTTAAGCCATCTGGGACAGAAATTTTCCCAACTTCTAAAATGTTGGTAACTGGGTTAGCCTTATAAATTTCATTTTACAATGATACCAAATGCATCTATGCTGGCCCATCGTATTCTTGGGCTATCATTTCATATTTATCAAAAAAAATTAAAAAGAGCTTTTTAAATGACCCCAGTATGAGTAGTAGTGGAGGTTAGAAGGGTGATGCTGGTGCTTTGATTTATTGTTTATAGGTGTCACATGGAGTGAGTGAGTCCTGGGGAGAAGTAAAAGTTTCTGTTGTTACTCCTCAGATAGGGAAAGTGTTGGGGTTTTTTAAAAGGGACTCGGGGCTTTTAAAAATTGGCTACACTATATTAGTCTGTTGGGCCTTTCACAGACTGGAGGAGTGAACAGAAAGAGGTTAATGGAGAAAGAAAGATGATGAATGATGGGGGACCATTAATGAGGGATCATTAATAGGCATCAACGAGAAAATCTTTTATCTGTGAGTTTATGGGAATAGTAATGTCTCCTGCAGTAGCAATCACTTAAATTTTCCTTGGAAGCCAGTGATCAATGAGAAGCAACTTTATTTTGTCACTGGTTTAATTTTTTTTCCTCCAACTTTTTTTCTTATCTATAATAATTTTAATGTGTTCTTTATTCAGTTTCATAGTACTCTGAGTAAAAGGTGTTTGTTGACAGGACTTTCAACTCAGCACTTGGGATTCTTCATGTGATTTATCATGGAGAATTGCCGTTACTTTGTTAAAAGAAATATCCATTTTTGCAGATGATGTGATGAACCTAAAGTGCTGAACTTCAGGTGATCATTGCAGACATTTTCCATGGGAATTAGAGCAATATTAGCCTTTCCCCACATTGCAATTGTAGTACTTAACATTTTGCACTCCTGTTGAAGTGTCTATGAATGTAACTTGGCATTTTCACCCCAGCTGTTGCAAGGTGTTGCTCAATACTCTTGGACACATGCTAGCATCCAGTGAATGTCCAGATAGCAGTAGTCTTCAGACAGCCTGACAGACAAACTCTGGCCTTGTAGGAGAGCCAGATGTTTCTGAGCAGCCTCTTGGAGACCATGGAGCCGACTCCTATGGGAATAATGAGCATCCCAAGCCTCAGTGCTTTCCACACCATATGTAAGAGGCATGTCGCCCAGCCCTGTCCTCCCTGAATACATGTAGGGCAGATGAAACATTTATGAAAAATAAATCTGAATGAGAATTCCAGCAAAAGGAAAACCCTGTAGTCCAAAGGCAGTTCTCCACCCTCAGGAAGCAGGTGAAGAACTGCCTGAAACATCCAAACCAGATAGCAATCCTATTGCTTAATGTGCTACTGGCAACCTCTCAAGAATTATGGTGATGGGGTGCAATGAGATTATGCATCTATTGGCATAGACTGATATTCCCTGGTCCCTTCTCTTTATTTTAATTTTTAGGTTTTTATGTATCTTTCATAATTTTAGATGCTATATCAAGGTACTTGAAGCTTTAGTTTGTCTGCTGCTTGGAAATATGTGAGGATTTGGGAGTCTTAGTGGACACAGAGCTGAGGATTAGCTTTCAGTGCAATGCTATGAAAAAGGAAGGTGTTGCATATCAAGTTAGTATAGGGAGATGATCTCCCCTCCCTGCTTATTATTTATAGGGCTAAAAAACTACACTCTTGGACTGGAATCCAGGAGTGGAAAGATGGGCCATTAACACCTTAAGATGTAAAAAGCATGACCTAAATGCTTCTCTGACTATTTACTAAGATCTTTCATTCAGTGGAAATGCATAGCAGTTAAGGATTCTAACCTCAATAACAAAGGCAAAACAAACCTCTGGATACAGTTTAGCACCAAACAGATTCAGCAGAGAAATTAGACAAATATTTAGGTGATGCAAGAAAAACGACTGAGCTATCAAGGGAAAAACTGAGTTTTACATCTTCTGAAAACTTCATACCAAGACTTGTTGGAGAATACACATAAGCCAAAAAAATTCTGGGGCTCAGCAAAAAAGCAGGTGAATGGAATTGTATGGTCAGTGTTGTACTTTTGGTCTTTAGGAGCAGAAGTAGAAAAGAAGGTGAGTTTAAAGGGAGCTAACAGCCTGCTGCAGGGCCGACTTAAAAGAAGACAGAGCACAGACAGCAATTGATGGTGATCATAACTCTTTTTTTTTCTATTTTTAGCTCTGTCTTTTCAGTGACTGCATTCAAGGATGGCAAGAGACCACGTACCATTACGTAACCATTTGAGTGAAAAGAATTTTCCTCAAAAGTACTTGGGACACTAAGCAGATGGCAGCAACTTAATCCAATCCAAAGAAGGAATAAGTGAAATCACTCAGTCAGTTACATTCACTGGGGAAACTCTCTGATTCTCTCAGATCTAATGGAAAAAGAAAATAAACCATTACTGAAACTGCCACGTATATGTATTTTTTATTACAGCAGAGCAATCAGTTGTCTTTTGTTTTCTTAAATTGATATTATTGAAAAAATTATGCTTTTTTATTACCTATTACATCTTCCTTAACAGTTTCCTATCATAGTTCATATTAATTGAACAGATACTACACAGAAATGCTGCAGTTTGTAGCTATGTGAGATCAGATGAATTTCAAACTCTGTCTTCTTGCTTTGCTGTTGTGTTTTTCCATGGCAGTCAGCAGAAACCATGGCTGAGCACTTGCATTTGCTCACAAAGCCCGACTAGGAAATTAACTTCACCAAAGCTTTCTCAACACAACATCATGGAAAACAGTTGGAAGGAGGAAGGCAGTGGGGCAGAGCTAATCCAGTCCATAACTAGGTGAAAATCAGGTGCTTCATGCTCTTTTGGCAAGGTTTGGACCTGCCAAACAAGTCTGTGATAGTGGATGACCACCTTTGAAAAAGTCTTTCCCTCTCCTTCCTTCTAAAGTATGATCTCTCACCTACTCTCAGGAGATATATTTTTCATCTTTAGCTAAAGATGCATCTACAATACCTCTGACAGTTTTAGGTGCACCCAAAATGCCAACCTCTAAGCTCCTAGGGAAATTACAGACAAATATGTATTTGCTGAGCTGTGTTACACACATCCTCATTGCTGTCCACAGTGACACGTGCTCCTGCTGGTGACATATCTGGATGCAAAGCAGAACAAGCAGGAAGAAGATGGTTACTGCTAATAGTTTGCTCTCTGAAACTGGTTTCTCCTTAAAATTAATACTGTTTTAATTTTCACCATTCAGTTAATGATAAGGCACAATTTTAAATTCAATTAACTTCCCAGGGCACAAGTAGTTGCTGTCAGTGCACAGGTATGGCAAGGCAGAGTGTCACAGCCAGGGCCCATCCTGCCACCCCAGCCAGGAGCAGGGCAGCTGGGGACAAGGAACATGTGAGGAGGTGCCAGGAGAAGTTATTATGACACTCAGGGTCCTGGTATCTATTGCACATCCTCAAAGGGTTTCTGTGCATGGATTCATGCCTGTGTGTCGAGGTGCTCTGGTCCCATTCCACCTACCTCTTCATCCTGGTGTCCAGCTCCACCACTTCCTCCTCTGCTCACCACCCACCCAGCTTCATCCCTGCCAGAAGCACAGGTCCCTGCAGATCATCAACCCATATCAATCTGGTTTTAAAATAAATGCTTTAAGCAAGATAATCCTTGAACGGAATCCCTGATTTGGAGTCATTGTGAACTTGGAGTTGTCTTCCAAATCTGAGTCCTCCAGCTCCCGAATGTGTCAGTTTCCAAACCCTGCTGCCAGGTCTTCCTTCTTTTCTGCATATCTGGTAACAAAATTACATGAAAAATATTTTTTTGTGGAAGAAATTGGAAAATGCAAGACAGTGGCTACTATTTTCAGCTTTGAATGAGCAGAAAATAGAGGACTGAATTTTGCCTACGAAGAAATTGGGAAATAATAATGTAGATGGAAGCAATCTTCTCTCTGAACCCCTAAGCTTGGGAGCAGTAGAAACACAGTTGTGTTTGTAGCCTATTATTAGTCTAACAATATAGTATACAAACTGAGCATATATAAGTAGAAAACAGAATTTTATCTTGAAAGTTTCACGCTACCACAGAGAAAACAAACTTTAAAATTAAGCAGAATGCCACTTCAAGAATCTTTCACTTAGAGCTTAGTGTTCTTTTTATTTTGTAAATTAATTAAAAGCAAAGAAGGTACAGCTAGTAAAAAGTACTGAAAAATTTTTGCAAAAAATGTGCTTTTCACAGTGTAGTACTTTTATTCCTGTTCCTCACTGAGGAGAACAAGGATTTATTTATTGTGCTGGATAAAAATATTGAACTAATGGTAGGCAATTTTGTATAACTTCATGTTATCATAAATTAATTCATTTTCAAATCAGATTCAGTCAACCTCAATTTTTAATAATAAAATCCAGATTTGCATGCCACTAGAGATATGTTCTACCAAAAATAACAGACTTCAGGAGGTAATTAAAGTATATTCTGTATACAACATATGATTTTAAAATTTCCCTTCTATACCGTATAAGCAATGGCCAGAGAAGGTGTGGGGTTTAGGTGGAACAGGTTGAAAAATATAAAAAAAAAGAAAAAAAGAAAAAGAAAAAGAAAAAGAAAAAGAAAAAGAAAAAGAAAAAGAAAAAGAAAAAGAAAAAGAAAAAGAAAAAGAAAAAGAAAAAGAAGGACTACATTGACTACATTGTGGGTTTGGCTCAGTCCTGCAGTAAGACTTGTGTAAACTACACTGCATCTCAGGAGCAATCCTGGGAATATGGCACTCAAAGTATCTCAGAACAATGTGAGTTAGTGTACTTTTGTGCTGCACAGCTGGTTGATCATCACCTGCTGTGGCCTCTCTCACAAGTGCCAGAGCACACGTGCACGCTGTGGTGCTGTACCTAGTCTGCAAATGTGTTTGCAGGGACACATTCTGTGGTCCTTGGTGCTCAAACACTTCTAACCACTTCCCAGCCTAGCAAAGGCTCTGTCCTTGCCTTGCTGTGCCATGGTCTCCACTTCCTGTTGGCATCTTGGGTGCAGTCAGCCATCTCTGCCTTTAAATCCACTTTTACTGTTGCTTGCCTTTGGGAAACAGGGTATGCCTTACATTTATTCCCCCTAGGACCTCAGGGAGGTGCCAAATTGGTTTGGCCTCAGAGATGCCAAGTGATGTCCAGTGGCCAAGAGGCAGGCAGGGGCCAGGTAGGGATAGAGGGATGGGAACAGGCTGCATCCCAGCAGCAAGGGGAGGGGTGGAACTGCCTGTGGGAGGGCTGCCTTTGCATGGCTTCGTCATTTTGGCTCCATTTAGCCTTGGTGCTCTGACTTGATCTATCTAGAAGGTGTTTAGTTCGCTGCCGAAATACAGGTCTAATGTCAATGAGACAATTTCCACCTGAGGATGGTCTTCTCCTGCCACTCCAAGCCCAGAGTAGCAGCTGGGACCAAGCAACCAGCTCACTGCCTTAAAATCAGAGGAGGTGGAGTCCCAGTTGCTGAAACTAGTGCAGAGCCTCAGGCAGGGCAGCATGCCCAGGTACAGAGATATTCTTGCAGTTAAAAACCTGTGGTTCTACAGTTTTCATCTTTTTGCTTATATGCATTAGGTTGTTGCCAAGTAAAAGTCTTCAAGTCAAAAGTCTTCTGGATGGGATCTGCAGTGCTGCCAAGTTTGAACTTCTTGAGTGTCCTCATCCTCCACATGCTCTCAAGGGCTTCCTGGGGTGCTTTTCCTGCAATGCCTGTGGGATGGCCCAGGGCAGCCCAACCCACCCTTGATGCCCTTCTGATCACTGAGGATCTCCCAGAGGAGAGGACCCCTTGGCAAAAGGAGCTGGTGCCTTGGGACATACCTGCACACAGCCAGCCCAAGCCCAAAAGCACCCAGATGTCCTCTGACAGCTTAAGATAACCTTGTGCTCATCTTCTGCCATTTCTTCATTGAAGTAGGACTGTCTTCAGATGTTTCTGCCAATGTGTAAATTGCCAGTTGATTCTGTCCTAGAGATAAGAAAATGCTTCCAGCAGCTGGGCTTTCATGTCGGTCTACATGCCATCTACATATTACCATGATAAAAAATGATTTTCAGTAATTGTTTTTCTCTAATTTGGAACTCCTTATCAAACATTGCAGCATTTTCTGTGTCTCCTTTCCACTTTTTTAATTAAAAAAAGAATCCACAGGACAAGATGTAGAATTTCCTGTTAAGAAAATTGGAATAAAATATTTATTTTCAGGTCTCATTAATCACTACAGTTTCAGTGCATCTGGGAATCTGTGGTTTCATCCTCCCCAGCAGTCCACACTCTCTAACCCACAGTATCTTCTGTAGAGAACAGAGGTCAGACTGTGTCTTGGCAGAGTTATCCTGCACTCTACTATTACCAGAAATGCTGCTTGCTGATTTTCTGTTGACACCCTGAATTTGCCCTGTCAATTTTCTTTGCTTTGTAACAAGCATTTTAGCAAATTAAATGCTCATTGCAAGCAACTTATTTATTTTCTATTTGTTGCTTTCCCCTTCCTAATCAGCCTGTTGTTTTTCATGGTTGAATAAGTATAAATAATTAGCACATCAAAAAAAATCAGATCGCTCCTATTGAAAATTATTGAGACTGAAAAGGAGGCTGCCTTGATCAAATTGGTTTCTGCAATTGTTTCCTCAGTTCTGCTCCGTGAAACTTTCTAACAGACTTGGGAAATATGGATAAGGCTAGCCACAGCTTTTTTGGAAAAAGAAATATCTCCCTGGCTCCCTCAGATTTTTCCCTAAGGGTCTATTTATTTAGTGCTGAGCTTTGCCAGACCACTTAATACTTCTATTCTAACACACAAAAGCAGTTGCAGTATATAAATGATTCAGAGATACATTTTGAAGTAATTAAAAGCAGAGCAGTGATGCAGAAAATTAGTCAAAATTAGTGTAAAATTATGATTACCACCATGCTGAGTATTGAATGCAGTGGAAACTGCAATGGTAGTGGAAAAAAGGGGAAGGATTATGGTTTAAGTCATGGTCCTGGAAATCCAAAGACCAATGTTCAGTCCTACTACGACCTCGAGCAACCCACCTAACTTCTGTTCCTCATCTTGGAAAGGGGGATAATCGCTCTCTGCTACAAAGAAGGAAATTTACCAACTTTTATAAAGTGGTGTGATGCTGTGATGTTTTTAGTTGCTGTGGTATAAAAATCACTGACACCAGAGTCAGCAGGATTTTCCTTCCTAGAAATCTTTAGGAAAAAAAAGAAACTATGTAGCTTATTTTACTTTGGAAAGCATTCTCAGAGATGTTTTCTATGGTAAAGTCAGATGCTCAGTACCTTTCGGCACAACTTCATCATCCTTGACTCCTTCCACATCCTGAGCAATTCTGTTTATTCTGTGTTTCATATGAAGAACTGTTGCTCCTTCCTCCTTCCACATCCCTTCCTGTGCTCAGGGTGTAGTGCTGAGCAGGATGGAGGACAAAAGCTTTTGTTGTGAACCAGGGCACAAAGCACAGCCTTGGCTGAAGGTGCTGCTGGAGCAGGACTTGTGAGACAATATCCTCTGAATTATCCTTTTGGATGTGTCCCAAAACCTGCCTGCTCCCTCTCTACACCAGCAGCCTGGAACATGAAGTGGGTGGGGTTGGGAGAGCTTGCAGGGGTGCAACAGAGAAAAAGGATTGAAACTGTTTTGTGTCAAAACTGTTTTTGGTGTGCGTGAGGGTGTGCATCCAGTGCAGGCAGGCGCTCAGAGCCAGAAGTCTGAATACAGACCTGAGTTCTCTCTGCTCTGCTCTTCAGAGGAGCCCCAGGAGAGCAGTATTAGATATACATATATACAGGTCCCCTGGACCTTTTCTTTCTGTGAAGCACAACCACACTCTGCTATGACCAGGTTACTCTGGGCTGGGCACCTCTGCTTCCCTGGGCTTTTCCTGTTCTCTGCTGTCTCTTACCTAGTAAATTGCCTGTGAGCTCCTTGGAAGAAGGAATTCAGTTTAATTCTGTGTCTGTGCAAGGCCTCCTGCGTTGAAGTTCTGGCCCTTGCTGGTTTTTAGATCATTATTTTAATGTGGGTAAAAATTACATTTGTCACTTCATGCTCGTTTCCATCAAAGCTGTTGAGCCCTCAGATTACTCCCGAGGGTTTTATGCACGTGTAATTCCTAGAGCAGGAGGCTCTGAATGATACAGGTTTAGAGACAATCTGTTTATGCCTGATGGAAAAGACAGGCTAGATTGTACTTCATGTGCATGTTGTTACCAAGCATAAATGTTTCAATAATTTTGTTTAACTTTTTTTTTTAAGTTCACGGATAAAGAAACCAAATTTGTGAGTGTTAGCAACAAAACGGTTATGTTGGATGTGTCCTGGGTGAAAGGCAAATTCTAGTCTTACATGTTCAGGTCAGGCTCTGGACAAAGCGAGAGAGGACAAGAAACAAGTCTGATAATGAAGCCAATGCTGTAGATGATACTCCAACAAAATTTTGGGGAGTCCTTATTTCTTCCAAACCTAAGGAGCAGCCTCTTCTAAGGTGTGGTAGGAGCCAACAAAAGCAGAAACAGTCTGAAAACTTGGTTTGGCTGTAGGAGTTGCAGGGGAGCCAGGTTAGGTGTTTGCTGCAGCACCTTCAGGGTGTATCAGTCACTGGGGCAAGAGGCCCACTGGAAAAGCAGGAAAAGCTGTGATGGGAAGAAAAAGGTGTTGGTGGTGAGTCATCTGCTAAGGACCCATTTTTATATGAACCAGGCCAAACTAAGCTGATTCCTACTCTGAATTTTGAACAAGGTATTTGAAAGAAAGTGGAGGTGAATTGATGGAGGTATCTTTATTGAGATGTGGGGCACCTTGATTTGTCCTTTTACCATTAGTAATGTTTTCTGTTCCAGTCTAATGAGGAGTGTTTGGGAAGTGCATGAGGTAACCAGGAACCAGTTGATTTTGTTTTGCTCCCTGGAGCAAAAGTATTGCTAAGTTGTGTAGTCACTGTTGTTGTGGGGGACCTTGACCTTGCCAAGGCCACCTGGCCATGGGAATGTTTTGGACCTCTATGTCCAACGAGTCCCTCCTCTTCCATAGAGCTGTCAATGTGCAGGGCCTGATGGACAGCTCCATACTGGCACCCATGGCACTGCTCAGGCACTAAAGGAGTAGCAGAGTGAGAGGAAGGACAGGCAAGAAGGCAAAGAAAGAGCCACTGAAAGTGAAATGCAATGGACTGGAAGGACAATGATGGTGGAAATGGGAAAAGAGACTGTCAGTGCTCAGAAACATGCAGAGTTATAATAAATTGTTTAAATAACATGAAGCTCTTCTGACAAAAATCAGAAGAAGATTTTAGAAGAAGTAAATTAAGGAAGGTTAGAAAGAAAGATCACAAGATAGAAGAAAGCAGAAGAAAGGCCAGTTAGATTAAAGAGACAGTGAGGAAAGCAGGCATGGTGGGTGTGAGAAGGAAGAAACTCTTGGCTGGCAGTGGGTCAAGAAGGAGGAGCACACACAGAAAGCCCACGAGTGACCAGGGCAGGGCTGCTGGTGGGGAGGATGAGAAGGTACTGCCATGGGGGCTCTGGACCAGGGTTGTTTTCTGCAGGTTGCTGCCACTGGCAACTTTCAATGGGAGCCTGATTTCACTGGTCAGTGAGGGGTCTTGGGATTTAGCTCTTTAAGTCGTAACATGCTGATGTAACACAGCTGTCAAATTGTGTAATTTACATTTATATAACCCCTGTTATTCCAATCTGGACTAAGAAAAGATTGCACCCTGCCAAAACCTTTTCTACTTGAAACACAATGAAATATTATCTCACTAAGACTGCATGTACTAATTAAACACACTAATTAGTTATTTGAGAGCCCAAAGGTTAGGCACACATGGATTACCCACTGTAATTTGGGTGGGGAGGGAGGGGCACACATACAAAATAGTCTCTCTAGTGTTCCCAATGGGAACATTTCCTCCTCCCTGCCTCAAGCTGCTCTTGGCCACTTCTTTGAAGCTGCATTGAGATATGTCTACTCGATTACAAAAGTAACAACAATGCCACTTATGCTCTGTAAAATCCTGTCTAGAAATTGCTACATTATTTTTGCTTGGACATTTTTTATTTGGGACAGCTTTTTGACCTGTTCCCTAAGTGGAGGCATGTGAGAAGACACTCCATGAGCTTGTAAACTGATGTGGTGTGGGGGCAGCTGAGGCTTTGGGCAGCCTTCAACTCTCTGCAGCTTTGGGTCTACAGCATTCTCAGTGCAGCAAGACACAAGATGCACTATGTCAAGTGATGTGGTCGTGGCTGCACAGCCCTTCAGGACCATGTCTACATTGTTATTACTTGCATGCAATTTTCTGTTGGTATTAGTCCAGTGTATATAGACCTCATTAAAGAATTGGGGGTTTGTGTTGTTGCACACAGTACTAACTTGAAGAGAAAATACAGTGTCTAAAGTATCTGCCCCAGAAGGCTTGCAATCTGCATGATTTATTTGGCAGAGAAGTAATTTATTTATTCCTTTCTGGTTCTTTGCTACCCACTTGTAAAATGTTTATGTGAGTTCCTCTCTGATGGCTAGTACTTCTTTAGTTGAATTATTTGAACTTAGAAAACAAATTATTTCTTTCCCTAATGGATTTCCAGTAGTGTTTTTCACGTTTCTGTTCAGCTATTTCTCTCTCTGAAAGGGTCTGAGGCATTCCCCCTGGGAAATCTTTATGAGTCTGTTGGAAGACAAGGTTCTGGCCCATTTTCACCTAAAATCACCACAATTTGAGTATGAGGGGCTTGGGGGCCTGGAAGTTTAAAACCACAATGGTCACATCTCAGCTGATCCTCCCAGCAGCAACCCACTCTGAGAGTTTTCCAGGAGAAAGAAAGTTGAGGCACAAGTTCCTCTCAGCTAGCTGAGGTGACTGAACCATGGTAATTGCCACATGCTTGGTGGCACTTAGTCTGCCAAGTGCCAAATAGAAGAGAGGAGGCTGCTTCTCATGCCTTTCTACCAGCCTTTCGTGAGTGATTCACCATGGGTTGCCTATACGTTTATTTATGTAAATTATCTGTAGATGCTGAGTGCTTCTGTCTTTCCCTTGTGTACAGAATGCAAACATGTGGCTGCTAATGGCACATATTAATGGGGTCATCAGCACAAGCAGAACCAAGCCCCTTCATTTCACTATGGCTTTGTTTTGTACCTGAAATGCTCTTGCTCCCCCTACATAATATATGTAAATGCCCTGAGCAGAATACTAGTTCAGGGTGTTTCTCTTAGCTTTAGTTTTTATATTTCCACCTCTGTGAGCATGAAGTCAGACAGGTCCCAAGGGTCAAAGCCAATAGCTCAAGCGCCCTCTGGAAAGTGCTGAAGTTGCCTGCTCTTTAAAAGAGGATGACTCCATTGTTGGATACTGCCACGTTCCCCATCAAACCCCAGCTCAGTGCCATGATACTTCCCTGAAGGCTGATGTCTCACCCCAAAGCAGGTCATGCACAAATAAAGTAAGGAGTTGTGAAGAAACGACTTTCTAAGTGGGATGGGGAAACTCATGTGGATGGAAATGGACTTTCATCTGCTCTAATAGGGAGTCCAGCACAGTGGAGGTCACTTCATGTGTGATTAATTTTATTCCCTTATATTATAATGAAGTATGCTTTCTTTGCTCCGCTTCTTTTGATCTGTTTGATTTCCCATTAATTTTGAAGTCCCTTTTGTAAGCTTGAAGTAAATTGTGCCCTTCACTATTTGCTGTATTGGGGTTACTCAGCACCTTTCAGGTCTGGGCCTTAGGATGGAGCTGAAACAGGTGCTGAATGGTAAAATACAGACATTGCCTCAGTCTTTCTGAGTTTTGCATTACCATGGTGTCTGGCTCTAAAGGTATTATCATGGTGTATACCTCTAAAACAGCCATATGCAAAGAGATGAATTTGTTGCACTTATCCTCTGCTTCTCAGTGTAGGAAATTGTTTCTCGGAACTAAGCTTCCCACAGAAGATCGCATTTGATAGATTTACTCCAGAAATTTGGCAAGATAAATTTTGTGAAGAAAGTGAAGTCATAATTTACGCATGATATTTTGGGTACAGGATCTTTTTTTCAAGCTTCTTTGCTGTTTAAAAGTTAAGTAAAGGTTTGTGCTTGTTTAATTAACTTTGATGATTAACTTTCAGGTGGAACACTGAGGAAAAAAAGAGAGAATGTCTTGCTGTGATGTATATGTTTATTTAAAAAAACCCCCAAACAACACACACACACACAAAATTTAGGGCTAAACACAAACCTGACAATAAAACATGTCAGAGAAGTCTAGAGGAAGATTTTTGTCCCATCATCCTGTTGGAGTGCATCATTCCATGTATGGGATAAGCTGGTTGAACAGTCTGCAAGTCCCACCGGTTTAATGAGAAATCAAGGAAACGTGTAGAGAGCAATTGCTAACGCTGCTAGGAGAATTAGCACTAGAGAGCCTTTAGTATCAGACCTTTTCTTGTGAGAGAAGCTCCACAAAGAGGGGGATGAAGTTCTGGTGCAGCAACACGTGGGGTTTGCTTGGGTGCCCTTGGTACAGTTCCCCACTGGCCTCCAGACCCTTCAACAGGGCAGAGGCATGAGGAGGTCACTGGAGGGCAAGTGATGGTGCATCTCTTGATGGCCAGCTCTCACACTACCAACTCACCTCAGAAGCAAGGCACCAAGAGCAGCGTTGTCTCTGCATCACCACCAGTTCTCCACAGTTCCCTGCTCAGCACATTGGCTACTGTCAGCCCCTTTCCAAGGGACTCAATCCCTTATACTATTTTTGATATCTGTAGACGTTAAAACAGATGGAAGAGTTGCAGCACCTAGAAGGATACAATCCTCAGCCAATTTAGGTGTCTAACTATGCCTTTTCCTTTCTACTGTTGTGCTTTTACCTCTTTCTAAGCTAAAGCATATATTCCAACAGTAGACATCTCTGTAGGTGGGTTGACACATAACACTCCTGATGAATGGCCCCACACTGTCTCCTGAATTATTATGGAAAATATGGCTGTGTCCACTAGAAAAGCTTCTCTAGTGAGTGTCTGTTAAGATGGAGAGATGAGCTCTGTGCCTGACTCTTGATTTCCTTGTGGTTCTTAAGATGAGCCCCTGTATTTGGAAGAATGCTGTGCTAGATGTGCTTGAACTCACGTTGCCCTGGGGATGGGCTGCTGTCCCCACCAGTCCACCCTCCTGCTCTTTGGGCAAGGAACAAGCAAAGTGTATGTTGTCTGATTTCACCTCCCATCTTCCACCTATTTGAGCTAATCTTTGGAAGTGTTTAATTTTTCTGATGTCACACCTTCTGAGTATTGGCTGGCTAAACAGAAAAATGGCAGGGGAATATGCTCTGTGTAATTTATGGGAAAGTAACACAGAAGTAACAAAAGCCACTTCTTCCCTGTGGTTTTTGTTACTGTAAAATGGGACTGGATGGGAATCCTGGGTACACTTTAATAATTCCCAGATACTAATAAGAAATGATCCAGCAGCTTGTGGTACTTAAGATTTCAGGAAGAGCAACAAATGACCGTGACTTTTTCTGATCCACATCAACAAGACCACAAACCACTGATCTCCAACAAAATGGTGCATCCAGAAAACCTACTAGACGGTTTTATGAAGGAGTCATTGTTTTTCAAAACAAAATGCATGTGGAAAGGACAATTTTTGGCAAATAATTACGTCTGTAATGGAAAACATATTGTCTCATTAAACTACACTCTTAATCTTCCTCACTTATTTATCAGCTTTTGATGGAGCAGAGTCTGGGATTTATATTCTGTCCAATGTCCCACAGAACTTTTGTCCAGTAAAAAAGGTCATCTGTAAATTTCACATAGGCAAGTGTAACATTTTCCTACCATAACATCATCTTTAAAAGAGGGGGAAAAAAAGACACGGCATTAAAAGTTAAAAGCTGCTGTAAACCTAAGAAAATACATTTGTTCAGCTGAGCCCACATTAAGCTTGATTTGCTTCATTTGGAAACAGCTGAAACGGGGTAATCTTGAGCTTGTACTGAGAAATATCAATTTAACATGTAGCTGGTGTGCTAAGGGCTGCCCTGTTCCAATTAAAAATTCACTGTGTTTTTATGGTGGTATTCTGGAGGGTGTCTTGATTTGCTGATGAATGCTGACAGGACTATTAAAGCTGTGAAACAACACTTGAATATGGCACAAAATGAAAGAAAGGCACTGCCGTGCTGCTCTTGGGTGTTATTATCCTGATTAAAAATTGGAGCCAAAGTGAAAATCATCCCTGGGCAAACTGTTTATTTATTTATTTATTTATTTATCCCTTTAAAATGACTTCATGGTATTGGTAGCTGTGTTTCCTGACAGGAAACCTTAAGGCACTGTGATTAAGTGAAGGAGCATTTCTTATTAACCCCTCTTTCTTGTGCCTAGAAGCACAGATGAAGAATGACTGACTTTGCTGTGTGACAGTATGGATATGCAATGCTGGGAGTTGGACAGGCCCCTGACTGTTAACATTTTCTGGCACTCTTGGTTATTAAAAATCCTTCTCTCAGCAGAGTTTTGAGAGTCATGTCAGCTGGCCTTCAAAATTCAATGGGGAAAGAGTCACCTGGATAGAACATAGCCTTTCATTTGTCCCCTTAAATTGCCCATGACTAGCTGAAAATACCTGTTTTCCCTTTCTTTTGGCATATATTCAGAAACCTAGGAGTCATTCAGATGACGACTTGACCCACAACTAAGCAGCCAAGCAAGAGCCTCACCAGCTTGGGGTTTTGGTGCCAAATCAAACATCTCTCAGGCCCTTCTGTGTGAGATGTGGGAACAGGCCAGTTAGAAATAAAGTAGACTTCTTTGCATAAAGTCCAAACAACACTTATTTTCTATGCATGATTATAGGGTGATTTTAATTAACTTTTTTCCTGTCCTCAGCTAGCACATGAACAGAGTACATGGCAGAGTTGAGCAGAGAACTGGGCATGGCTGGGGAGCTGGGATCAAAGAGGGATGCTGGACAGAGATGGGGCTGGCACCAGGAGTCAGTGATGCCTTCAGCCTTGAGAAGAGGGAGCCTCTTCCCAGCCTTGTAAGTAATGGGACAACTGGACTCACCTGATAGCCAATGTAGAAGTGGGGAAAAATGAGCACTCATTTTCCATCCAAGCAAGACATTGAAAAACTTAACTGAGGCACAAAGGGTGTGAGGAAAAAAGTATTTGTCTATACACCAGTGCCCCTAACCTAGTAATAATTTTGTCTGTATTGCTGTCACTGGATGCTGCTCATAGAACTGACATGCCAGGAATGCAAAAGCCCGTGAACATAACCTATTTAGGAAGAGTCAAGAGGGGAAGGGGAATGGCAAGCCACATAAAACGAGCTCTTATCTCCTCCTGAGTCACTGGGCATCGTCTTCCTTTCCCTCTTTTCCTCCCCTACTCCACACCCCCACAGTTTGCACTCTGGTTTCAGGGGACTTGAAAAGTAGTGTGGGGAGAAAGCTTCTGCTTTTGTCCCAGCAGCTAGCAGGTTTCCCTGGAGAGTGCATGCCTGTGGCAGCACAGCACGAAATGCCCTTCACTCAGATACTGGCACCAGAGAGAAAGTTGTCCCAGCAGACAGGAGGTTCTGACTGGTAGAGCTGCTTGTGGCTGGGGTCAGTGTTTCTGCACAGTGGAAAAGAGATAGATGGGCAGTGGCTTTATTCTGTCTCTCTAACCTTGAGAAAAAAATTTGTGTGTGTTTCTTGTTACTGTAGATTCCTGTGTGCGAGAGTGCAGAAGATGGGGATACAGCATCCAGCATGTATGCTCATCTCTTTGAAGGTGCTGCTGAAGCCTAGAGATGACATAGAAAAAATCCACTCAAACCATTAAAGTGCTGTAAGGAAATGTCAATTAGCAACAAAAATTAAAACTCAGCCCTGAAAGGTATTATGTGAAGTAGCTGCACATGGGAAAGGGTCTAGTTATGTCTCTTGCAGTTCTTTTTTCCTGGCATGGTTCACATGAGGTCATGAAAATTATGCCAAATGCTTTTCTATGAAAAAACAGATGCTTTTAATTAGGATTCAACAGAATTCACAAAATCACTGTAATAGGGTTTTTTAATGCCTCCCTACACTGTGTGCTGGAATGAAACAAATCATAAGATGCTACAAGTTTCAATTTGAATTATATGCTGGATCTTCCATTCTGTCAACACTAATATTGTAGATTTTTCAACACATACTGATTTTTAAAGAATTTAGTGGAACCAATCACCTATATATAGTAAAATAGATTTAACCTTAGTAGATAGAAAAGAAATAATCACAGAGCTGTGTGTCCTGTTATCCTGAAGGGCTACACACTCCTTAGGAGGGACAGACCAGGAAGGCGTGGTGGTGGAGTTACCCTCTGTGTGAGACAAAACTTGGAATATATTGAATTCTGTCTTGGGGTGGATGATGAAAAAGTAGAGACACTATGGGTTAGGTTTAAAGGGTAAAATAGTCAGGGTGACATTGTGGGTGTTTTCTACAGGTTGCCAGATCAGGAGGAGGAAATGGACAAGGTCCTCTGGAGGCAGCTTGAAGCAGCCTCAAAGTCACAAGAAGTGATTTTTGTGGGGGACTTTAACTACCCTGATATGTGCTAGAGAAGCAACACAGCAAAGCACAAACAGTCCAGGAGGTTCCTAGAAAGCCTTGATCACAACTTCCTGTCTCAGGCAGTGGGGGTTTCCTCAAGGAATGGTGTGCTTGACCTCATACTAACGAACAGGAGATGTTGCCTTGTTGGAGATGTGAAGATCGGGAGCAGCCTTGGCTGTAGTGACCATGAGATTGTGGAGTTCAGTGTCAGGTGAAGAGGAAGCAGGACAGAAGGTAAGCTTACAACCACGGACTTCAGGAGAGCTAACTTTAGCCACTTTATCGATGTTCTTGGAAGAATCCCATGGCTACAGGCTCTGCAGGAAAGAGTGGTACAAGGGAATTGGTTGATATTTAAATATAAGTTCCTCCAGGTTCAAAAATTATGCATCCTGGTGAGCAAGAAATTGGTTAAAGGTGGCAAGAGACCTGTGTGGATGAATAATGAACTGTCATTACTCAAGCATAAGCAGGAAATACACAAGAGATAAATGTAGGCTCAGACCACTTAGAGTGGATATAGAGGTGGTCATAGTTAGAAATGAGACAAGGAAGGTCAAGGCCCATCTGGAATTAAATCTGGGCAAGGATATCAAGGACACCAAGAAGAGCTTCTTCAAATACATCAATAACAAAAGAAAAACAAAGGACAATGTGGAACCATTATTAAATGGAGCAGGGACACTGGTAGCAGAGGATGCAGAGAAGGCAGAGTCACCAAATGCCTTCTTTGCATTGGTCTTCACTGACAAGAGCAGCCCTCAGGGATCTCTGACCCAGGAGACCAGGACAAAGGGATGTTGGAAGGAAGACCTTTCCTTGGCCATGGAGGATTGGGTTAGAGAACACCTTGGCAAACCTGACATCCACAAGTCCATGGGCTCTGAGGGGATACATCCACAAATGCTGAGAGAGTTACTGAGCACCACGGCCAGGCCACTCACGGTCATCTTTGAAAGGTCATGGACATCAGGAGAGGTGCCTGAGGACTGGAAGGAAGCAAATGTTGCCCCAGTCATCCAAAAGAGCAAGGAGGAAGACACAGGGAACTAGCAGTCAGTCAGCCTCACCTCAATCCTGCAAAGGGATGGAGCACCTCATTCTGGAGGCCATCACTATCCACAGGGATGACAAGAAGGTGATCAGGAGTAGTCAGCATGGATTCACTAAAGGTAAATCATGCTTGACCAGCCTGATTGCCTTCTATGATGAAACAAGTGCCTGGAGGGATAGGGGAGAGCAGGGAATATTGTCTACCTTGACTTCAGCAAGGCTTTTGACACTCTCNTAGGAAGAGCATTGCCAGCAGGTCCAGGGAGGTGATCCTGCCCCTCTACTCAGCCCTAGTGAGGCCACATCTGGAGTGCTGTGTCTAGTTCTGGGCTCCTCAGTACAAGAGAGACACGGAGCTGCTGGAGTGGGTCCAGAGGAGGGCTACAAAGATCAAGAGGGAACTGCAGCATCTCTCATATGAGGAAAGGCTGAGGGAGCTGGGTCTGTTTGGCCTCTAGAAGAGGTGCCTGAGAGGAGACCTCATCAATGTCTGTCAGTCTCTGAAGGGATGGTGTCAAGAGGATGAAGCCAGGCTCTGCTCAGAGGTGCTGAGCAATAGGACAAGAGGCACTGGGGAGAAACTGATGCACAGGAAATTCCACCTGAATATGAGGAAAACTTTATTCTGCAGGTTCACTGGAACAGGCTGCCCAGAGAGGTGGTGAAGTCTCCCTCACTGGGGATATTCAAGAACCATCTGGACACAATCCTGTGCCATGTGCTCTGGCCCTGCTTGAGCAGGCAGGTTGGAGCAGATGACCCACTGTGGTTCCTTCCAACCTTGTCCAGTCTGTGATTCTGTGAAATACTTCAGTTCTGTTTTTGGAGAAAAGCCTTGTGAATTAGTCATATTACATGCTGATGCTGAAACTGAAACACTTTCCAGTCCAACATTACTCAAAGGATGTAAACAGCAGGTGCTAAAGCTAGACATTTTAATATCAAGTTGTCTAGATAATTTGCATCTAAGAGTTTTATAAGAGCTTGCCAAAGAGCTCTTTGAATGATTAATGGTACTTTTCAGTAAATCTTGGACCAGTGTAAAGTTTTAGAGGACACAGCAAGAATTGAAGATATACCTTAGCAAAGGGGTAAAATTGTAGCCTAGGTAATTTAAATTTAATTTACCTTTATACTGATCATGTAAAAAATCCCAGCATTGTTGATTAAATTCTCAATAATTGAAGAATGGAGGAAGTTAATACCATTAATTTCAAACCTATAGTTTTCAGAGAAAACTTCTGAAACTAACTTGTCATTTGGTGGTTTTTTTTTTCATATACATAAAATTTGATTGAAAAGCAAGTAATGTAAAATGTTTGATAATATATTGTGTAGCATTTTAATCAAGAACAATATAATTTACTCTCTGCAATGTACTAAATGGATTAGATGCTGTAATATTATAATGAATGGATTACCACTGCTGAATATGTGTAATTTTAGTTGCACCATGGCGTTCTAGGTCCTGTCTTCTTCAATGTTTTGAACTAAAGATCTGAAAGGAAATCATTGCAGGGGAGGTTTTCAACCAATGTGGGGATTGGGAGTGGTAAGTGAGACAGACACCTAATAAGAACAAGAGATGAGTCTTCTGAATTGAGCACACCATAAAGGTAATGTCACACCTCTGGAAAAATAGAAAATGAGCCTTTCTTGTGAGACAGCAGCTCCAGCTTGTCAGAAGTAACTCTCCAAAGAATTCTGTCAGGCAAGGTAATTTCCTAAATAAGCTGATCAGATCCTTCATTGTACAAAGAGGGAATCACAGGTAGGTACAGGGAGATTTGAAGTGGTGAAAGGTTAGATCTTCTGGTGAAAGATTCATAAGGTACAATCTTATTATTTAAATAAAAAGTTAGAATTTAAGGTAAAGATTTGAGGTGCTCTCACTACATAGAATTGTTGGTTATGTTGCCTGGAGGCTCCAGCTAAGCACTGCTAGGAGTTAGAGCTCTGGTACAGTATGAGACAAAGCAACCTGAGCTTCAGGCTGACAGTTTTGGAATAAGAAATAAGATTCAAATACTTTTAGAGAGTGGTTTTAACCTTTTGAGCTATATTACATGAGAGTGCCCCCTTTTCTTCAGTGGACACACTAAAATCAGAATTTCTAAAAGGAGACATGGTCTCATTCAAATAATTATTATACAGAAATTTTATGTGCTATCTTTATTGCAAAGATCAGAGCAGAAGAACATACCAAGCCACACTGATGTAATAAATATATTAATCTACTGGATGAATAGCTGAGTTTATAATGCTAGAACTAGGAGGGAAGGAATGAAATGCTAAGGAATCTGGAGGCAAAGAGAATGTATCTGTTGTGAGCTGGAGACAAGATGAAAAATTTTGGGTCAACTGAGGTTATGCTGAGTGTCAGTGACCACCAGAGTATGCTGTGAATCTTTGAATGGACACGTTCTTCCCACATATTGCTAGTTTTCCTTGTCAGAGAAAATCTGCAAACTGTTCTAGTCCTTTGGATGTCTGATCCTGTTGTGATCCAGTCCTGGTGGAGCAGGTACGTCTCACTCTTGCTCTGGGGCCTTCTTCCCTCATGTCACAAAGCAGAGGACTGACTCCAAAGCCCTCATTTCCACAAACCCTAGCCAGTGGGCTGCTAATAGCATGCTACTTATCTTTTTCTCTCTTAAAAATCCAAGCTAGCAAAGAGTCAAACAGCCTTTCCACAACCCTAATCATTACTCACATAATTTTAGTGAAAGAAGTGAATCTAAAGCTGAAAAAGCAATTGCTCAAAAACTTGGAAGTACTGTGAATAACTTGTCTCCCTTGAATTTGTGTGAGATGAGGCAGCCTATAGTCATCCTTTCCCATGGAGCTTTCAGGGTACAGCATTCAGTATAGCCATGTCCAAGAAGTGGATTGGGTTTTTTCAGGGAAGGAGGCTCTTGTCTGTAGGGCACTTGCCCTGGACTAGACTGGACTAAATGGTATAGAAGACTGTAGGAGGAGCAAGAACAGTCCTGTGATTAGGGCAGCTGCTCTGAAGAGTTGCTTTCTACCTTTGCCTTTGCTGCAGGAGACATCCTAACTTTTTCAATCCTCATGTGACTCCAGCAGACCCACTGGTCTGGTTTGTAATCTACGTTGGCCTACAGCAAGAGGAAATAGTGATTTTCAGCTAAGCATCAGGCAAATGCCTGTGAAATGAGTTAAGCTACAGGGTTGTATCTGCAGGGACACAGTTGAAGACTGTCATCTGGTTGAAAAGTGTCACTGGAGACTGCTGTGGCAGCCAAATGGCTGGTGCTGAAAAAACTTTGATGTAGGAGCATCCCGTGTGTCAACAAGACAGAGAAGGTGAATTACTATCTCCTTCTCTGTGCTGTGTTGATTTTTTAACTTTGTTTTCTTTTCATTGACATGAAGGGGCTCTCATTAAGTGCAGATGAATGTATGTTCATATGTGAAGAGGATGGGTTTAATAGAAAATATAGAATAGTTCCAGTTGGAAGGGATCTACAATTATCACCTAGTCCAACTGCCCAACCACTTCAGGACTGAACAAAAGTTAAACCATATTATGGACTTTTTCAAATGCCTTTTGTGCACTGACAGACTTGGGCCATCCACCTCCTGTAGGAAGCCTGTTCCAGTGTTTGTCCACCCTCTCAGTAAGGAAATGCATCCTAATGTCCAATCTAAGCCTCCTGTGGTACAGCTCTGAACCATTCCCACATGTCCTATCCCCAAATACCAGGGGGAAAAGCTCAGCAGCTCCCTATCCATGTCCCCTCCTCAGGAAGCTGAAGAGAGCTGTGAGGCCACCTCTCAGCCTCCTTTTCTCCAAATGAAACAAGCCCAAAGTCCTCATCCCTTCCAAGAGGATATTGCCTCAAGCCCTTTCACCACCTTTGTTGCCCTCCTCTGGACACATTCTCACCCTTTACCCTCATTCTTCAGCTGTGGGGCCCAGAGCAGCACACAGAGCACAGGGTGAGGCCACACCAAGGCTGTACAGGGGGACAGTCACCTCTGTGACCGGCTGGTGATGCTGAGTTTGTGGCACCCCAGGAAGGATTTTGTCCTCTGAGCTGCCAGGGTGCATTGCTGACTCCACCTGAGCCTGCTGCTGACCAGCACACACAGATGCCTTCCTGCAGGGCTGCTCTCCAGCCACTCCATTCCACCTCCAGAATCCAGCATTCAAACTTGTTGAATTTCATCCCATTGATCACAGCCCAATGCTGTGAGCTATCTAGATCCCTCAGCAAGGCATCTCATCCCTAAATTCCCCTGGAACTGAGCCCTGAGGAGCACTGCTGGGACAGGGTTCCAGGCAGATACAGCTCCGTTCAACCCTTTGAGCCCTGCCTTTCAGATAATTCATTGCCCAGCTCACCATGGACCTGCTCATCCCAAAGATGGACAATTTGTCCTGAAGGATACTTGAGAGACAATATCAAAAGCCTTGCTAAAATTCAGAAAAATTGTTTCCACAGTCTTGCCTTCATCCATTGGGTGAGTGACCATATTGTAGAAGGATAATCAAGTTAGTTAAACAGGTCTTACCCTTTGTGAGCCCATGTTGACTGTGCCTGGTGATACTGAGTTATTCTTTAAACACATTTCAAGGACCACTTTCAATTTACTTGCTGTCCATTGGAAATCATCTATGCTACCTGCAATACCATGAGCATGCCTGAGTTGTGGTGGTTTCAGCTGGGATAGAGTTAATTTTCTCTACAGTAGCTAGTATGGGGCTGTGTTTTGCATTTGTGCTGAGAACAGCATTGATAATTCTGGGATGGTTTCATTATTGCTGAGCAGTTCTTACATAGATCCAAGGCCTTTTCTGCTTCTCATACTACTCCCCAGTTGAGTAGGATGGGAGTACACGAGGAGTGTACAGGGGGAAGGGGACACAGCCAGAACAACTATCCCCAACTCATCTAGGGGATATTCCAGACCTATGGTGTCATGCTCAGTGTATAAAGATGGGAGAAGAAGAAGGAAAGGGAGGATGTTTGGAGTGATGGCATTTGTCTTCCCAAGTCACTGTTACATGCGTTGGAGCTCTGCTGTCCTGAGGATATCTGAACACCTGCCTGTCCATGGGAAGAAGTGAAATAATTCCTTGTTTTGCTTTGCTTATGTGCACAGCTTTTGCTTTACCCATTAAACTGTCTTTATCCCTGCCCATGAGTTTTCTCACTTTTACTCTTCTGATTCTCTTCTCTATCCCACTGTGGGGAGCTGAGAGAGCAGCTGCATGGGGTTAAGCTGCTGGCTGGAATTAAACCATGACAACAGCTCATGAGAAAATTTGAAATAAACTGATAGGGACATATATTTGGATATTTATTAATGAGAAAAAGAGAAGCCTCAGGCTCTCTATAAGAATCAAGGTGCCTTTATATTCCCAGCTGGCCTACAGGATGGATTTTTACTAAGATGCCTGAGGTTTCAACAAAATTATAATCTAACCCAATAAATAAAAGATTTATTACGTCTGTTTTCTTCTTCTGTGATATGGTATCCAAATTAATAACCAAACAATTCTAAATATATTGATTATGTATTTCTATCTCTTAGCTGTTTTGTGAACAACAATTTTAGAATATTTTGGTTTTCTCTGATTAAGAGTTGTTTTTTCCTTCCCTATATTTTTCATAGATATTATCAGTGGATCCTATTCCCAGTGAGGATATGACAGTGTATCCTAGGAGTCTTGAGTCTTTCTGGAACCCCAGGAGATGAGGTCTTGCCAAGAAATGCAGCCGTGGATGAAAGTGGAGACAGGAAATTGTTTGCCCACAGCTCCCATAAGACTGTTACAGCAGCTCAAAGTGGTTTTTATATATATATATATATATATATATACACATATATATATATGTAGTATTTTTTATCCGTATGATTTTTTTGTTTTGATGGAGTGTCCACTTGCTCAGCCGTTTTTTCTAATTCTTTCTTTTATGTTTAAAGTGCCTCTTTTCTGTAAATGTTGAGTCACAACCCGGGGTGTTCCACTGAATTTAGTTTCCTGTTTGGTGAAAGGGAAGGTAACACTGAAAGCACTGGACTGTAGAACCTGCTCTGTGTAACAAAAGCCCATAATAGTAATTTCAAAATGTTTTCCCTGGAATTTTCAGGCAAACCAACCACTTCAGAGCTGGGAAATGCTCCCAGGTGCCACAAGACTGAGGTGCTGAAGTTTCATGCCAGGGCACGAAGAGGTGCTGGGACAATACAGCAGGAGGTTCTATATACGTGCACCTATATCAACATCAATCAGCAAAGTGAAACTGCCTTTGGAGATTATTTAGACAGGTCTGTGCTGTGCCCTGCGCTGCTGAGTTTATAGAAAGGTCCAGCCAGAAAAGCACTCTACACCCAGATATCATAACAAAAGTGACATCCAGGGTAGTAAAATAAATATTTAATTTCTTCATGTTCCCATATCCATCTCAGACATCCAGCTAACTCTAATAATACTTTATGCTATAATACTTTACAAATACAACTATTATAAATTAATATAATTGTTTTGATAGATGCTTGTGAGATAGTTTTGCACTCTCTGCCCACTAATGTCTTTCCAGCAATGGGCCAGTATTAGGCCTTTTTTGCATGCTGTAAATGTTTCAAACCTAAAAGCCAAAGTAACTTCTGGAACACTAACAATATCACTCAATGCTTATATTACCCTTTACATCTTCAGAGTTTTTTATGAACAGCCATGAATGAAGTATGGTAATAGCTTTATTGTATTGCTAACCTGCTTTGCCATTCCTCCATCTGCTTCAGCAGATCTCATCCTAGTGCCTGTGAAAGCAACATATCTGTCTTCAGATGACTAACCACTGAAACTGGGCTGTGGAAAGTTACAGTTTTCCCTGTATCTCCCCCAAAGCCAGATTAGACACTACATATCAACATTTTGGGAAGGAGATATGTACTCAGCATAGTCAGATGCCACATTCTGAAGGGGATCCACCTCCCTCTGCTGTCATCTGTGCTTGGACTGCAAGTTCTTTGGGTGCCAGACAGCATCTTTCAGCTTGGCAGAGTGTCCAGAGTGGTCTTGGTGCATAGTTTGGAGCTTCTAGGAGTGTAAACAGAAGTTACTATAAATTGTCAGCAAGGATGACTTTTCCAGGTGGTAATAGTGGGAAAAATTGTAGTGCCTTACACAGAGGGGTTGGACCCCACTTTTGGGCTCAGCTGTTCACCATCATCTCTGCCCTTGGTCTACAGAGCTGTGCACTGTTGCTATCACCCAAACCATGGAGGGGGAGTCACAGGTCAGCTGGAGCAGAGGAGAAGCAAACTGTGTGGGAAATGTCCAATAATCCTTCAATCCTCCAAAGGCTCCCTTAAGAAAGGAGAGGCTGAGATTGCTGAGGTCCCTAGGCTGTGTCCTTCCATCTGCAGATTCATCTGGTTGAAAGGGAAGTGATTTTGGCTGCTTCCTCCTGCCCAAGTCAGTAGGTGCTCCCAGGATGTGTCCTAGGTGGCATTGCTCCTCCATGACCAAGTTTGCCTCACCAGGTCCTGGGGCCACGGTGCCGCTGGCCCAGTGGGGGCTGTGCTCCATTGTGAGCACGATGGCGAGGCTGCTGCATTTGCTGCTGAAAGTAAACTGGATGTCAAGCACTTTTCCCATCTGGCATCTATTAAAATAATGTGTGTGAGCATGTGTGAGCATGTGTGTGTGTGTGTGTTTGCATGTGTGTATTTGTGTGTATAAAGTATGGGCACAGTCTCTGATTTCAAATATAGAACAAAATGCATGTTTCAAATTATGATTTAATTTTGGCTTTTTTGTTAACTGGAAAGATCCTTTATTTTAGAGTTTGTGCAAACTCTTTTACTTAGCATATTATCTGTAACAGATTGCATAAGCATGACTGTTATCTGCGTTAGTCATCACTTTAGACCATGGAATATAACTCATGACAGTCTGGATTTAATGAATGTTTGAATTAACCTATACCTAATTTCTTGTGTTTTAAAACCTAAATCTCATTGAAAGCTGAGCTTTGTTTACTTCCCAAAATTGATCTGAGGGCCATTTGGAACACTTAGTGTATTCTAAAATGTGATCGTATCAACAATACACACTCAAGTTTGTTTTAAAGTGAGTTTTTCTTTTCTAGTTTACATAAATCATTTAAAAAAATCGTTCACTTTTTTGGATCATAATGTACTCACTTGGCTTTTAGACCTACATAGCTCACAGGCCAATTTTTCAAACAGGATTCTAAAGCTATTTGTGGATTACTTTCTGTTTGCTACTTGTAATCTGCATTCCTGAGGCAAGCATGCTAAAATGACTGAGGATTTTCATCGAGCTAAGTGATTATACTAAATAGGGCAATTTTGGGTGCTCTTGGCTTCTGTGTTTAAAAATACAATGCAGAAGAAACCAACACCACATTTTCTGTTAAACCACAGAGGGCACTGTTTGTTCTTAATATAAAATGACCCTGCTACATAGACTCTTGTCTATTAAGCAATTGATGTTAAGAGCTTTAATTTAGCCTTTTTTTCTTTTTTTGATTTTAAAGTTAACCAGGTGCATTACACTTATGCACACTGTCATGTTCTCCCATGTTTGGTACCAAATACTGCCCTGGCCCATCCCTCCCCTCCTTACTGCTTCATCACACCACCAGAGTAGAGTTTCCTTTCCAGCAGTGGGTCTGGAGACGTAGTGCAGGAAACTGCCTTGATTGTTTAATGGCTAATTAGCACTCTACATTTTTACTTGCTCCTTACTTAAAAGTATTGGAGAAAGGGAGGCAAGGCAGCACTGGAAAGAGCTGAAAAGTTAATTCCTAATATTTCTCCTCTGGTGTTTTCAGTCAGGATGGAATAAAGGAAACAGAGCAACAGTGAGGTTGAAAATCAATTGGCTATGCCAGTTTTGCAATTATTGTTTATCCATTACTTGAAATATTCTGAAAAAAATATGATGACGTTTTCAGTTTTCTCAAAAGAAAAAAGTCTTCCAAAATACCCGACACAGAAAAAGCAATAGCAAATTTTACAGGTTTTGCTAAAAATAAAGTGTTTGGTTTTTAAAATTTTATGTAATTGTTTATTTGTTTGTTTCTGTGAAACATGCTGGGAAAAAAAATCAGAACTTCATGTGAAAAAAATGTGGGACTTGTTTTGTCTTGGAGTTTTGTTGATTCAAAGTGGCCTTAGATCATTGTACAGAACATCACACACAGACAAGACAAACTGTTTATAATATGAAAATCCTCATAGATTAAAGGAAATAAATAAAAAGCAGAAATTGCGAAAACTGTCAACATCAGATTAGTGGAAAAGTTCTTGTTCACTTGTGGCCCTGTTAACTATTGTGCAAGTTTGGGACATCTCAGAAGCTATGAAGTATTGCTTCAGTTGCTATTGATTCAATTAGAGGTGAATTTTAGCAGTTTCTCTCTCTCTCCAACAGTGACCCTTATGAACTTTGCTGGTTAATTTAATTTCTCGTTTATTTGAGGTCTGGATAACTTCTGGGATAATTTTTTACATTCACTTCCCCAACCTGTGTATAAAGCTGGTGCTGATATCTTTGAGTGCTTTGTAGCTCTTGATGGCACACTGCATTGGTCTTAGCCAGATGCAGCAGGTTTTGCTTTGTTTTTTTTTGTGCCTGGCCAAAGACACAGTTAGGACAGAAATGGATGTTCATTTTGCAAGCATTTGAAAAGGACTGCTACAATTATGGATGTCTCTGGAAAACAGGGTTGCCCAGGATCCCCTAACGGGCTTTAGGCAACTTGTGATTTCGTCACTGGGCAACCTATTACAGTGCTAAATTATCTGATGGTGCATTTTATTTTATATTTAGTTGAATCCCTCTTGTTCCAATTTGTATCTGGTGTCTCTAATCTTCCTGACATGTCCCAAGATAGACCCTTTAGGAACTCCTCACCGGGCTCTATATAGGGTACTACTCAGTAACAACTACCCTTTGAAATGGACAATTTAAACAGTTTTTTCTCCATCTTGTAGTCCAGCCATCAGGATTGTGAAGACACTGGATATAAGGATGCTGCAGGAAGCCATGTTGAAAGTGTTGCTAAAGGAAGCCTTTCTTCCATTGGGAAATGACTCATGAAAAGGGTGCTGTTCTTGGGGCTACATTTAAAGACACAATTTGTAAGAGAACTAATGGAGACTGTCCAGAAAAAAGGAATTTTCTCTGCTGGTTTCTAGTTATTTTTCTTTTAAAATATGAGATGCTACATAGAAATTCCCTTCTGAGAGTAGTTCAGTCAAATCATCCATTGCTACAAGGGCAAGGACGATAAATTTTTGCAAGTTTCTTTTAAAGAATTCAGGAGTAAAGGTCTACATTTAAAATATCTCTCTTTAATCTCCTGAATAGGAGATTATCCATACCATCAAACAGGCAGACTCTGCTGCACAGCTGGAGTGTTATTTTCCTTGAAGGCACTGCTAGGGGCAAGGACATCATCTTGCTGGTGAGGTTACATGCTTTGTATGTGTTTTAGGATTGTGTCTGCATTACCATGGGATAGTTTTAAAAACATGCTGATAGTTCTGCAGAAGAATTTGATTTTTCAGAATGTTCTTCCTTGCCTGTCTGATTTTCAAAAACTGGAAACATAATCTGGGAAATAGGGCCGCAAAGTCATTACAAAAGCCCTGCACAGCACAACTCTTGCTGTTTTTGGCTTTTCTATTTCCTCCATATGCCAATTCATTCCTAGCTATGCTTATCAAGGGATCATAAGCATTTTCCATCTCATTTGATTTTTGAACCAGGAATTCAGTATTCTGCAACATAGAATATTGGAACTGCTTTAATTTGCTAAGTTTAGGCATATCCTGAATATCTAAATATTATTAAACATAAGGTTCCTTTGATTTTTCCTTTTAAGTGACATAGAATGAATTTGTAGAAGAGAAAGCAGTACTTCAGTTATCCGTAATGCATCTGTTTATGTTTCCAACTGGTACACTTTATCACCAAGTCATTGGTTTATATTACAAAATGATGGCTGTGTAATAAGTAGTTAGCAGAAACCACAGGCACGTCTTTGAAATAACACTAATGGCCATTTTTGATGAAATATATGAGGCTTTGTGAAAATGATTTGATGAAGAAATGTATTTTCTTTACTTCCTGTTAACAGTGAGCATGTTGAAGCCCTTTAATCTCTGCTGCACAACTAAACATTTTTTCTTCTTATTTGGGATTAGTTTGAAGTAGCAAGCACCATTTAATAATTAAGAAGCTTTAAAGCAAGTGAATTTGATCAGGGAAGAACTAATTAACAATAGCTGGTAATAATGAGAATTGGTCATTCTACCTCTTTCTATACTCATCCAGTTTATGGTACTGAGGATTCTCTTCTGCTAGCAGAGCTTGCATATAATAGTATATTATAAAGCACACTGGAAGGCCCAAGTGTGATGACATTTTTAAGACTAAGATTTGCTCTGAAGGGATTAAATCTCTGGGTTTTTATGGACAGTGCAGCCAGTCCATAGCAATTTACCATACTTCACATTGGATAGTTTTCTGGCATTTCACAAGTAAATCTTCCAACCAGTTTCTAAGCTAAAATTAGATGTAAATTGGATCCGTAGTTAAAGATGTGATCCTTGGACAAGTTTTACGTTTATGTCTGTTTTATAATCTAGCTAAAAAAGTTCAGCTGCAATGCATTGTGCAAAATGATATTTTGCGCAGGATACATTTGAAGAAGTAATTTATGATTAAATTTTTATGTAGTGTTGTTTTAAACTCCTATTACAAGCACTTTTGCTGATGCTACATATTTTCAATCTTGTTCTCAGAAAATTTTGCTAAACTTTGGCTACTTTTTAATGTTTTTTTGTTTTTTTTTTTCCACCCAAGTGAAGATTACTTGCATCCTGCAGGGGAAATGTTGCTTTGGGAAAGTTTTTATCCAACTTTTTCAGCTTTAAGAAATCAATTTATTAAATATTGACTTCTTCATATTTTTGATATTTTGGAAAAAAACAGCCTTCATTCAGAGTCCCACCAGGCTTTGGTATCAGGACTGTAAATGTGACCTTTGTTTCAAGACTGTACTCTTTGTTGTCTCCATGACATAAAATTTAATGTCTTCAAGGAAGGAAAGAATTTTTCAAAGAAGGGAAGAGTCTTTCTTTCATAATTTGTATCAATTTCTAAAACATTTGCCCTGTGAGTTGAAAGGGATAGGGAACCTGCAGTAAAATACCCATATCTAATAAACTCAGTAAAATGCTAATTAAATGTTAGTTATGCAGGCAAAAAAAGTGTCAATGTTTCCCAACTGTTGAATGCTTCACTACTTTAACTCTTTTTTAGCAAAATTAACCAGATTTAGGAGAAATAGCAGCTTCCTATAAGTTACTTGAAAGCATTTCATTGAGATGGTTAACTTGGATCAGTGCAGCCGTTGCAGGAAAGTCTAGAAGACCTGGGCTGCCCAAACAGCACATGCAACCTGCCCAGATGACCAGCCCCTGCTATTTCCTGCTCTCTGGGCTGTCCCTCAGAGACAGACTCAGATTATTGTAGTGGGGAGGAACAGTGAAAAGGCACAAAGGACACAAGGATGTAGAAAACCAGACTAATTGATTCTGTTGCCACTGGAGCAGTGTGCACATAAGGATAAGTTAAGCTACAAATACTTTATGGTCTTACGGGTGACTCTGCCAGTGACAGCCTTTCACTTACATCTAGGAGTATCTATACACCTAGATAATGTGTATATCCCACGTGGGGACAGAGCCTGATGGTTCTCTTGCTTGGCCCATAGGATCCCCCTGTGTTCAGAAGAGTGATGCAAGAGCACAGTCAGAAGTTCAAACACTGGCTCAGAGCTCTCCATGCAATCACACACTCCACAGACAGCTATAAAGGTCAGAAATAGCAGCAAGTTCCAGACACTCTGGGCTCTTCAAGCATGACCAATCTGAATCAAAGGTACAGCAATGACTTGGACAGGTCTGGCAGTCTTGTGTGCCTTTAATGCAGTAGTAAACCTGTTTGTAAGAGAGAAATTAAGCAAGAAAGGTTTTAAATAAGACATTTTGCAGTTAAGCAGAACATTAACTCTATCTAGAGCATCAGCAGGTGAAACACGCACGAAGTGTCTTTAAAAATAACTTTTATCTAGAACCAATCCAATAAAATTATTCCATCATAACTGCATATGTATTTTGTCACATTATTACACCTTATTATGTAGGGTGCCTAAGTCTTGTCCACACCATCTTGTCCACACATATTTCTTACTGAATGAATTTAACTTTTTTTTTTTCTAAATATAATCTCAGCCTTTCTGTTTTAGTTTTCTACCTATGAATTTCATTGTTGATGTTTTAATTTTTCTCCAGATGATGACTATTTTATCTAAGAATCCAGTCTAATATCTCTGCTCTCAAGGGATATGATGGGAGGGGCATTAGGCTTATTAAACTGCTTTCTAGGAAAGCTGAAATTCAGGATTTCTTGAATCAGGATGTTATGGATCAGGAAACAATAGGAATAATAGCAAGATGGGTATTATATTTTTAAACAGGATGCACTGACAATATTTCCATGTGTAGCATTTGTACAATGTGATCTGCTCAGCATGGCCTAATGGCAACAGGAGTTTTGCTGTTTGTCTTCCTTGTGTCCAGGGATTTTGCCTGGATACATTTTTTATCCATAACTACTTCATTAGTGTGAAGATTCACATGGAGAAGCTTTAGAAACCTCCCTTCAGAAAGCTACCATTGATGAGGTGGATGTTGAATATCCTCAGAGGAAAGAGATTCACTCTGAGAGAATCTCATCCGTGAGAATGCGATGCGAGCGCTCCCCGGGGTCACTACGCTTGCATGAATAGGAAGGATTAAAGGTTGAGGCTTATAGCCCATTTGTCATGAAATCCTCTAATGATGACAGAAACTGTAGACTTGCCTCATATAGAATATCTATAAAGAGCAGAGTGAAAAGGATATAGTGAGGCAATGGTGCATGACCCTAATTTTAGAAGTATTGAAAGTGGGAGAATTCGAGGAGTTTATGACAGTAACAGAATATTGGGGTTTGGTTTCCCTTCCTCCCACCAGTGCAAGACCCAAGCACTAAAGACTGTGTCTTGAAAAGTCCATACAATCATCTGGATATTCTCACCCTCCCTCTGCCTCCCTAGCACCCTCTAGGAAATAAAAAACCATTAATGTAAAAACCTAAGATAACTCAAAAGTCACAATAAGTAATGGGAAAAAAAGCAAGAGGGCACTGAATGCCAAGCAGCAGCTGGGATGCAGCTGGTGGGAGAATTGTGATGCTCCTGCCTGTCTGCCTTTGGTGGGATGGGGTAGCAGTGCCAGGGATTGTGGAGGCACCTGCCAATGGGTGCCCATCTGTTGATAACCTGTCACCTAACTGAGCCCCTGGTTTGACCCAGATCCTGAGCCATGCCAAGGCCCAGATGGTCCAGGATTGATGCAGTCAGCTGCTCTGTTTTGTTATGGATGGGAAAAAATGTCAAAAATTCTAAATAAACATTTTATATTTCAGCTGGAACTCAATATCCTACAAAATGGAAGCTCCCTCTCCTTGTCTAGCTGCAGCCTGGAAGAAGAGTCCTTTGAAGAGATGCACAAGAGAGGTGTGATGAAGCCTGATCTTCAGTTTAGAAAATGGGTGTCAGACTCTGGTGCTGCAGGTCTTCCACAGAAATAGAGGTGTGTTCCCTAATTTGAACATTTTTTGATTTAGCCAATGAAACTAAGTTCTTTGCATCTTTTTACTGAACACCTGGAATTTTTCAAAGAGATATCTGTAGCTGCCAGGTTTAGTTAGAGGTTTGCAAAACACCAGTGGCAGGCTGGAGTGAGGGAGGGAAAGCAAGGTGTTTCAGGACACAAAGCAGCCCTCCTCTGCCAGGTTGCCTGTTTAAAGTACAAGCTCATATGAGCAAGGATAATCTTCTTCCATGTGGAGTGTGGTGTCCAGAGAGCTGTTACAAATTTACAATAATCTGTGTATGCTGCCTTGCAGGGCATAGCTTCGTTACACCAAATTTTTCCTTGTGAAACCGGAGCGTGGTGTTCCGCGTCTGTATCCTGGCACTGCAGCAGTGTCACTTGCTGCCTGTGAGGGAGAAGGGTCCCCGTGGTGGGGACATTGCCTACATGCAGCTGCTGTGTGAGCAAATGTGTACTGTGCCTCTGTGAGAATTACTCCAGCAGGGAGAGAAAGAAACCCCACAAATCTGCCGAGAGGATTAAGCACAGCAGTTGAGTTTTGAGGGGCCCATGGGTATTTATCAGGCTATTTACCATGACCAGAGCCATACCTTACTTCATGTGCTCTCAGATAACTCATGTGCTCTCAAAAACATTATCCTGCAGGTATGGAAAATTTAACGTTCCTTGCTCAAAAATGCATTGAAAGTTCCTCAGTATGCATTGAAAATTTGTTCAGTGGGCTACCTGGTAAGGTCTTCACTTCTGTAATTTTTCCTGCTTACCCTAACAGCTCTCTTCTTTTTTTTCCAAACTCTCAGAATAGGAAATGACTTCATTAATTCAATTTAGATAGCTTGATTTTAGTGGTACCCACTGAACTTCACATTTTATAGTTTGCAGTTAAGAAGCAACATCTGGACTTATACCAGTAAAAACGTGATTTCCTGCTCTTAATACATTTATTTTATTTTCTTTTATAAATATTGTTTAATTATAGAAAGGAATAATTTATTAATCTTCACTGTGTGTCTAGACTGTTGGTTACTTGAGGTACCTAAGGCCAGAGCTTGCTATAAAGTGGCAGGAAAGCATTGCATTGGAGTGGCTTATGGCCATTAATATGCTCATGAGTCTGCAGGAGAAATGGAGCTTAGAGCACAGTCTATCTATCCACCTTGTATCTGACATCACTGGGAACCTAAATGCTTCTGGCTTGCCATTGAAATATGGTGCTCATGGATTTGATGGCTTGAAACATGGCCATTTAGGGAGACAAATACACCATAAGCCATAATTGCTACTTGTGTGATTACTTGCTAGTCATGTTTTCCTAAGCAGATGGTCCATGCTATCCATGAGCAAGCAGCTTTTAAAGCAGCTATCCTGCCTGGTTTAGGGGACAGGATTTGATGCATTGGTGAGGTTTGCTGTGTTATGTAACCCAGTCCTCCGAAGTTTTTTACTTTTTCTTATATAGTCACAGTTGATTAAAGCCGACCTGGCGGGAGACCAAAAAGCCTTTGAGAGGATTAGTGGTTATTAGTGTCATTGCCTCCTGCACTGTAGAAGTGGCTCTGTCATGAGCGGCTGAGCAGCATCGCCCGGGCACAGCTCATCCCTGGGAGCTGCCACCGGCCGCGGGCAGAGCCTTGTGCCACCGCCGCCTCTGCTCCCGGTGTGTGGAAGAGTGGAAGAGCCCCGTTTGATGCCAGGGAGCAGCGAGGAGCCCCTCGGCGCTGCCACCCCTCCCTCCCTGCACACCGGCTCACCTGGGTGGCGGCGAGGCAGGGAAATCACTCAACACCCGGCTCTGTAGCGCTTTGTCTCCCTTTCTTCTCTTGGTGCTTTGTACGCTGCAGTGGAGAGGTGGCTGGCGCTGAACTTTTTACCTTCAAGGCTAAGTATTTTCTGTGCTGGAGAAAATGGCCATTAAAATGATTTGTGAAATAAATACCATCACTGAAGCAGGTGTTGGACCTGTAAACAGTTAATTGCCAGAGCTCTGCAGACGTCGACTATTTCTTTTGAGACATCTGCCAGCTAATATTATCTGATAGCAGCTCATTCAGTTGATGAATCTGTCATTTTGCAATTTAGCTACCAGAATGTGTGCTGGGTTGATCAGCTTGCAAACCTGTGTTTAGATGAACTTCACAATCTGCAGTCATCTGGAGATATTCAAGGTATAAAGCAATTAATAATTTACCGTCATCCTGACATGAAAGTAACTTACAGTAGAAAAGTCAAAACATGTCAGTTTTCTGTGCCTTTGAGACTCTTGTGAACGTTGCTTTTAAACAATGGTAAGAGTAATAAAAGCCTGGTCCAACCTAAGGGTCAACGAACAGCAGAAGATGGCACATGGTTAGGAGGACATTGAGCCAAACCTTATTTGTAGGAACTTGGTGAAATAATATTTGTGTTTAACATCCGTGTTCAGTGTTTTTCAGATGGTTTGTGCCCTGACAATCATTGCAGAACTTTGCTGCAGGTAAACCAATCGTGCTCTAAAAGACATACATGATACTCAGAAGTTGATCCATAAGTAACCATGGGAAGAAAGAGGGGACTCTGTTTAAAACAGACAGGATTCATGTCTACTTTTGTATTGGACTGCATTTTGAACTGTTCAAATTAAAGTAGTTTTGTAAGTGGAAAGTGTGACAGTACTTGTGAGCTGGTCCATGGGATATTGTTTTTTCTATTGATCACATGCAAGTGGATATTAACACTCTCCATAACAATTTCAGCTATGCTTAGTATTTTTGCTGTTTGGTTGAACAAAAGATGATTTGTACCTGAGGAGAGTACATTCACTCAACAAACCTAGAAAGAAACCGTGGAATTGGAACGGGACTTTATATAAAGCGAAAAAGAAGAAGAGGAATGGGTAATTTTAAAAAAGTATTAACATCAAGGAGTCTGTTGTGGAATTGCAATTGAGTCATAATCTCTTAAAAAAGCCCCCACTAAGGCAGATAACTAGTTTGCTCTGTAGTCAGGCTGCTCAGGTTACCCCCTTGATGTTTTGGGCTGTGGGGACCCTCCTTCAGGACTTTGTTGCTCTTGGTGGCCGCAGCCATGCAGCTGGGGATGAATAGGATGGAGTGGCAGGAGGGTAAATGTGAGAGCTTTGTGTTTTCAGACAGTTCTTTTGCTTCTAGGAAAGTTAATTAGGAAGTGAAACCTTAAGCAGTTGACAGTGTGCATTGTTGGCTGCTAGTGCTCTGTGACAAATACCACTGAAAGGTACTTCACTTTCTTTTGTAAACAGAAAGGTAAGGAATTTGCACAAAAATGTATTGGTGAAGATCTGCTTTTCATCATGGCCTAACCACATAGTAAACAACAGAAATAACTTGTTTTAATAAAGTATGGTGTTGAAACATTTATCAGCAAGCTCTTTCTCTCCATTTCAAAGGTATGTTTAGGTAAGAGGAACTGTTGCCTTAAAGAAACCCAATCTGAAATTTTGTTATAACATTTTTTTCAGGTCAAGGTCAGGAAACTTAAGGAAAAGTTTGACTTTTGGGCCATCATACAATTTCGCCTGAGTTGATTAATACAGTATGCTGAAACAGCCATCTAAGAATTTTGTAGTATTTTAAATGTATCCCAAATAGTAGTTACTCACACAAAATTATTCTAGTAGTCACATTATAAAAAGCGTGACTTCATTTTTATTGTCATTTTTTGCATGTAGCATGCACAGTTATGAGGCAAGTGCAATAATCCATGTATTTTAATTTCTCTGGGTAACAATAAAAAAATTAACATACCTTTCTCTTATAGGCTATGTTCCCTTGAGTGGCATCATTATAAGCCTCTGGAGAATTAATAAAATAGGCTTGGGGACTTCAGAGTTTAAGCCTGTTAAAACAGTTCTGTACAGTACTTCATTCGAACTAGACTTCAGTGGTGTACTTGTGAAACCAAATGGAGAATGGTACAGAGGTGGCTGAAACACTATAGATGTCCATTTCAGAATAAAGGTAGCTGCCTTTTGTCCTGCATTTCCAACCTCTGCAGGTGGAGCAGCTCTCTCTGCACACAGCCTTTCACAGCATCAGCAATACAGAGGAGCACAGCAGGACAATAATTATGAGGAGACTGTACAAGGGTATGGCATTTGTGGAAGTAATATTTGGGACTCAAAAAGCAACTGCCACAGATGACTGCTCTGAGGGGCTGGTAAACAGGAGGTGGTAATGGCATTGTATGTCTGCAATACATTCATGCAGGCTGGTGCTTAATCTCATCGAGGGAATGCTGCAAAGGATATTTTCTAAGCAAGACCCAGGTTTTTTTGCAGCCTCTGCCTCCCCTGGAGCAGCTGTGGCTGTGGAGACATCTCCCATCTCTGCAGCTCACTGCTTATCCATGTTGTCCCCCTGCTTGTGCCCATTAATCTCAGTCCTTGTGGCGAAAGCACAGTTTCCTTAGCCACACAGCTCTTTTGCAATAGCTTTTCCTTTTGCCAGTGTTCCCTACAGAAAGGGAGAAATTAGTTTTCTGTTTATACATTCCCGTGAAGTGATGCTCTATCTGTTTTCACAAGGCAGTGTAATGCCATTTAGATTTAGTCCTCAGAGTGAGCTATTTTTAAAGGTTTTCAGAGGGTCATTGTAAATATTAAATTATACAGATACTTTCATATTTTTCCATAGGAAACTCCCTAAATATTATTAGACTTAACTGTTTTGGGGAGTGCTTTGAAAAATGGACTAGGAAGATTTTCAGGAATCCTTAGTACAGGTCTAAATTTCTTCCTACTCCTTCCCAATGTTCCTCAGGATGCAAATCCAACACACTGTAAAATTTACAGCGATTTAATAGTAATTATAATAAATATTGAATAGGATAAGTATGAGATAACAGTGCTTGAGTAAGGTGAGCTGAGTAAGCGGTTGAATAAGGTTATTATACATTAGAACTGCTCTTCAGGCACTTTAAATAGTGCCAAGGCCATGTGGTACAGGGCTGAGTATATGAAATTAACTTGCCAATGGCTCTTCCTGCTGTACAACTGGAGATGAACATGGGGAGGCATGGAAGAAGGCTGAAGGGCTTCGGGGGGGGGTCTGCCCCCACCTCTGGGTACGTTGGGGTTGGGGAGGATTCCACCCTTATCAACCCCGTTGTGAGCTCATTCCTCATTTCTTGAACAGAGAGAAATGTTTATTCAGCTGACACAGTTTCTGGGAAAGAGGCTGGAAGAAGAAACTGCTGCATGACAGTCTTCCTCCTTATCATCTGAAGTGGTGATGTATCTGTGCAACATGTGCAGTGTGGGAAGGGATGGGGAAGGATGGCCAGCTAGACAAGGGGCAGACCTAGGAAAATGAAGTATTTGAATGCGCAGGGGATTATTACCCCATTTCTCTGCATCTGCAACAATATTCATCTGAACTCAGCCTACCAAACCCTAATCAAAATAACCTTTTTCACTTGAGCGGTTGATTAACCCCCAAAGGGTTTCAGTGAGTTTACTCAAATTCAGATAGTATGTGTGGAGTATGCAGTGCTGATTTGCACCAGAGTATACATTAATAACAGTGGCAGTGGATGGAGGAGCAGGGAAGGGCTGGAGCAAGCCATGTATCTGTCCTGCAGGGACAAGGAACAGCTGAAAGCTTGGGGCTGCCTCCCTGCTCCCATATGGCTTTGTGTGGGGGAAGATTTGGAATGGTGTGATTAAACCCCCAGGAGAGGCATGCAAGGCAAACTGGAGAGCAGCCCCTCATCTGATTTCTTCTGGGGACTGCTTTTCCCTTCACAAGGTCAGCCCTCCTTGCCGTCCCCTCTGACAGAGCACGGCGGGTGTCTCTGGGAAGGGATCAGTGGCCTTCGGCTGCATCTCCTTATGGAAATTGCTTTAACCTTTATTTCCATTTGTTGGCCCGACTGCTATCCTGTCCCTGAAGCGGAGTGTGGTTACACCTTTCTGCTTAAGCTGGCATGTTTAGTTTAAAACCAGAAGAAATAAGAACTTCTCAGCTTTCTAGAAATAACTTTTCTTCTCTTTTTATCACCTACAGAATGCCTGGAGAGTTTCAAACTAATAACAAGATTATGTAAGAGAACAGGAAATAAAAACACACATATATTTGGTTTCTGCAGAAACAGCCCCATTGCATTTAGTCTTCCAACACAGTAAATGAGCCCTCTATATACTTTGGCACTACAAAGCATTTCAAAGATACTTCTGGTAAACACCAATACCATATCTATCCCTCTAAACCTCGTTTTTCAGATATGTATACATTGTAGAAGTGGAACAAAAGTCAGCTTCAACATTTTAAGCAATCAGTTTGATTCTGGTCACAGCAATTACTCTTTCTGTCAGCACGAGGAAAATTTATGATCAGGAAATCAAAGTGTCTAACTTACTCCTGTATAATGCAGCATGAGATGCATGTAAATTGTATCACCCCCCTGGAAAACCTGCTTCCTCTCATTTGCCTGAGCAGAGCTGGGCGGCCGCCGTGCGCGGCACAGAAGGGCAGGGCGTGCCCAGCCCAGCCCACGGGCAGGTGGAAGGAGCAGGGCCATGGTCAGGGCTGTGCTGCCATGCCAAGGCAGGGTCCCACTGTGTCCCCATCCCTCCCCCCATCCACCCTGTGCAGTGCTGCCAGAGCCAGCCATTCCACCACTCGTCCTGACCTGCTTCTGCTATCCCGGAGCAACACGTCAGTTCCAGCTGCATTGCAACCCTTTTCTGTCATCCCTTCTTCGAGGAACACCCAGCTGTCTTCAGGCCTTCACATCTGTCTTTTTTTCTTTTCAGGAGTGAGACATTGACAGCTTTCCCTTTTCCCTTCTCCCCTTCTTCCTCGTGGGTTGTTTGGAAATGGCTGAGGAAAACGGTGATCAGCCAATTTATGTGACACTCTCTCAGATAAACAAATGGGAAAATGGGACTTTTGAGGCTTGTCTGGACAGTGTAATTAAAATGATCCTTGTGTGGCAGTTGTAAATTGACCCTTGGCAAACAACCTGGCTGGTCAGATCAGATTGTGGAAAGAGCTTCATCATATCTTAACATGGGTGATTTTGCATTTTAGTAATTCTATAATTTTTTTTCTTCTCTTTGGAGAATTCTAATGGGTTTATTTATAAAGTAGCATAGATTTTGGGACATCTACTTCATCTCCTTTCACTGAATCACCTTCTCCTACAAATAGTTCAGGTTCACAATTCTTTTCCTGGGGAGTTAAAAAAAAAGAAAGAAAAATGAAAGAAGGGGAGGGAAAAGGAAAATAGATCTCGTTTCACTCATTTCAGTTGACGAGAATCAGTAAACTTCCCAGATCTGAGGACCTTTCCTTTTGGTAATACATAACCCTCTCTGACTACATTCATTTAATTCTTCAAGCTCACTCTGTTCTCAGGTTTCTAGTTCTTCATAGTACATTTTTAACACATAGAAATAATGTCTGAAAGCTAATTACATTAAACAACTTCAAGGTAATTTCAAACTTAGTAAGGCTTGTAGAAAAATTTATGTCTAGCTTTAAAAATCATTTCTGTTAACAATTATACAAAGAATATAATAAATACTTCTGCTCTGCTGAGCAGGATTTTGCCTTTAGAAAAATAATGTTACCATTACCTGTTTTTATCATAGCGGCAAAAAAAGAACCAGGTGAGTTTGAGTCCTGGTGTGCTCAGTCTCCCTTTTCACAGTCACCCATTAGTCTGATCTTCTTCTCTAAATATTTATGATCCAAGCGTATGGTGTGGATAAAGATGACAGAAATTCAGCACAGCTTTGCAGTAGGTGCTGGGAAAGCTGTATCCCTCCCTTCCTTCCTTCCTTCCTTCCTTCCTTCCTTCCTTCCTTCCTTCCTTCCTTCCTTCCTAGCATGGTTTTCAACATCCATCTTCTGTTCCTTTGTGGTTCTTTTTTGTGGCATTCAATATTTACCAGTGAGAATGAAGCTTATTTTCAAACTTAGAGGCTTGTCTGTACATCTTGTCTGAGGAAAGGGACTTTGATGTGATAAATGCACCTGACAAGGCCTTATTTATTAATGTATTTCTTGAAATTTATCATTGGTGTAGTAGTTAAAAAACACAACTTGAGACCATGAGGAAATGTGTGGGAAGCGTATCTGGACTTAGTTAAGAACTTTGGAAGAACGTGAGAATTCACATTTATTAAGCCAAAATATAATAAATTCACAATGTAAAATACAACTCCAACTAGGCCAGATGATAAACGTTTTAATGCAATGCATGCAGCTGCTCCACTCTGTTCTTTCCAGTCCTTTTCTGTCTGGTCTATTTACCTCCCCCTAATAGCTGCAGGACATATTTATTGGGACCTAAATTTTCCCTAGTTGTTTGCAGCACAACTTTGTGGTCCAAGGAAAGGCTCATTTCTTTGAACAGTTTTCCCAGTAAGAGCTGAAAACAGCAAATGTTGAATTAAAAACTTTATAAGCACATTGCAAAGCAATTTCACTGGGTTCCTGCTTCCTGGGGAGCCGAAGAGGGGAGAAGGTAAGAGCTGTGTGTGACGTGCACTCTGCCTGCCTGAAGTGGCTGTGCCCCTCTGCAAGGCTCCTGCTGACTCCCTGGGAAGCTGAGGAGTGAGAACCTCAGCTGACAGACAAATCTGTGTCAGAGGGAAAACAAAACAATGCAGGGCAATGAAAGAATGTGGAAGGTGAAGTCAGGTGGTGGCTGAGCTGGGTTTGGCTTCAGCAGTGGTTGTTGCTCTCCTGTATAGGGTGATTGGGCCCCAGGTTATAGATGTTTCAGGAAACAAAGCCAGTCGTTGAGGGAGTGCATGTTCTGTATTAAAGTCATTCTGGAACCTCTCTCACCCAGGCATATGAAGACAATTTTTGTGTGTGAGGCAGCAGGTGAACAACCCTGCTTATTCAGCAATACAGAAGTAAGAGTAATGTGATAGAATTAGTGAGACCTTCACAGATATGTTTTTTCTAAGTAAAATAAGAAGGTCCTGCCCTGGAAAGAATGTATAGATTTTTTGGTTGTCCTCTTTGCCAGCTGCAAAACCTGAGACAAATTGGCACTATGACAACTTCTTTTGTAGCAGCAAAACAAAGATGTGTGTTGTGGGAGCCTCTGGCCAGCTCTAAGGTGATTAGTCACCGTACCATGCCTGGGAAAATGCATTGTATGTTAATTTGTGCAGTAAGGACAACACTGACACACTGCAGTTTGCATAGTATGCTGTGCTTTGTTTTAATAACACTAGGCAATTCTCATACCAGGAAAAACATCCTCTTTATAAAATCAGGGGACCCAAATATTGACCAGTAAAAGTGAAATGCTCTCTGTGAACTGCAGAGTGTAAGGGAATTAGTCTAAAAACACTAGCCTCAGTGGAGGGTGGAGGGGGAATATGATAAGACACTGGACTTAAGCAGGGGTCAGGGCACAGGTATGCAGAGTTTGAAGGTGAAAATGAAAGCACTGAAGTAATGTGATATCCCTCAGGTGAGAATATCCGCAGCTCAGCAGAAATTTCAGCTGTCTGTGGCCATTGTGCCCCTGTCACAGACTCAGAGCCCCCGAGTGCACCAATGAACTTGAGGGAGCAGTCCCAGCTACTGCCTGTATAGAGCTGGGTTTCTGACATGCTGACTGCAGCAAGGCACAAGTGTTTGGGGCATGCTCTTAGGGCAGTCCAAGCTGTGAAGCACACAGCTGTGGCTGTTTTACTCCCAGCTCGTGTTGGTATGGGTCTCTGCAATGCAGCCCTCCCTCCACAAGCCACAGGGACCATGATGCATATTCCACACTGGCTTCCCAATGTGTGAAATTCTTAAGCAGATGGTCTTACTCAGCATGACATCTTCAAATCCTCAATTTTTTTGTAGGAGGTAATTTTTTCATAGGTGTGTATATTGCACAGAACAAAGGCACAGATCATATTCACATGGTTCCAGGAATGTTTTCACAAGTTTTGGCAACAATTCTTGATCTAGTGACTGTGTGGCATAACACATCATTGAGCTTGTTGGCTGTGGGAACACATGGTGAGACAATTTTGTGGCTAAAATGGTTTAACCTGCATCTATGTGCCATGGGATGGACCTGCTGGGTGTACTTTGTGTGAGGGAATTGGATTAACCACTCCCTGGTGCTGCCAATAGGATTTTTGCTGGGTACTTTCCTAGGGACAAGTAGAGCCTTTGCCCCATGAATCCTTTTTTGGACAGACTTGAACAAGCAGGTCAAATACTGGAGATTCTTTTGAGTGGCCACTATCTTCTACAATCACTGGATTCATAAATGCATTTCAGACCACTGATGTGTCCCATATACTTCTGAGTTGAGTATAAACCAGAAAATACACAATTTCGTGGCTTTTGGAGGGCTGGGTATGGATTTTTACATACAGCATCATGTCCTGTTTATTTTTATGAAATAGGATAAGAGGGAGAAGCTAAGGACAGGACAGAACATTTATTTTCTTGAAAATGAGACATCCATAACAGAGAGGATGAAGATAGACCATTTCAGGTTAGTGTAGTGTCAGTGCTGTCCTCTGTCTCTATGTGCATACATTCCCTCATTCCGCTTCAGATTTATGGTTTTGTAATCCACATGCTCACTTGCAAGGTTATGATGACCCATAAAACACATCTGTATTGTCTCATGTCTTTGTCAAACTCTCTGTCTTCTGCTCTGTCTCTGGTTCCTTTCATTGATGCAGAAAAATGAGAAAAAAAGGACATTTTTATCACCTGGTTTGTTTATTCATTCAAATAACAATTGAATTGTTTGAATAGGACAGCTCAAAATCATAACCCTAATCAAATTATCTTAAAAATAAAAAGGCAAACAGAAAATCCCCCAACAAACCAACAAACCCAAAGAAAGTCTGTTGAGAAGCAGGTGAGTACAGCTTGGACCAAGGTGAGGACACAGGCTACTATCATTCCTGCAACACTCAACAATGTCTGTCACACCTACTGTGAGGCAGGGGAAGCAGACCTGTTTTTTTGAGCTGGTACTTAGGTATTCATAGAGACTTTGCTTAGATTGGCAGCAACACTTAAATGAAAAGTCTCGTGAAGAAATAGACACTAAAGATAATGTTATTCCTGTTGTTTCCATGGCAATGGACATGCTTGATGGACTATATCCATCATGTGTGCTCTGTAACCATCTGGTTTCACAGTCCTCATTTAAGACACTCTAGGAATAAAATGTAGGTAAACTTTAATCAGGTTTATAATTACTGTTGTCCTTACAGAAATTATTTAACATGATTTTTCAGCTGCCTCAGCATAAGGCCCAAAGGTCTTTTTAGGGTTTTATTGCCACATTTAAGGAATAGTTTAAGAATTGTTATTGTATTTTAGCTACAGATGCCACTGTTTCTTCTTGGTTTCTGAGACTATGTTATAATGACATCACATTAAGATTTTTTTTTCCAGGCTCCAAAAAGGTCACAGTTATTTTTTCCAAATGGCTCTGTCAAGCATAAAAATTAACCATACTTTGAGCTGGATTTTCTGTATTTGTAATGTATGTTTATGTTAGAGTTTCTGTCAAAACAGGCATTAAAGATAAATGTAGCTAATTAAAAGAACATTTGCTTAGAGCTCCTGGTAATAGATACCTCATTGTGGGGTCTTGAGGTAAAACTTACTTTCACAATTGATTCAGTTTATGGGATTGTGTTTGAACATTATAGAAGGCTATTTCAATTTTCCAAATTGTGCATATTAGCCTGAGAACAATCAAGTTAAGTCCATAAGTAAATTGCAGAAGAGAAGTCCGGGTGTACTTGCTAACTATGTAAAATGTTCTTGTTGGCTCTACTTCCTACACTTCATCATTTCGAATAATGCTTCCCAGCAGTAAATGTAAGTGAAAACTGGTTTTACAGAAGGGAAAAAGCCTATCTGGCACTGGATGAGTCAATAAGTTGCACACTGTAGCATAAGATAAAGAAAAAAGAAATTAAAAGATCCCATATCAAATTAGGTAATTGTTTCTTTTTATCTTACTTTTTTTACTAAACAGCTGTGCTCACAACATTAATTTCATTGCACATGACATCTGTGTTATCCTAGGGACTCCTATGCTGAGGAAAAGGTCAATGCCAACTGCCATTGCTTCAAGTTTCCACAAACTTTCAATGACCAATAATATTTTGTGCTTTATAAAAAGAAAGTAAAATAATAATGTATTTATGTAGCACCTTTCATATTAAGGGATTTCAAAGAAAACTAGGAACTGTAGGCCCAATCCTTTAGTTGCATAAACAAAACTCCCATTGATTTCAGCAAACTTACGCCACAGTAAAGAGGGCAGAGGAAAGGTGTCGGGATTTGGCTCTATGTATGCAGGCAGCAATCACTTCATCCACTAATAAAGTTCAGTCACTTTTTGGATGGGACTTGGCAGTTGTTTAACATGAGCAGTCTTGAGCTGACTTAGTTTAAATGGAAGGATAAACAAAAAAATAGTTCTCTAATTAAGATTTCATACTTAACTGGAAAAAACTTTGAAAAATTGAAGAGACTGGTTAGGAGAGACAGCTGGGGCTGGGTTTCTCAGGGTCTCCAAAGTGGAAAAGGTTTGGAAATGCTTCAGGTCAAAGATGCTGAGGAACATGTGAAAGTGCCATGGGGAAAATTACATAGGGATGTGTTTCAGACCTGGCAGAGGGAACTACTGCCTCAGGAAGAATATTGGGAATAAGCAAGGAACCTATAGGAGCTGAAAAAAGGACTGCTTTAGAGGAAATTCTTGTTGCAAAAGTTGAAACCAGTGAGAATTGTGTGAGAACTCTCTAATGTGTCATAAATCTTCTGCCCCAGTGTTCAGGAGGGATGACAATATTGGCCATGAGGACAGATGGGAAGGGATTGTTGGGAATGTAACATCCAAGTGCAAATTTCAGCTTCAAAGTTCATCTTGAGTGCGATGTATCTCCCATCTCCATCCGAGGAGTCTGGAAGATGTGCTGTTGAGAACTGCAAGCTTTGTAACACCTTAGGGTGGAGTGAGCATTGTCACTACAGACAGGAGAGTGGCAAGAGAAAGAGCTGTACTTCCCTATAGGAAAAGGGAGACAGCCATGGACGTAAAAGTCTGACCTAAACTGTGTGCAAGGCTCTACACCAGGCTTTGGAAGAGATCCTGCAGGAGCACTAGGAGACAAATTAAATGCAGAAAGTGACAAATAATAATTTAACAGAACGGGATGACATTGAACTGTTACATTTTCCACAAAAATAATGTGTAAAATATAATCTCTCAAGATTTTAGGAAAACATGCTTTGGAAACAAATGGGCAACTTTTACTTGTCTTAATGAGAGGAATCAGGGGTGGCATTGTAAAGCAGGTAACAGGAGTCATGAATGTGGACAGCAGGATTTCCCAGTGGAAAGGGATGAAACCAGACTGGTAACTTGTTTAATACTTTCTCAGTGACTTGATGCAAATACGATTAGGGTCATGACAAAATGTACTGATATGCAGGGTTTAGAGGCATTGCCAATGCAAGTCTTTTGGAGAGAGCAAAGTCTAATAGCAAATTGGAATAGGATAAAATATAATAATAAAGATAATGTAAAAAAATCTGCTAGAAGCTCAGGGCTCATCTGTTCATAGAAGAATTTTACTTGTTGATCAAGGCTTGACTAAAAGCCATCAATATGATGTAACCACGAAAAGACAAATCCAGTTCCAGAATTTGTCTGTCAAATTACTGCCGGTGTGGGCAAAAAATACTAGCATCACCCTACAGGGCATTGGCTAGATGTCTTCTCAACTTCTGTCTTTAGAAAAGCTATTTGAAAGCCTAGCAGATGCAGACAAGGACCCACGCAGGTTCAAAAGAAGTGTCTTTGTCCCTCTGAGAGGATGGAAGAGATAGTCTTGGTCAGACTGGTGAAATGAGGGTAAGGGGGAGGGCACAAGGGAAAGCAGCAGGGAGAAAGTCATTCAAACTAAATTAAAATGTTTCCACATCTATGGTGGGTGACAACTGAGAAAAAACAAGTTTAAGTTTGAAACTAGAAGGCAACTCCTCATTCTTCGAGCAAGTGCATTTTGGAATATTCTTCAATTGAGTAACAGAGGCTGAAACCCAACAACTTTTATGTTGGAGTGTATGAAAGAAATTATACAATGTGTTTGCTTACAGTAACAAGGGAATTGACTTAATGGCCCAGAAAGTTCCTCGGAGCCCTGTGTTCTGATATCCTCTGCAGCAAACACTATTGCTGTATAAGAGATTTGAGCAGAAATTAAGTGCAGTCCTGTTGAAATTGAAGTGGGAATTTAAGTTCCCCAAGGGTAATTAGCCTTGCTGTGTGTGGTCAGGACATGGAAGAGGCATTTAATGGCTGCAAATATCAGTAGGGCTTTAAGTGGTGGAGGAGATTATAAGTTACTGGGATATTCATATAGCAATACTCACTTAAGTTCAAGGGACGCGTCCTTTTGAGCAGCAACTATTAACACAGCATTGGGATACTGGTTTAGCTTCCACTGAGGTGACAACTGCTGTGTGTGACTGTCCCTGGCCATCCCAGATGTGGAAGAAACAAAATAACCCAGCTTGTCTTTCAATTAGCAATTGAAAATGTCCTGTTTTGGGGGATAGCTTTGAATGCACACTGCTATAAAAAGAATCCACTTGTAACGATTAAAGAGACACAGAACACCACAGTCTTCATGCAACAGGATACCAAATAGAGCAAAGAGGAGAAATCAGCCTCCATTTATCTAAATACAGACACATTTTTCAGCAAAATGAATCAATTAAATTGGAGAGTGTTCTCAATCTGCTGTCTTAACATCTCAGTTTTAACATGCAGCTTAAAATGGGATCAGTGAGAGGTACTTTGATTTTAGACAGAATTTTTTTGCCAGCACGAACACTGCCTGGCTTATGAAAACTGTTGGGAGTTGTTATCTAACAATACTATCATATGAAACAGTACACAGTGATACGGGTTTTTTTCTAAACTACTAAAAAACATTAACAATTAATTATGTTAGAGGCGTGCTATTAATTGTGGGGTAATTTTCACCATGTGTAGAATATTTAACTGCACATTTTGTCACAGTGCAATTATAGGAAATGTTTTTACAAGATGTCTCTCTGGCTGTATATACATTGTGGTTGCTCTAATTATTTTCCCCTGCTATAATGTACAACATTCCCAGGATCCTGTCTTGTAAACCATTCACTGATAGACAGGATACATAGGTAGTAGTGTAGCATAGTTTTCTCTTAGTTTTATATTTTGCTGAGAAATAAATTTGAAAAAGTTGTGCAATCTGTGCACATGTATTAGTCTCGGCCTTTTTAATTATGTTAGACACATGTCCAGGACTTTGTTTCCAGCTCTGTGATGCTCTAAGTCCCTGAGGACACTGAAATAACTGAGTGAAATTAACACTGAAAAAATATATAATAATTTGCCTCAAAATGACCACTGCTATTTGAAGTATGCTGTGCAGCATGGTTCTGCTCTGAATTTTCACTCACATTGTATATGTGGATGCAATAATGATGGGCATGCAATTAGTCAGCAATTGGCAGACACTGCACAAGTCACCACTCTACACTTAATCTCTTCCTGGAATAATGGGAGAATAATATTTGCATTGGCTTATAACCAAAAATCTCTTAAATACAACTTGATTTTGTATATTTTACCCAATTGTATAATTGTATGGACAAAATTTGTATATATTAAATGGCATATGCTACATGAAATTTTCTCAAATATAGTGTTAGCTATTCTAAAAACAATTTCTCCAGACATATGGTAATACAATGTGGCCAGCACACCTGTCTGGCTGGACAGAAAAACTGCAAGAAAGAAATAAAAATTATCTGACTCCTTTTACTTCCACCTGACAAATCAATGGAGATTTCACTGATGACGTTATTCTTAGATAATTATAAATTTAACATAAATTGGAGAAATATCCTGTCTGTTGTCTTGTCAAGGTAAGAGTAGTCTTTTCCTGATGCACCTAATCTTCACCACCTCCACACCCAAAAAAACCCCTGAAACCTCAAAACCCTCCAAAACCTTACACATAAAACATTTAACATGGTGGGTCACATTTTTTAAAATATCATTTTAGAAAGGCTATAGGATTAAGAATTGCTAGCTATGTCGTTGTATCACAGAAAAATGAGATTTTGAATTTCAGTATAGCTAGAGTTTGAACAAAATCTTCACACTAAAGCTTTGAAATAATAGTTTGGTACCACATGCATTAGGTTAGACCCACTGACAAATTCACTGTGAGTTTAAATTCTGATCACACCACCATGGTAAGCATCAAACCAGTCAGAATTCATATTTTGTTTGGACTTTATGTAGGACATCTGAATCAGTCCCTTATCTCAGTCATGTTCAGTCTTCAGGTCTATCTTCATCTAAATATGCAGACAAAAAGGTTGTAATGGAACTGAATCTGGGTGTACAATGAAAATGAAAAATGTAAAATTTGAGGCCTTTATTGAGTTCTGAGGTTCCTGGAGACTTTTTCCTTATTTTTGGCTGGTTGAGGCTCATGTCACTGCACAGCCTGCATGGTCCACTCTCCTGCAGGCATGGGTTTGCCAAGCCTGCGGGAAGGCTCCGTGCACAGACACCACGGCCACGTCCAGCCCCGTGTGTCCGGGCTTGCTTCACACAGGCAGCCAGCGTGGGACTCACCGCTGTCCTGGGAGCACACGGAGCAGCCGTCACTGCCTGATCTGGGGGAAGCAGCTGAGACTTTCTTCCGTTTTCCCATCTATAGAATGGTTCCGTGGCAGGAATCATAGATTAAAGGTTCTCTATACGTTTTTGGAATTATTTGTTATCTTGAAATCAGATCACAAGGGATATAAAATTCCAGTAAGTGCTTGTAGCACAACACAGCATAAGCAATTGCTGATGGTATGAAGAAAATTTATTAAAATCAAGCATAAAGGACTTTGTTTTTCTATAAAAATGGTATATTAATCTGTTAACTTCTAAATTCAGATTTTTTTTCATAGAAATGCACTAATTTCAATGTTATGTTTGCTATAAAGAAAAGAATAAACCAGAATCAACCCAATACTGTGGTGGTTTTAATATCAACATCTATAGATCATCAATGGTAGCAGTTCATATTTGTTCATGAAGTCCTATAATATATATTTTTTATTTAGAAGTCTTAGTTTCTAATATTAAAAGGGTAAACTGATATAAGAGCATAACTTCAAGCCACTTTCCAGGAAGGACTCTAAATATAAATAGGGCTAGGAAGGAGGAGATCTAAACTAAACTTTAGAATTATTCCTAATTTGGAGCTCTTTGGAGCTTTTTTGTCCCAGGAAAAAAAGAGAAGTGATGAATCCTTTAGTCTTTTAAAGTTAATCTAGGTGAGACATTAGAAAGCACAAGAAACAATCTTTCACTGGCAAGTAAAGGGCAAGTTGACTTTTTATTTTCTAATGACTAATTCTATTATTTTAAGCAATTTTGCTAACCAAAGAGCACAAAAGACAGCAATCATGAATAGCTAAAAGATAATGATACAAGTCCTGTTTTATCTTATTTATTTCATTTCATTTGATAGCACAAAAACCCCCAAAACCTTAAAATGTTGGTTTAGTGCTTTTTTCATGAAGGACTTCCTGATGATGAGCTTTGTGAAGATCATCCCCTGTGCTACAGAGACAGATGTTTTCTGTGGCCCTGATTCAATAAAGCAATCCTGTTCAGGAAAGCAGTTAAACCAGAGAATATCCCAACAACCTGCAGATGAGAACATGACAATTTTTCAGTATTGAAAAGAACCAAAAACATATGCTTTAATGTGACATCTTTGACTGACAGTCAGCTTCCCTCAGATTATCCAGGGAGGAATTGAAACCAGGTTAACTGGGGGCCTGAGTGAACGTATGAGCTTTTATAGATCTGATTTTTCCATTACTTATAAACTGTTCTGAGTATCAAACTAACTTCAGGTCAGATTATTCCAAGTTTGGCAATTATTTTTCCTCATCCAGTTCTAAATCTCCAGCTTGTGTCCTTTCCTGAGACAGTAGGTCAATGTCGAAGTGACACATGATGCCAGTTTCTTATTTTGTGTTGGCCTTATGTGTCCACACTCAAGAGCTGGATGACAACACACACTTCTGAGTGTCATGATTCTGACTCCAGAACCTGTGTATGAATCTCTATTTATGTCTATATAACTTTTACAAAAAGGCTTATCAATTTTTTTCTTTGCAGCTCTGAAACTTTGGGCAGAGTTTCCACAGGTATGAGACAATTTCCTCTTCCCATTCCAGTCAAGTGAAGTCCCAGGAGACTGGAAAAAGGGAAACATTGCATTCGTCTTTAAAAAGAGTAAAAAAGAGGATCCTGGGAACTGCCAAGCTGTCTGCTTCACCTCTGTGCCTGGGAAGATAATGGGACAGATATCCTAGAAGCTGTGCTAAGGCACACAGGGAACAGGGAGGTGATTTGGGACACCCAGCATGGCTGCAGCAAGGGCAAATCCTGCCTGACCAAACTACTGGCCTTCTATGATGGGATGACTCCATCAGTGGCAAGGGAATGGCTGTGGATGTCACCTGTCTGGAGTTGTGTAAGGTCTTCGACATGGTGTCCCACAATGTCCTTCTCTCTAAACTGGAGATGGATTTGATGGGTGGACTGCTAGGTGGATGAGGAAATGATTAGATGGTTGCATCCAGAGCTTAGTGGCCTATGGCTCCCAGTCCCAATGGATATCAGTGACAAGTGGTGACCCTCAGGAGTCCATACTGCACCAGTGTTATCCAATATCTTCATTAATGATGTAGATGAAGGGATTGAGTGCAGCCTGAGCAAATTTGCAGATGACACCAAGCCGAGTGGTGTGGTTGACACACCTGAAGGAGGGGATGCCATCCAGAGGGACCTGGACAAGCTCAAGAAGTGAGTCCATGGGAATCTCGTGAGGTTTAACAAGACCAAGTGCAAAGTGCTGCACCTGGGTTGGGGTTGTGGTATCAACACAGGCTGGAGATGAACAGATCCAGAGCAGCCCTGCTGAGAAGGATTTGGAGTTGCTGGTGAGTGAGAGGTTGGGCATGACCCAGCAATGCGCACTTGCACCTCAGAAAGGCAATTGTGTCCTGGGCTGCATCCAAAGCACTGAGCAGTAGAGTGAAGGAGAGGATTCTGCCCCTCTGCTCTGCTGTCTTGAAACCCCACCTTGAGTACTGCATTGACCTCTGGGGTCCCCAGCACAGGAAGAACATCAACCTGTTGGAGAGGAGGGCCACCAAGATGGGGCCAATGAGGAATGGAGCACCTTTCCTATGAGTAAAAACTAGAAGAATTGGGATTGCTCAGCCTAGAGAAGAGAAGATTTCAGTGTGACCTAACTGCAGCCTTCCAGTACCTGAAGGGGGCCTACAAGAAAGATGGAGAGAGGCTATTTACAAGAGCATGTAGTGACAGGACAGGTGGAATGGCTTTACACTGAAAGAGAGCTGATTTAAATTAGATATTAGGAAGAAATTCTTTACTGTGAAGGTGATAAGACACTGCTGAACACAGGTTTCTCAGAAAAGCTGTGGATACTCCATTCCTGGAAGTTTTTAAGGCCAAGTTGGATGAAGCTTTGAGCAACCTGGTTTAGTAGGAGGGGTCTGTGTGCATGAGGGGGGTTGGAACGAGATGATCTTTCAGGACCCTTCCAACCCAATCCATTCTATGATCTATGATTCTAACTAGGTCAAAGTAGATCTTCAGCAGATTGGCCACAGGACAAGAAACTATGGGACACAGGTCTATAGCGTGGCCAGGGGAGGAGGAGATGACACAGCTGATATTCAGACCCCATGGGTTTTGAGTAGCTGCTGCTACCACAACTGCTTTGAAAGAAGAAAACATTCAGCTCTAGAGAGGACCATGTCCTCTCCATAGCTTGCTTTTTGCATTTTCATTCTTATCACTGTGAACCATCTAAACCACACAATAGTTCCTTTCCCCACCTTAATCACATCCCCATACTACCTCTGTTGAACAGAGTTGATGCATTTACAAGCTGGAAACCTGCTGGCACTGACCAGTCTTGATGATTGACCTCTGTTCTGGTACAAGCTCAGTTAGTTCATACAGGGTCCATATGGCAGTTTTCTCCCCTCCCTCCCCCTTCCCTTCTTCTGATTCTCCGAAAGTCTGCAGTTTTGTATGTCTTTTGCAGTGTCTCCCCATGAGTATTCACTTCTGTTGGCACTTTCCATAGCAGTATTAATAATGACATTTTGCTGGCATGGGGCCAGCTGTAAAAGTTTATGGAGTAATTTTGTAATAGAGCTGCAAGAGCTTAGCAAAAACCCAGCAGGTGAACAAGCTTTCCCCCTCACTCTTTTAAAATAAAAGTTCTCCCATTCCACAAGCTTTGCAAAGCCTTTGCACCAGAGTTTCTTGGAGGCGAGATGTTCATATTTTAATGTGACAGGTTTAAGAACCAGTGTTCTCCTGTGGCACTCCCACCTCCAGCTGCAAGGCTGTGCCCCTAGTCCCCATTCTGAGCCATGCTCATTGCAAACATTGAATATGAAATTGCTGTTTTCCCCTTGCCCTCCACCTTCCAGCTGCATATTCCCACCCTGGTTCCCTGCTTGGAGCAATGATTTAATAAATATATCTACAATAATCATCAGCGCCTCTGCCTGCCCTCCCCCTCCCAGCTGCAGTTTCCCACCCTTATTTCTCTTTTGTGCCATGATTAGTCCATATGTTTAAAATAAAACTCATCATCTCCTTCTCCCTTCCTCCTTCCAGCTGTGGATTCTTCCTGCCTCCACCTTACCCAGATTTTCAGATTTGGTTAGTAGGTAAATTTAGTAGAAAAATTGAACCTTGTACAGTGCCTCCCCTTCCTGCTGCCTGCCATTTCTCTGTTGCTAAAAAACCAGTGGGCTTTAATGTGAAAGCAGATCACAGCCCTCAGTGGTGCTGACATGAAGCCATGAGCGATCTGAAGAGAGCAGAAAGATTCCTCTGCGTTTGAATCCCTCTCCTGACTGTGTCTCAGCCATGAGGAGCAGGATCCTGGAAGATGAAGCTGTAGCCAGGACTGCAGTCCTCTGTGTCGAAAGCCAAAGCTTTCCTGATACCTTTTGGTTCAGCTGTGTGAGGAATCACAGTATGATGAAATAGCTGAGGCTGGATGGCACCAACCCTGTGCTTCAAGCAGAGTCAGCTGCAGCAGGTGGCTCCAGGTAATGTCCAGTCAGGTTGGAGTATCTTCAGGACTGAGGCAGAAAAGACATTAAATACCCCAGTCTTTTCCATGTCCTTCCAGGTCCTAGTGACCTGTCACTAGGTTCCCTGTCCTATTCAGAAGTGGGGCCACATTTTCTATAGTTTTCCTTTTGTTGCTGATGTACCTGCAGAAACCCTTCCTGTTTTATTTCACATCCTGTAGAGGCCCAAAGGACTAGATGAGCTTCCTAACTCCTTCTTTGCATGCATGAACAATGTGCCTGTCTTCTCTTTGGGTAACCCGTCTTTGCTTCCACCTTTGCTTACCTGTTCTATTTCTGTTTTGTCAGGAGTGTCTTGCTCATCCATGAAAGCCTCCTGCTGCCTTTACTTAATTTCCTGAGCTTAGAGGAGCTTGGAAGACCAGTTCTCCTGGTCTCCTCTTCTATCCCACCCTGTTTTCCCAGGGATCCTTACAAGCAGATACATGAAGAGTCTAAGTTGGCTCTCCCTAACTGCAAGGCTTTGACTTTTCTGTTTGCTCTTTTCTTGGGATCGTGAACTCCATCATTTCGTGGAGCTCAAAGGCTGTGGCTACTTTCACATCCCTGATCAGTTCTGCCCTGCAGAATATGACATCCAAAACATCTCCCTTATGTGTGATCATCTTGATGAAATGTCTCACAAAGTTGTCATCTGTATGTTCCAGAAGCCTGGATTTCTTGTGTCTCGATGCATCATCCCTGAAGAAAATACTGGGGTGGTTAAAAAAGGCTTTATTTATTTCTTCCTGATCAGGACGTCGGTAGTAGGCACCCATTGCAATGCAGCCAGTGTTGGTCTGCCTTGTAATCCTGACCCACAACCTCCCAGCTAGCTCAGTGTCCAGCCCCAGGCCAAGGTCCACATGATCCTACTGCTCTCACACAAAGGGCAACTCCCCCTCCTTGCCCTCCCTGGGCAAGCCTTTCATTCCTAGAGAGCCTGCAACCATCCACAGCAGTGCAGCTATGGTGGGTGCTGTTCCACCCAGACCTGTGATCCCAGTGATACTACAGCCCTGCACACAGATCTCTCATCCCTCCTGTTTGTTCCCCACGCTGCTTCTATTAGTGCAATGAATTAGTGTCCTCCAGAGAGGCACCCAGCCAGGCTGATTTCCCAGGAGTGACGAGAGCTTTCCCAATAATGCTATCCAGAAGACACTTCCTAATTTATGATCATATGTTTGAGATGGCCTCCCTTCAGTCCTGTTTTGTTGATTAAGCTTTGTCAGGTGCATCCCATGTGTGATTGTAGTGTTCCTCGACTGTCACACGGTTGTAAAAAGCAAATCCCTACTGTCAACACCTGCTGTGCAACCAGTTGTTGACCCACAAGATCCATGCTCTCTCTGCAAGCCCATGTCACATGGGAGAGACATAAGGGCTTTTGTGTTGGACAACAGTCAAGGATGAACCATGTGGTATCTTATGAAGAGCATTGTGAACTTGCTGCCCCAGGGAATACTTTTTCCTCCCAAACTCACCCCAAGTACGCTATGTGGCAAGAAAGGGTCCTTCTCTTCCCTCTGCATTGAACTTTGCAAGGACTCCAAAGGCTTGGTGAGTTTTGGGGCTAGACTCGAGCCAATAAGAATGGTGGAAAACCAGAAATCCCTGCTCAGACTCTGCATCAGCACCTCTAATCCCTACATACCTTATTCTGAGAGATACTGATGGCATGACTCAAGTCAAGTTCCTTGTGGCAGGCCCTGGGGTGGTGATCTGCATGATGTACATGAGTGGGGCAGGCTGAATGTACATAGGGACCTTTTGGAGGTTAAACAATCACACAGGAGTAATGCTGAATCCACAGAAGATAGTTCAGTTTCAGGGTGACCCAGGAGGTTATGGTGTCTACAAACTGTATGATCTATCTTATGCCAGTGCGTTTTGGCAGCAATCCCACAAAATAAAGAGGAAAGGGCCACCATGTCACAATAGCAGTTAGATTAAGGTATTGATAATAATTGGTCTTGATGGTATGTTCAGAACCACACATAGTTCAAATCAGTTCTTCATCCATACAGCTTACATACTGTCATCTGGGATATGCATGAGCTTTTTGCAGAATGAGAGAGCTGCTGGAAGCATGGGGCCTGCACAGAAACTGAGTGATACTCTCTACAGTGTCACATAAAGCAAAACAGCTCTGCTGCCTTCTCTGGGACAGGGACCATGATCTTCTTGCCCATTTTGGAATGGCCAATACTGTTAATAATGATAATGAGGAAAATCCAAAGTTGTTGTCCAATTGTCTGTGTCTAATTGCCTTTAATCAGTGCCTTGCAAACCAAAAGTGGTTCTGCCAAACCGTGTTATTACCGTGTTATAACAGAGTGAGTTATTTTAATTGTTATTCAAAGTCGGTATTTTATAGGGGAAAAAAAAAATGCTTCTGTTCCACAGTGTTTCTAGTTGGCTGGAATAGATCAACATCTCATCTTTCACCTAAATAGGAATCCCTGAACTCCCTCAACTGCTCTTATTTCTGAGTCAGTTTCTAGCTGAAACAGCATTCCAGAAAGAAGATAAGATTATCCTTGATCAAAACAATGTTCTTATTCTCCACTCTGGCTGGAGAAACTCTGTGGAGGAAGTAGCTGCTGAGACAGGGAGAGAAGAAAAGCCAGTGTTAGGCTATCTTGGGACTACTCCACCTTCTGGAACAGAGAGAACTGGAAGTGCTCTGTATCTTGCAGAAATGTGAACTCTGCTCCACTGGTGTCCTCTGGCCCTGTCTCACCTCTCCCCTAACGTTTTCAGCATACTGTTCTCACAGCCCTAAACCTTTGCAACAAAGAGCTGTTTGGTTTACAAGCTTATGCACAAAGCCCAGACAGAAACCCCCTCTGACATTACAGTTGTCACCACGAAAGAGACCTTTGGCCCTATGGTCCAAGTACAGCAGTAGAACAAACATTCAGTGGTTGCAGAAAGCTGCAGGTCAGGGTAATCACAATGTATTGAAAACTCACCAAATAGTCATCAGTCAGAAGCACAGAGCCTTTGTTCAAAGATCAGATGAGCATCATCTGTTCGAAATACTTAAGGTGCCTTAGTATTTGTTATTTGACAGCAATTTGTAGCTGGAACAGTAACACCTGCAACAGCTGAGCATGGAGTACAACTTGTATTATGACCTCCTGCATGGTTTCATCCAAAGCCCATCAAAGCTGGGAGGAAGCCTTTGGCTTCAACTGTCTTTCAGTCAGGCATTAATCTAATGCACCAAAACTATCTCAGACAAAGTCCTTTTTATATCAAACTACCCTCTGAAACTACCTTCCCCCCCACCTTTTTTATTGCTTCATCAAAATACATCCAGCTGTTCCTGTTTGCTTGTAGCAGTACAATTTGCCCCAGACATTCCAATGGAAAATTGTGTACATATATAAGTCAGTAACAGCTGAATCCATTTTCTTCAAACTCCCCTATTTTAAATCTAATGGAAATGTAGAGAATGTGATTTGCTTACCCTAACTTAATTAGCTCAGTAATTTTAAGATTATTAGCACCGGGCTTTTTTACTTCTGCTCAATATGTTCCGAATTCCAACTCTTTGCTCATAGAAAAATGTTGTTACACAATGGATTGTTTTAAACTGTAATTGTCCAGCAAACTTTAAACACATATTAGGCCAGTACAGTGCAAAGAGAAAGCGGCAGTAATCTCTTCACTACTCCCAGCTGTTATTGGCTGCATGACATGATAATAATAATAACTTGCATTTCTGTAGAATATTTCGCTTCAGGAAAAAAAAATTGAAGGATGTTGGACTGCTCTCGAATAATTTATGAATTCCATATGTTTATAAGTGTCTTTAAATGCCATGAGGGATTTACAGTATGGAAATATGTTTGCTCCTAGGAGGTGTTGACTGTCTATGGGCAAGGAAGAACATAATTGCATTTAGGATACGCTGCAAATGCCATCTGCTTTGATGTCCTACATCTGTGCAGCTGTGGGGTTTAGCAAACTCTGCCCACCTGGGAACAACGTGTCCCAAGCAGGATGTAGAGGAGGACCAAAACTCCAGGATACTGAATTAAACAACTTCTGAAGGAGTAAGGAATGGGTTTTAAAGAAATGGACTTTCAGGGAAAACTAATAAATAAATGCCATTGAAGTTTTCCATTGAAAGGTGACAAACTCCTAGGTAACACAAGGGTATTAAACCCAATGCTTTTGAAATTTTTAGTCTTCTGTTCTAACAGACTAATCTGTGCAATGCTGTTAAAAAGGCTGCCCCATAAAATCATCCAGAGAAGTGACTGTTCAGTCTAAAAGGAGCTTGTGAAATGATGTTGGCAATTCAGTCAATCCAGGAACTAATCTAAGGCCAGGAAAGTTGGAGCCTTGATCTTAAGGATGGATGAGGTGCCTTCTGAGGGACTATAACATCAGGCAGGAGAGCAATTCATCCTATAAATACCATCCAAGACTGGGACAAGGGTCAGGGGCTGAAAACTGCATCTTTCATTTGTGTGGAGAGTCTTTCATGAAACTGGAAGTTCATGGTACATACAGATGTGTGGTTTGAGACAAGAAAATGCTCTGTTTTGATGTTTTCAGTTAGCATATTTCACTTTTCACATTCCCAAGTGAAAACATTCTGCTCTATTTAATTGCCCAAACCATCCCAGTTATCATCCATGCACATCTCCAGATGATTAGGAGAGTGCTGTAGCTTGGGTGTTGCAGGCCAGCGTTCACCACTGTGGCTACAGGTGCCTGACCAAGTTCTCTGTGGTCCCTTGTGCTTGGCTCTGGGGTTTATTGGCTCCCATGGGTCACCACAAGACCTGGATGGAGGGAGGACTTTCCCATTGCAGGGAATGTAGTCTGGCCAAGCCAGACCTGTAATGTGGAGGGTAGAGAGCATGGGCCCTCTGAGTAAAACTTTCATAATGGAAACTGTTGCTGCTGGGAAACCAGAAAAAATCTGGGATGACTTGGAAAAAGTCCATTTTGTAACTTCGATAGACCAGAATGCATTGAAAATGCTGAAGCAATATAAAATGACTGGGCTTTCTTTAACCTGAGGGATTGAGACCTGAAGTGTTTCACAATATCAAAATAATTTGAAAGCTCATTTAGACAGAATCAAAATAACCAGACCTCCTTAAAAACAAGTTGCTTTAGATTACAGAGCAGAAAATATAATAGGCTCATACGTAATCCACCAGACCAGAGCACATCCCAGGAAAGTCATTACATCTGAATACTGTTTCCATGGAGGTTGATAGCAAAACTCCTCCTGATTTTGCCGGCAGAAGTTCACCTCTTGGATGCAGTGTAAGTTACTCCTGTAAGAGTCAGCAAACATCTCTGTTCTAACCACAAAAAACCAGGACCACACCAGCACAAGCAAAGATTTTCTGTGAAACTTCCACTGCTAAATGAAAAAGCAGTAATGTAATTTAGCATGCTGATGACTGTTCCCCAAAGTGCATTCCCTGGTTAATGTGCAAAAGCAAATGAAAGGAACAAGTTTGTCTCCTCTGAAGTATTCATTATAGTTGGTGATTTTTACATTATTCCAGGCAAAGTAATTTTTGATATTCTTCCATATTTACTTCCTCAGACTCCTATGAAGCCTAAAGAGAAATTTTGTAGAAGATGGTGTTCTGTGGAAGATAGTGAAATACTATTTTCCTTTTCCTGAGTAAATTGTCAGCCTAAACTTACCATTTAACAACAGAAAAGGTAGGACTTAAGTGATATCCTAAATAATGGACTTCTCTGAAACTGTCTGCATGCTTAAATGACATCATACATAAATGTATGCCTTTATCTGAGTTTTGGCTTCCCAGACAATGAAATGACATTGAAAGTAATTACATTACATTTCATTACATGAAATTAACTTAAGCTTTTTACAATAATAATGGGAATTATAATGACAATAATATCAATTAATTATTATTATAAGTATAATAATAATTTTAAAGTGATAATAAATATTATAATAATTAAAAAGTAATAAAAACAAACATACATAAAATTACTAAATAAAAAGCAACAGAAGCTATGAATTTTTACTGAAATTCAGATTTTTATTTTCTAGTCATGTAATCTGAAAGAAATTTCAAGTAACATTTTAAATCTATTTTGGAGCTGTAATAATCCCACCTCTTGGCATTTTAATTAAATTGCAGCACACCTCTGTCTCACTGACTTTTCTTATTTTTATTGTGTTCACAGAGTGCACTAAGATTTCTACGTGCTACCATTTTTCTGAAGAAGGTATAAGCATTAATCTCCTGCCCTGGCATGAGAAGTTTGGGTAATTCAAGTTTCATACAGAGATTTGTCCAGCCCCATTTAGAAGTCCTCTGGAGGTGTGAAGGGCTGATTAGAGCTGATTTAAATGGAAATGGTGTACAAACCTCTTTCTGGTTCTTGCAGAAATCACACAGTGAATTCTATCCAAAATTAATTTCCTTAAGCCATAGGTATTAGAATTGAAACCAGACACTGATTTTAAATATCATAGAATCACAAAATATTCTGAGTTGGAAGGGACCTACAGGGATCATCGAGTCAAATTCTTAAGGCATATCTTTTGTAAAAAACCCCAAATTAACACTTTTAAAATGAAAACTTTTTTAAAAAGTGAGATATTGTGATCCACATTTTTCAGCCTACCATCTTCAACATGCAGTGCAACCACTTGAGGAAGCATAAAACAAGTGTATAAAACAGGAATATCTTTCTTTAGTGATATTGCCAATACAATTGTCCACTCAACAATGTCAAGACTTTTTCTTTTTGTGGACAATGGTACAGAAAATCTCTGAAAAATGCCTTGAGGAGTGACTTAGATAGCATTTGCTGACACTTCTAAGATTGATAGAGGAGTAGACACTACCAACAGACTCAGAGGCTGTACACATAGTGCCCTGGAAGAGAACTGTCCTTCCTTTCTTCTGCCTGTACATGGTTAAATAGTGGTTTGTTGTGGCTTGCAGTACCTCAGAAAATTATTAAAGAAAGGGTAATGAAGGTCTAAGTGCAAAGTAAGCATGTAAAGGAGTAAAGTCTTACACTTTCCTGTCAGCATGATAACTTGTGAGACTTCTTCAGAGTCAACAGTGAAGCAAGATTCCTTTTCTATCCTAGCATCTGCCCTCCCACTTCTCTTGAGGTCACAGGAGCCATTAATTAAATTCTTTCTTAACCTTTCTCTTAAACCTCACAGTTTATTGCACTGTCACACTCTGGTCAGCAACTTCTATCCCAAATCTGCCCCTGTTCAGAAACACTGACCAGTTTCAAACACCCCTATAGCATACATGCTGAGACAGGGCAAACCTGAGCCTGAAACAAATATTTTACGACTTACAGTGATTTTTCAAGGTCTTGAATCGACATCCCTCCATCACAACTAAGCTCTACAAGATGTAGAACTGCCATCATAGATGTTACTTTTTATAGATACAAAATTTACTATTATTTTAATATTATTTATTTATTATTTTATTTTACTATTTTATTATTAAATTTCTTAAAAATAAAAATTAAGTGATTGATTTGAGCACTGAACTTCATAGGCCACAACTTAAAATTGCACTTGTAATTTTTCATTGAATTGATTATAGTTTCTGAGCTGCTGTGTTCAAAGACCTACAGCATACTTTATTTCATTTGAGCCCTGAATGAGAGTAACCATCCAGGAGGAACTGATTTGCTTTCAGTTTATCTACCACAGTTTGTGAGATCCCAACATGCAGACCTTTACTTAATCTGACACATCCTTTACAGATACCTGGGTATGAAATACTGTATTAGAGGTTAATAAAATGCTAAGACACCGTTGTGTTTTCTTCCTAACAAGACATTTTCTTGTGAAAGGGAGTGTGGAAGTGTCCACATTATGAGAGGGGGAAGGAAAGACAGTTTAGGATCTGTGTAAGAACCAACAGACCCTACTGATGCATCCTCTTGAAAACCTGAAGCAAAGATCCTTGCTGTTTTACACAGAGCAGAAGACTGAGAGCATACATCAAATGGGGTATCAATGCTGTGATGTAATGTGAGCAGAAGAACCTCATCCCATGCTACACTTTGGGACTGCTGGAGAGAAAAGGGGAAAAAACGAACAAAGGGGAGAAGTTTGCAAAACAATATCACTCCAGGAACTAAAGTATTCTGGTATTGGTCTAAGATTCAAGTAGAACTATATATAGAGATATATTCCCTGCTACTCATTAGTTAAAATCAAAAAGCATCACCTGACATTCTTTACAAAATATTGTGTGGGCAAACTCCTGGTTCAGGAGTGCAGAGGTCTGTCTGCCTTGATGCACAATGCTCCTGACCCTGCTTTGCCTTGTAGGATTCATCCTGCACTGTCCTTGAGGCAGTCACAGAGACTAAAACGGGATCTCTGCAGTGCTACTCAAATACCAGAGGTGTCAGCTTTTAGACAATGTGAGGACAGCTGACAGTTACCTTAGGTTTGAGATCCTAAGGTTATATGCTTAGAGTGCTCCCCTATGCTCATGGCCCATGGGTACATCTCAGACATCTTTTCATTTCCTTTTCTTATCAACACTTTGTATGTGTGTTCTGCATGTGAAATATTTAAAAATAGCATGAGAAGATAAGAAACAAACTCCAGAGTTGTTCAGGTAAAATCAAGGTTGTGTTCTTGGTTAATAAGTGATGCCTCCAGCTCAACTTTGTGCCACCTTTTTCTGGAGTCTGGTACACCCTCTTCCCTGGTATTGGTATGTTCATACTGCAGGGAGGACACTGAGGTACCAATGAAGACTTTTTTTTCTTAGAACTGATCTATTGCTTGCTAAGTCAATCCATCTCCAGAGGAGCACAGCTACCAGTCAGTCTTTTAAAACTGCATGGATTAGCAACAGATGTTTTCTCAGTCATACAATGGAAAACACTTTTTGCTTCTTGTGAAGGAAGAAACATATTTTTCTGGACTTGGTACAGTCTGAAATGGTTTGGGTATGGTATTCATCCACAATAGCTTTGGTAACAACACATATAATATAAGACAACCATCTTGCCTTCAGTTATTTAAGAGAAACCTGACTCCACTCCTGAGACAAAAAACTCTGGCCAAAGGAAGTTGAGTTGGCTTCTTCTTTCTCTGAAAAACAGACCACACAATTGTGGTGGATGAAAGAGTAGCCAAAAAATTAAGAGATAATTTTCAGACAAATATATTTTTTTTCCGAACACAGTATCTTTTCCCAGTCCTTCCACCCTTGTGATATGAACTACTGCATATGCTTCATAAAATTACCATCTACTGCTCAGTTGTTTATTTTTGTAATCACTGGATTTCATTTCATTTGTTTGCCTTTTGACCCTGTTTTGATTGTGGAGAATTTTAATAATCAAGGGATCTGTAGATTAAAGTCTATTTAATGCAATATGCTTTTCACATAAAATTGGAGGAATTTCACCAGCATTATTGACATGCTGATTTATCCCCACAATCAAGCACTGAAGTTACTAGAAATGGATTTTGATTTCTCTGCTTCATTCCCTTTTGATACTGATTTTGGTGGTTTGCCCCCCCCTTTTTTTAAATTCTAACCAGATAATTTTGTTAAATTCATTTAAATCTTGAAACCCAATCATGTGGTTCGTTTTAGATTTTTAAAATCTACCAACTTGGATTTTTCCAGTAACTTCATAGCTGAGCCAGGTCTGTTGACCCTTGTAGCTGCCTTCTCTTAAACAATCTGCTGAATTGTACAATACTCATCTGAGCATAATGTTAGACTTGAAATGCCACCAAGCGTATTTTATTTCTGAAACACCCTGATTTTCTAAATCACTCAGTGATTTGAAAGTCAATGGAACGAAGCTCAGAAGAAATGGGAGAACTAGATTTACTGTTAATTTGATATTTGGAACTGACATTTCACTCTGCATGTGAATGCTGAAAAAGCTGCCAAAACCAGGCTTTGCTAAAATATCATAATTACTGGTTCCTCTACTCCCAGATACAACATTGTTTGGTGAAAACAATATACTCTTCAGTCCCTTCACTTCACTATCTATTGTTTTATACTGGTTATTTATAAAAGGAAATGTCTGACTTTTTAAAATGGAATAGTTGTGTCAGTATTTGATTAACTTCTTCTCCCTCTGCATTATCAGTCTTGATTTAAACAGCAGGTCATTGTGTTCTGATTATCTCATGTTTTAACCAGTCAGCTCCTTTTGCTTTTGCCTTTTTCTCTACCAAGATGAACCTCAGGTTTTTTTCCCCTATAAGAATGTCTCTATATGTTATGCCACTGTGCTCTGAAATGGACTCTTGTCTCTTTTGGCATGCTGAGGGGAGCCATGGGCTAGTTGGTGTCTGAGGCATGTCTGGGTGCAGATGTCCATGGCCAGAGTGTCTTGGCTGGGAGTCCAGTGGGTCACTCCCCTCAAGCAAAGCCTTGGTGCTCACTGATAGTGCTGTGTGAAATGAGGTCCTGCCCAAGATGAAAACTGGTTCCAATTGACTTCTGCAAGAGTTCAGTAAAGGTCGACAGACACTCTCTTTCTGCAGACACTATAAAAAATAACAATGAGCAAAATGTAGATAATGCAAAATGTCAGGCAGCCTACCAAGAGGCATGGTGTAGCTAATCCTTGGTGGCTGTGCTGTTGGGTGGAGAGCACTCTGCTGTTTCACAGGACTTGGATGGCTGGATTCAGTTTTACTGTTACATACATGAGACTTCCCCAGATGAGACTGCAGACCTTCTCCCCTGTACCTCAACTGCAATTCTTCTCTCTCAGAATAGCTTACCTGCTCCGGAATAGCAGGTATCCAAGGGTGATTGCTACCTGTGATCAGTGCTATCTGCCAGGGGAGGAAGGTGATGTTGATACCTTCAGCAGGGCTCAGGACATGCCCTTCCAGCCCTGTGTACCAGAGCTGCCTTCTGCAGCACTTCTGACCATCGTCGTCTCTCTGAAACCAGACAAGACACGGACTCAACCAGCTGGATTATAAAAAAGCTGTTCTAAATTGAAGACCTTCATAGTTTTCTGACATGCTTCAGACTATTTCTGTGTCCAGCTGAAAGCTGAAGGTTTCCAATCTTAGTGAAGGACTTGACAGGGTATGGTTTGTAACAGCAATACACTGTTCTTGCTTGACTCTAAATCTTAGTGCTGCATTTCCTCGAGCAGCTGTCTGACACCCTGAAGCTTGGGAGGAAGGACAGTTGCAGTTTTCAGTGGTGGTCACTGCATAGGGCTGACCACTGGTCACTTGCCAGGACAGACCCACCTGTTGTGGGGCCACTGTGCTGCTAGTATGTCTAGAGGCACTAGTATGCTCAGTGTTTGGTGTGGGGCTGACTCACTACTGCACCCCTTTAAAAGTATCTGTTTTCCTGGCTGCTTGACATGGTTTTTCAGTTTCTTCCCAGAATCCACTGTCATGAGAAACCTGTCTTCTGCTAGTCAGGGCCAGCATGTTAGTGACAGCCTGCATACACTGAAAACTGTCTGTATGTTGGGTTGGGCTGTTGAAACTTCTTTTCCAAGTGTGTTACTTTCATTATATAGCATTTAGATTACACTTACTGTTTGTTTAACTTCTCTGTAGCAGATCTAGTTATTTCCAAAGCTGCTTGGAGCCTTTTATCATGATATTTTACTTTTTTCCCCTCATCTGTTTAGGTTTAAGCACTCTGTATATGATAAAAAATTGTTTTATTTTCCTGTAAAACACCTTGGATACGGAATACAACCCATATGGCAGTTTAAGGAAACAGCATCTCCCAAAGAGGGTGTTGAATGTGCACAAATATGTTCTTGTTTTTTACTAAGGGCACCTGCCAAAACCCTGCTGACACATCAAGTGTAAAAAAATATTTGGCATCAGTCATCTCCTCCAAAATTTCCTTGTAGATATTGGAAAATATTCTCTTTAATGTATTTATTTTATTCTGCATGGTATTTCCTGGTCCCTATGGTCACATCTGTATGGAAAAGTAAACATAGCATGGCATGTTCTCAAGTACTGAGGCAAACTAGTCCATCCTGGTAAATTTGCTGTCCCTCAAAATAGTGACAAGTTAGTAGTGGTGGGCCTTAAAAAGATTTAATCTATTTATCGAAACATTAACTTGTTTCATTTTGTTTCTCTTATATATCTCTTCTTGTTTAAATCTCTTTATACAGATATTTGTATGTAGTGTTGGCAATCACCAAATAAGATAGAACTACATGGCTGAGTTATAGTTGTTTTTTTAAACCAGCTGTTTTCAGCAGTAATAATTTAAGAGTTAATAGTAGTTCTTATATCTAGCTATCCAATTATTTTATGTAGTCCCAAATAGGATAATCTGCACTTAAATCCAAGTGGCTGAAAGAACTGTAGTCCATGAAGGAGCATGCAACAAGCCTCTGCCATCCAAGCACGTGAATCCTCACCTAAGAAAAAGACCTTGAAGTCCCCTTTGCTGCCCAGCTTCGGTTTGCCAAGTCTGAGAATGTTGTGGTGTCAGATGTCAGCACCCTCAGGGTGGTGAGGAGCAGGAGGCTCTTCCTAAGAGCACTGCACCAGTCCCAGATTAGGGGTGGGAACTACCTTGTGCCAAGCACAGGCGTATCCCTGGACCATGGCCCCACTCAAGGCGGCCCTTGTGCTTTGCAGAAGCTGAGTTGTGTTCCAAGAGCAGGTTTCTGTGGGATGACACACAGTTCCCCAGCACAGACCCCTCACTGCAGCGGTGTTGGAGGTGGCATAGGCTGTGCCAGCCCTGGGGCTGGGAGCAGCACCTTTGAGCAGCCTGATGATAACAGGGCTAGGATGCATTGCCATGTGTGCCACAGCCGGGGCGTCCACACCTGAGCCACACTCCAGCACGTGATGATGACGAGCCGTGTTCCTTGTTCCTTTCCTTATGCCACACTTCTGTTTCCTGAGCATGATTAAAGATTTTTTTTGCATTGAAATCCATATTGGGTTTTACCTAGCAAATCACAAATAATAGGTCTAATACTGAGCAACTATCTCAGTACCGTGAGCTATCCCTCACCCAGGGTAATTTGAAGCAGGAATTCAATCTTCCCCTGCATGTATGAGTTCCTCTTCAGTCCCATTAACTCCATCACTGGGCTGGCAACAGACTTCTAAGCTGCAGCTTCGTCTGAGTGCCTTATGTAGCCAACAGCATTCCCTGACACCCTCTCCACAACCCTCAGCAGCTCTCTCAGCTCTTCTGCTTTCCTAGGCTTTCAGGACTTAGTGTCCTCTTCAGTTCTGGCCTCAGGCTTGGAAAAGTGAATGCTGCCAACCTGCTTGGAGCCTACAGGGTATTTTACAATTAATAGCATCCCTATTGTTTCCTCAAAGACCACTTGGTATTTTCAGCTTGAACATATCTTTGCCATTGTTTCATTTCCTCTTTGTTTCCTCTAACAGCCTGTTTTGATTTAACTCTATGTGGTCAGTCGTGACATAGATTAAACTGAACTGTGAATAACATTTGAAAAACACATGAATAGTTGTCTTTATGCTGTTGGAGTTTGCACAGTGATACTTGCTTTTCTTATTACTCTTGCTGAATCGCCATCAGACCTGCACCTGCAGCCTGGTTCTAGCTGGAAAACTGTATATTTGTACCTCAAAGTGCCTGGCAGCAATCAAAACACCAAGTTAGTTTCTGGGCTGGTGGCTTTCTTCTAGTGCTTTTTCTTGAAGGAAAATTGGCTTTGGTCTAAACGTTTTCTGGGAACGTCTCCTTTCTCCTTTTTGCAGAGACTTTTATTGAAGTTTATTTTTCCCAGTTTTCACCACTATTGCTGCTCACTTTCCAGCCAATATTAATCACCCCAATGAAAAACATCAACCTCAGCTCTTGAAAGCATACCCCCTTAGGTGTCTTCTTTACGAGCTACAAAAGTCTGCATGAGGTTGCCCAAACATATGTTTGTGTATTTAACATTTCTCATAACCTGGCAGATATTACCTGCTCTATCATGTTACAGTGCAGAGTTTTCAGGTGTAATTCCTGTGTCTGGAAAACTTTTCCCTGCACACAGTGTGGGCTTGCAGCAGGCTGATCCTGCTCGCAGGATCTAGTGCTAATCTCTTGGCCCATATCCATGAAGATGACCAAATCACAGAGCCCTTTTTTAAAGAGGTATTTATTCTGTTTTGCTAGTGAGTGATAATTAGTAGATTTCCCACCAGAAATTTGAGAGAATCCATGGGACTGCAGGAAACAACAATGAGAAACACTGGAGTCTGAATTTCTTAGAAAGAAAAGTCCTCTTTTCTTTGATATTGTTTTGGTTGCTTATCACTTCTTGATGTACAAAAATTGGCTTTCAAGCTATGATGCTAATACAGGGCCACATTTTTTTGTGCCTGTACCTCCCCTGGATTTTCCTGAGCTTCCAACAGGGATTAATTTGGTCCAAAGCATCCACTCACAACTTCTATGGTTGCAGGGGTAGGCAGGCTTTCTGGCATGTGCTTTGCCGAGTCATTACATTCAGTCTCTGGGACACAGCTGTGCTGGGGCTGCTGCTCTCTCTCACAGACACTTCATGGAGCCTCAGGCTGCTGACACCGCTCACCTCCTTGTAGTGTTTCCACCTTGCCTTCCCTCGTTGGCCCAAACCACCGCAGTTATTGCCCTGCTTTCCCCCCTGCCCTTCCTTGGCAGCAGCACATGGAGTGTTGGGCTCCTGTGCCCGGCCACCCCTGTGCCCTGTGTGCAGGTGGCTCCCAGTGGTCATGCATCCTGTTGTGTCAATGTGCAGCTTGGATTTGGGGAGACACTGGAGGTTGCTCCTTATAAAGCAGAGGATGGAGCTCAAAGTAGCTCTGAGTGCCTGATTAACACTTCTAGGATCTCAGGTCATCCATTAACAGGACTAATATATGAGGGAGAACAGCATTCTAGTTTCGTCTGTTCCATTTCTGAGGCACTCCTTTTCTAATATAATTATTTTTCATCTGGTGATCCAGATAAAAGGAAGTTCTAATGTTATGACTAGAAATAAGACAAATTTTTAAAATTTTGCAAGTCCCCAATTTTATCTTCTTTTATTTTGTAACTTTTCCATAACTAAGCCACACTTTTCATGGTAGAAGAGAGATTAAAATGTTTTCCCCTGATTTTCTCAGGTGTGTAATTCCAGGAATTTAGTTCTGAACAGCCACGATAACCCCATTTTCACTGAACTCTGTCTTTTCATCCAGCCCAAGCAGTGAGTTCTAGTCATCTCTTTCTATATTCCCATGTGAATTAAAGAAAACATAATTTACTCTATTGCTTTTAGCAGAGATTGTACAAGATAAGGAAGTGGCAGCCCCTGAAGGTCTCTGGTCCTTTCTAGAGTGCAGCTCTAGGGAAAGATAGGAGGTTTCCTTCAGCCACGCCTTGAGTGTCACATTGTTTGTCCCCAGTCTAAGTCTGAGCAGTCGTGGCCTTCATGGAGGCCACCTAACTTCCTAAAGCTCCTATGGGGTAGGTAGACTTTGCTACAAAGCATCTTCTCCTAGATCTGAGTCTGGGTTTAAAATTCCACACTGGCTGCCAGCATTGGAACTCACTTTGTCTTTTTACTTGACAGGTCCTTACCCATAGATGTTTCCTCCTTGCAGACTACAACGCATCTAAAAGCCAAGCAGCCCCTACTTCTTTGTGTACTTTTCACAGTACATCTTGCTTTAAGGATCCTGGAGCCTTGTCTGCAGTGTATTTGCCCTGTAGGAGACTATTTCACTCTCATTTTCTTTCATCTAAGAGAGCAGCCCCGGCATTAAAGCCCACGGCACCACGCAGGGGTCCTGCCCATGCGCATGCTGACACACAGCAGCAGGTCACAGAGCAGCACACAGCATTGTTCTCCTTCCTGCTGAACACTGGTTCTTTGAATGCTGCCTGTGCCTCCAGAGGAAAACAGAAGATATGTCAGGCTAAGTTAATTTGTGGGGTAGACAAGCCAAACAGTATCTCTGTAAGGGTTTTGCACAGAATGTACCGGTGTCTCCAGACTTGGAAAGAGCTTGCCTTTCTGAGTCAGGCAATGGGAGCCAAATTCAGATGTGAATCTGAGTTCTCCAACTCTGGAGGGAGTCTGGGCTGGTGTATTTTACACCTTCTTCCGCCTCCCCTCATCCCACGAGTGTATTATGCTGGCCTAGCTTCCCTCAGATTTAGTTTTCATTTATGTTCACTGAGATGCACTCAGGCTCACATCCACCAGCCACAGTTTAAATCCCCCAGCTTTTTGCATGAATCCTGAACCTAGCCAGCCAAGGCTGTATTTAAGGAATTTAAGGAAGCCTTAAGTTAGTTAGTAACCCACCACCAAAGGGTTGAGAGAGAGATGAGTGGTGCAAGAAGAGCAGCTAACAGAGGAGCATAAATTCAAATCATGTTTCTCTCTTTTTTTTTTTTTTTGCCTTTGTATTCATTTGCTCCAGACCATTGCTAAGTGATAACTAATTATTAACTGATGTATTTTTGGGACCATGGTCCTGTGCTGATCCCAGGTGATCCTGGTGTGAACAGGACAGTTTAGAATGTGATTTCCTTCCACCACTGGAGCCAAGATAGGCATGGGCTACAGGTGAGCCCACAGCTTAATCAAAGACTAAGCATTTGCATGTGTCGTACTAATGTATGTGTGTCAACATGTATCTCATTATCAACAATGTAATTTATGACACTTTTCTCATCACTGATGGTATTGATAAATTTATCATAAATTCAATTATCAAAGTACATGCTTTGATATCCCGAAGAGAGCCATTTACCACTTCAGAAGAAAAGAGAGATCTATAGAAAAGCACACATACAGCTAAAACCTTAGCATATCTCATCAAAAATATATCTCCATTCATATTCAACTGTGACTAGGTACCTTCTATGTTTTAATTTAAATCACCTAATGACTATGCTCATATACTCTGAGTCATATTTGCTTTGCCTTTGCCGTTGACAAAGTCCTCAGGGGGACTAAGAATTCTATATATCTTGTGGAGTGACCAAGTTATTTCTTGAAATAGCTTTCCCATCTACGCCAGTTTTGATTGGTTTTGGTGGTACCTTACACTACACTTAACTGTGGTTTTCTCTCTCTCTGGATGAGTAACATGCTCAGTTTCCTAAGCTCCTAAGGTGGCATTTTTCATCAGCACTAATTTCATATTGAAAAGAAAAGGAAATTCAGGCATTATATTTTAGCTAAGGAAATGGGCCAAGAATGAAAATAGCATAGCTGTAATCCTTTTTCATTATAAAGGGACACTTTTCACAGGTTATGCATGATAGAAGTATTATTTTTATTGACCACTACAGTCAGGGAGCCATGGAAAAAATTTTGTAAAGGTTTTGATTTATTTATATAATTGAAAAACTTCTCCTTCCAAACATGAATTAAAGTCCAGATTGTATGTGTTTGAATTTGGATCAGTTTCTCTTTTATCATCTTCTTCCATTGCTTGCCAAAGTGGAAGAGACAGAAGGCCCCATGAAGAAAACATATCTCAGCAGCAGCCAAATTAGGGATCACATGCTTTGAAATGAAGGAAAGGTGATCTCTCATGGTAGTTTATTCCATCAACCGTTTCCAGCATTCTCAGGACATCTGTAAATAGTGTAATCTCAATTTCCTCTTCCTCAGCACTTTATAAAATCAAACATATGTTAAGAGAGAAAGAGTAAAGATAACTGATCATGTTTAGGTGTGATTACACTAATGCCCTGGCTTAATGATTGAGTTAGAACAGGGCTCTGGAAATGGCAAAGACTATGAATTCTCTCTTTTTTTCCTTGCTTTACTGAGTGTCTCCCACAAAGATCAAGGACAAATACTTTCTCTTCATAAAAAGCAGGCTTGTTTTTATGACTTGAATAAAAAATAATGGTGAAATTCATAATTCAAGTATTCCTTTTTAACTTCAGATTCTTTTTTATTCCTTTCCCCCACATTTTATCCCTTTTAGTTATATAAGGATTGAGCTGTTAATATTGTGTTCATGTAAGAGATGCTGCCTAGTGGCATTTGTCCAAAGTAGGTTTCTTAAACTTGAGAGCTTTCTTTCTGGGTCACAGAAGGAAAGTTCTTTTCCTGGTCTAAGAAGTTCTACCACTTCTGAAGATAGATCTCACAAATGGAACTCAGCCTGGTGGGCAGAAGGGACTGTCACCTCCTGCTTGCTTTCCCTTCCAACTCTGCCTGCTCATCACCCTCTTACAATAGATACCACTGCTCCATTGGATTTGCTGGTGGAGCTGCTTCTGTGAGTTTTCTAACCTGTGCTTGTCCAAATCAGCCAGATGACCTAAAATACAAAATACTAAAATAAATAATAATGTTTGCTAATCTGGATGAATGAGAAGAGACAGCATTCTTGTGAGTAGATGATTTGGCAGACTTGAGAGGGTCAAGGGAGAGTAGATATTCTATGATAGGGGTTTTGGTTTTTGTGTTTGTTTTTTTTTTTGTTTTGGTTTGGTTTTTTGGTTTAGTTTAATTTTTTTACAAGTGGGAACTAGGTAAAGAAAAGCACAATGAAACAAGCAGTGGCTGAGTACCTTCTGTAGAAACAGGAAAATGGACAGTTGTACTATATAGATCATTTACACCCAAAACTGCCAAAGGCAAGACCTGAGCAAGTTAATCTATTTCATGACGTGTTCTGACTCTATCTGGTTAGCAGTGTAGCATTCTTGGTAATTCCAAACCCTGTTGTCTGCTATCTTGGTAGCTAAAGGCCTTCACTATGTAAGTGGACAGTATTTTCCCACACACTTATATTGGAAAACAGCTTCTGGGCCCCAAGAAGACCCTCTAATCAGAAATCAACAGTGAAACAAGCACAGCTAAGAAAAGTTGCTCACTGACATGAGTCTACATATAGTTACTGCTAAGCTGAGCCAAATTCACATCAGTAGCCAGGTGCATCACAGGTGATTTTGCCATTTGTATATTCAAAGATTTCTCCGCTCCCATTTTCTGCTCACTGCAAAAGTGAACAAACCTATGAAAACATAAAAACAAGGTTTGGATGGGGTACGAGTGAGTGTTTTTCATTCTTCCACATCACTTTTTCCCTTCACAAGAGTGTGGTGCCTCAGCTCCACACAGCAAATTGTATGCAGATGACAGTAGATGGAGTTTAGTAGCTGCAGCTCTGGATGCCAGGTTCTTCCCTCGCAAGAGAGCTTAATGAGCTATTAGTGGGTGAGAGAAGCCAAAGAGCCCCGGTACAGCTGAGCCTGGGATTTCTGCCAGTAGTTAGTTGAAGGTTGCCCAATCTGTCCAGACTACATGACAACAACAGGTTGGGGTGAGACTCCAGAGATTTTGAAACGTGAGGTTTCAAACTGCTGGGTCCTGGTAGTTTGTGTTGTGGATGATTGTTCAACGTGCCCCTGAGCACAGGCTCAAATATCCATCAAGAAATGGGTCAGAGCACCTGGAAGATCCCTAAAACGTACATCTTTGTAGGTCTTCTAATCTTTTGCGTCTCTGCCAGCTTCCTACAGCAGAAGGAACAATTCATGAGACATTTGAGCATCACTCATGCTTTTGAGTAAAGGCTCTGCTCCTGCCTATTATCAAGCAAGCTGTTTTCTGGTGTCTCTTTGTACAAATTCGAGTGAATACTGGTCCAATATGTGCCATAGTGCCCTTATTTTAAGTAATGTGTACTATATTCAAGGGGTATTCCAGATTCCAAGCAAGTTATATCTCAATCCTTTGTTGTGTGGGAAATTCATTGCTTAAAGTATATGTTTCTCAGTCACTAGGTAGTGTCTCTTCTGCTGTGACCAGTCCTCCTGTGAGCAGGTAAGGCAACTTTAACTTTATCCTGCACTTGTCGGCTCCAGACAACAGTAGTCTGCTGAAGAGAAGCATTTGTCTAAAATGAGTGGCAAATTTAGGGGTATGGATAGCTTTATCTGATCAGTATTTTAAAGCAGTAAAAGGCAGAAGATGACCCGTGCAAAAATAGTTCTGTCTAAAAGAGTGCAGAAAAAGCCATCTAAATTGCTTTTCATCAAGCAGGTTATGCAAGATGAGCAAAGAGATCAAATTGGTAGACTTTACTAATAGCATTTTCCAGCTTTCAATTGGTGCATCTTTGCTCTAACTCACAGGAGAAATATGTGGAATGTGCACGTATCCTTATTCTCTGTGGTAAAGCTCATTCTAGTTTGGAGGCTTTCTTGTACAAACTGGGAATAGTCAGACTGAAAAGCTTCCAAGTGTGACACACTCCAGGTTTTTCTTGTGGTGTGTCACACTCTTTTCTTCCTTTTTGGTTGTATTGCCCACTTTTTCTAATGCTTTAACTAAAAACAAGAAAATAAAGGAGGAATTTTGCAATTTTGATAATGTTAGAACAGAATGTTTCACATTTTCAGAATTCCACTTTCCTCCCGCACATTGTTTAGCTGAAACAATTTGCTGAATTCAATCCAAACTTTCAAACAGATTCAGTTGTCCTTCATTTTTGGTGACTAAACTATTTGTCTAAAAATTTTTGTCCAGATCTAAAATTTATCTCAAAATTGTCAGAAATGAGATTTAAAACAGAACAGTTGCCACTGCCATATTTTAGGGGGAAAACCCCCCTACTATCCACCAGTGGTTTTAAACATCATGGATTATGACCTAAAAAGCTTTGTTGTAAAAGATGATACCTCAGTCATATAATTAAATAATTTAAGGCTCCCTACTTATGTGCTCTTGAATTTTCACTGACTTTTCACATCCTTCTAATTTATGGAATTGCATTTCTTCTGAATATGCGTTGTTTTCCATCTCAGAGGAGACTTACTGAATTTTTGGTATACATCCTGTCTCTAGGTTGAGCAATACGTAATTAAATAATGCTTTTCAGGTGGTTTGGGGTCCATGGGTAAAAGACAAAAGAGAAATTCAGATTTTTGTTTTCAGGAAGTTCATTACTTTGTGTTCATGATATACTAACTCTGTAGACTTGACTTGCATAAGTAATTTCACTTTTTGTAACATCTCTAACTAATCACAGTTGCAGTATGACAGATCCAAATTGGACAGATGTTTCTTAAAAATAAAATGTCCAAAGGCAATAGTGTTGAAGTTGCCAGTGAAAAAACAAAGACATCTGTACTTTTAAACTGAATTTGAGGGGGTTTTATTCCTTCTCCCAAGTTCCTATAATTTTTAGGTCACGTTAGAATCAGTGTGTGTTAGTGATTTGTGAAGTCCATTGTCTAGTAATGTCAAAAACTAAAAATGAAATCTATTTAATTTGGTATCACTCTGTGAACTTCACTGTGTTTTTCAAATATTTCTTCATTTCTTCTTGGGGTAACATTCTCTCATGGGCTGTTAGGCCAGCAAATGCGTATTTTGTGCACTTTCATGTGTCTATCAACTGAAAGTTCAGTTCCTGCCAATCTCTTTTTCTCTCTTCTTTTCTTACACTGGTGTTCATAATAAAAAGATTGATTTGTGGTAGCCATGGTAATCCAGTCTCTGTATCTTAGGCAAATTTTATAATTCAATATTTCTGCATCAAATTGCTTGTACACTAATTATGGGTAGTGATGGTATTTTTCCGAGTAACAGATCCAATGCAATCTTAACAGTGGTGTTGTGATCATATTTATCATGATAAAAAGGTGCAGGCAGGAGCTATGTTTTCTAATAGGATCAGACTGTCTTCTACTTCCCTTTGTCTCAGTCTGCAATCAGGCTGACGTACTGAAAAACTCGATTGGTAAGTGAGTCTTAAATAGAATGAGACTGGAGTGTGAGAAAAAAAACAAACCAAAACCAAACAAAACATAGGGAGTATTTGTCCCATTTTGTATATGCTTTATTTCGGGAGGTGTTTCCCTGAAATCACAATTGCAGGTGGTCACCTCTATAGAAAAGATAGCTATCTTGCAGGACAAGAAAGACAGCCAAGGGGGCAGTTCTACAGCATTCTATAGAATGTAAATCCCACATGATAGATGTATATTTTCCTCTGTTTCAGCTTTTCAGTCCAGAAAGCACACCTGTTTTTTTTGTAACCATTCTAGAAAGACTGAGATGGAGCCTATGTCCAGATTTCCCAATAAGATGGAAAGTGAATGGATCGCTTTTCAGTGGAAGTTTAGCTGACAGCTTTTTGACTGTAATTTTTTTTAAAGAACGGATATATTGTTTTCAGGTGAACACGATGCAATTTGCTTTTTCAAAGTCTGCCTTTCAGTTGTGCTAAGTCTGACTCTGGACACATGTGGAAGGAGGAGCAGGTGCCCTGAGTGCATTATCAAAGCATCCAAACTGTAGGCTGTCTGAACTGTTGGCAGTGAGCTACAGCCTACCTTAGCAACTCTACTAAAAATTAATGTAAATAATACATCTCACAGTATGAACAGACATGTCTATACATGTAGGTATTAATACAGTTTGTTAAAAGCAGAACTGAGTAAGCTTTTCTTAAAGCTTCAGATAAATTATCCAGGTTTTCAAATACACCACTGGCTTTCAAACTATAGCACTAAGATAATTAGTGCTAATTCTACACTAAGATTTCAGTTGTAACAAATTTTTAAAATTATGACTTCCTATTATCATCCCTATTTAACAAATCTTTAGGGACTGTCTATCAAATTATTAGGAGTTCTCCAAAGTCTTTGAGAATGGAAGCAATCATAGGATGCTGCCTTCAAAAAACATTTATGAGGTTCAATACCTAAACCATATTTATTTTATTAAATGAGGACTTGAATATTCCTTTTTAATTTAAATATTGCCATTGGAATATCATCTGGATGATTTTGCATGCCATATTGTCAAATTAATAAGTAAATGAAGGTTTATAAAGATAATACTAATTCATTCTACCTTTTGAATGATGGTCTAATGCTTCATGAACTCTTATTTGTAAGTAATCTCGTATGAATATGGGAAACAAGAAAACATCTTAGAGCAGTTATTGACCTGTTCATCAGCAACAAGAAAAACTTCAGATAATTAAAGTGCATTTAATAAGTGCCATACCAGATTATATAAGTGTCATACCTCATAGATAATGGCCTTGATAGTGGAATATAGTTGGCCCTTGCAACAGTCACTGTAAGAGGGCCCAAACTGCATTGGGTCCTGCTTCTTCTGCCAAAAAGAAGGGGCAGGAATCTGAATTTTTGTTTCCCTGTCCCCAAGTACATTATTTAATCAATTTCACTCCCTCAAATAAGAAATGTGACTCTTTAATCTGCATTGTCTCCATGAACTGTACTTTTCCTCAGTAGGATAACATCCTTAAATACACTGAACTTCAGTTATATTTATGAGTGAAAGGAGCCTTCAGTAGTTCAAAGTATAGTAAATGCTGCTCATTTCATAGTCTGCTTTACTAAATTGCATAATGTAAGACACATAAAGCATGTCATAAAGAGAAGTGGAGAAGATATTAAAAGAAAAAAGAATGAAAAAACCCCAAAACAAAATGGCTAATAAATGATTCATCTAACTGTAATATCCAAATTATATAAATATATATGCACAAAAGCATATGTATAGGCGTACATACATATGAGTAACCTTTTTCTACTGAATTTAATAGCCAAGTGATTTAGCTTCAGTACCCAGGCACTAGTGAAAGTCCTGTTTGTAACTAAAGGTAAAACTACAGCTACTTACAATTTTCTCCAGAGCTCAACAGGTGGGAGTGGTTCAGGCTAAGGGTTTCAGTTTAATGACATGCTGTGCACACTGACCATTTGTTAGATTTGAAACTAGCATTCAAATCCTCAGGTAGTAAGGATCCTGCTCTGAAGTTGTGGTTCTGCCTCCATTTGAACTGCTTCATCACAAAAAAAATCTGACATAGTATACAGCAAAGAAGTATTTTCAGGAAATATAAAAAAATATACCAAACATATTCTTTTTTTAGCTACACTACAATTATTTATTTTGTTTCCCATGACACATTGTGTTGTTATTGCTCAAGGCTTTCTGAAGAGTTAAATAGTAGTATGTTTACTTGAGACTAATAGAATAGCTCTTTCAGGGCTCAAAAAGCATTTTTTGTGTTTCCAAAGAAGCTTTCAAAATACGGTGGCCAAAATATTTGAAATATGTGTCCCTGTGGTGATGTCATCCTCAAGGGAAACATACTTCTGATATGAAGTATTCCCATTAGGAATCTTGGAGATCTTACATCTGTATTCTTAACCTCAAGAGGTTATCAAATGATAATAGTAATTGTAAAATGGGATGTCATGTAATGGACTGCTGGCAGGCATGTTGGCCGGTAGTTATAGGTCACTGCACAAATATTTGTAAAGGAAGTGAAGGCTTCATTTGGCCTTAACAACCAGACATCTTAGACAAATATTCATGAAGTGAATAGTGTTCAGATTTAGGCAGAACCAGAGCCTTTCTGGTCACTTTGGAGAGGACAGACATGCATGCACACCAGAAAGGCAGAAAAGCGCAGTGGCTGTTAGACATGGAGTCTAACATGTCATTCCTAAACTAGGAATGACCACTTAGCTGCTGAGCCCTGGATGCACTTGGATACACAAGGCTGTCACCTTGACCATTAGACTCACCATCTTTAGGAAATATCAACTCTCCTGTGCAAAGACTTGGCAAGCAGCAGTCTGCAGAAGGAGCCCTGCAAGTGGGGAAGTCTAGCCAAGAGAGCTTCTCAAAGCCATTCACCTTGAAAAGGCTAAAGAGGGGGACACAAGGGTGTACCTCCTTCCCCTCCTCTCTCAGCTGAGAAAACCTGATGCTGCCAGGACAGCTTTGGTAATTTTGTTTCTCACAACAGTGTCAGTGACAGGATCTCCTGTTCCAGGGAGGCAGTCTCCCCTCCTGTGTTGCTGGCCTGGCATGGAGACCATGTGGTACCTGCCTAAGGAGGCAGCTGGCCATTAAGCTCTGGAAAGAAGTGTTTTGAGGGTTGACTTGCATGGGGAGCAGTTTCTGGTGGCTGACCCTCTCCTGCTTCTTCAGCATGCAGTGAGGAGCACTCCATATTTTTCTCCTGGCACTCTTAGCAGAGAGGAGTGACAGATGCTATAACTGAGTCAACCACCTGCAGGGTCCAGGCATGGAAGATCTCTTCAGAAAGTTAATCCAAATTAACCAGAGATGCAGAGAGGATTTACCAGCTGTAATAAAGCCTTCATTTTCAGATTTAGCTTAACTGCATTACAAGTGGAATTAAGTGATGCTGAAATCGGGTCACTTTAATTCTGAATAATAAAAATAAAATACCCACAAGAGTTTGATGGGGTGTAACTAATCCATTTAAAGCTCAGAGACTCCAAGTTTGTACCCCTGCAGACTAGGCAATGCTGTATTTCACTGTGCTCCTTCAGCTCCAGAGCTGGCTGCAGGGACCGGGTTCTCGCCTCAATACACTCCTGCTTCCCCCTTGCAGCTTAGTGCAGATGGAGGAACTGTGAATTTGGAGCTGAAGCCAGCCCTAAATGCTGTTTTGTGAAGAAGCAGACAGGAGCTCTCAGGCCTGCCAGTGGCACTGTCCTCACATCATGCAAAGCACCACACGAGCAACACGATACAGCTGTGCAGGAGGAATGTGAGCCCACGCTGTGCTGCGTGCAGGCTGCAGGTTTGGCTGAGAAGCCTGCTCCTTCCCTCTCACAGGGGAGTGGCAATGGCCCCAGGGCCAACAGGATTCCTGGGATGACACCAGAAGTCAGATTCCTGCAATGAGTTGCTTAAAAGACATATCAAACTGGTTCCAATTTCTGTGTGGTGCCAGCAGTTGACTGAGGCACCAGGCAGAGGACCTTGCATGGAAGAATTCAGTGTCACCAAAGCTGTCTATGTGTGGAAAACCATGACCGCTCCAGGTTCTGTCGTGTGTGCAGTGTAGAGCTGTGATTATAAAGTAGCAGAAAAGTTAATCTGGTTCCTGGCCAGAAGTTCACAATGACCTCCTTCAACATTTGCTTAGCCTTTCCTTGAGCCTTAACCTCAATTTCAAGGTGCAGGAGTTGCATGGTGGATGAGGCCTATGATCTGCCACACAGTGCTTGAGCTGCTGAGCGTGCTTTCTCTGCTGACAGGCACATCTTGAAGCTGATTTTGGGGCAGACTCATCCCCCTCACCTCTTTCCCTGGTGGTTAGCACATGCCTGACACATTCGCAGCACAGTACTGTGGCCTCCCTCCAGCTCCATGACACACACTGGTGTGACTGAATTGCTGTGTGTCCTGCATGGTAAGAGCTGCCACAGCATGCAGTCGAGTAAGAGCTCCATGTTGTAAGGACCCCTGCTTGGCAGCACCCCCTGGGCAGCTCTGCACCATCATCCCTTCTCACCTTGTGCCCTGTCTGCCCCACACCAGCACGGCAGTAAGTATAGAAAAGAGCAGTCCCAGCTTTGTGCCAAACATCTCCATCAAACTGGAGTTTTCCAAGGAGTGGAATTTGGAGACCAAACTAACCCAGCTTGTAGCTTTCTGAGCTGAAATCCGCCTGTCATGCAGACAGCAATACCTCCTCTGCAACATAGCATTTGAAGCATCTTTGTGTCCTTGCTGTGTAGGCTGTGTCAGAAGATGTCCTGGTCTCCTCAGCAATCTCTTCTGCCCTCCTGGAAAAGGAGAGAGGGGGCCAAAGAGAATCAAGAGGAAAACAGGAGTATTTATCTTCTCACCTACATGAGTGTATTGCACATAAGAAATAAAAAGGCAGAAAATACACTGGTTGCAGGATTTTTTGAAAACTTCTTCACATGGGCCTAAAAGAATATAATTTCAAAACCCTAACTATATGGAAATTTCTCCATTTTTCCTCACTCGTGAGATGCACACATGTTTTTTTCACCCTATTGAACAGATACTCTGGTAGACATCAACAACACGCAGAGACTTACCCATGTGAATCCGGGCAAGAGCCTTAAATAAATCACTGTAAAATTGTCTTTTTACATTGTAGACTTTAAAAAGCAGTGAAACTTCAAATTTTCAAGACAGCTAAGATGTATCTGAGGCTGATGCATCCAAAAGAACATAATGACTCAAGCTTGGGCTGTTTATATCCATTAGGAATAGCTTAAATATGCCTCACCATCAGATGCTGTAAATCTCTGCTGGAAGAAGGCCACAGAAATCACAGGTGAGTAATTTTTCTAGTTCTGCACCATCATGTATGCTGAAACATCCACGTGGGTAGCCAAACTGCCATGTGTGATGAGAAATTGACTCTCACATTCTCCCAGGCATGATCATCCCCAAGCTCAGAGCTCAGTCTGTCTTACAGAACCAGACTGGAGAAGATGAGCCGTCCTTTCTCCCAAATGAGCTATAAAAGATGCAGAGTCTCATTTTATTTGGCACTTCATCTATCGACATGATATGTACAACTAAAAATAACCTGTAAGTAATATTGTTAATTATTGTCAGCCCATAGTCAATCAGTTGATTCTAGTGATACTCTCACATCAATAACTCCATTGGGAAATCTGCATTCGCTGCCCTCTCAAGACTGGGGAGAAGGACAGAATAATGCCAAAAGCTCAAGAAAATGTGAGACTTTGGTTCATTGAATTATGTCATTAAAGATCCCTTGTGTACTAAATACACCCCTAGTGGACACCTTCATGGGTTTATCACAAGCTCATCCAACTTTTCAGAGGCTGGGAGACAGGTGCCAGGTTTCACTCACAACAGTCTATGCTTTAAATACCAGGTGGGAGAGAGCAGGTGAGGAGCTGTTGGATCTGGATGTATTGGCTCTTGGACCTGTATGTTGGACTGATTTTATTCTCTACTCCTCCCAGCTCCAGTCAGAGTCAGAAAAAAGACAGTGGTCTGAGCAGAGCTGCCTGATATTGCCAGACTGTCTGATGGGCCACCAACAGGACCTTTCTGACCTAGCTAGTAGGACAAGGAATCCTTGAAGAACAGAATATTATAGAATTTTTTGGAATGACATAGAAAAACAATTTACACAAAACCAAACCACCTTCAAAAAGCATAAAATGGGCAGGTCAAAAATCTGTATCTGTCTGACATCTATTATCTTTGAGAAAATGGAAAACAAAATGCATTTTGTAGTAATATTCAATAAACCACTGAATAGTCTGGGCTGTTATTCTGTCCGGATTGATTTGTATTGCTCTAGTTTTTGTGATAGGTAAGAAGAGTTAGAATTTGATTCACCTCCCTCTTCAGTTCAAATGTTGCTGCCCCCATGTCGCTCTCACCTATTCAGAGAAGGAATGTCACGTACAGTGCGCTATTATTTTTTGTTCAAGGGAAAGAACATGTTATTTATAAAACATACTCACTTTTCCACACCTAAAGGGCAAAACGGAGCCTTTTGACTTTCCATCTTTCCAGATGTGAAATTCCAGATCAGATAAAATCTAGAACAACCTTTTTTTATGAGCCATCTCTTTACCTCTCTTCCATTCCTTTTTACAGCAAATAAATTGCATGAAAAGCAGTTCTGTCTGAGGACTCTGTCTCAAAAGAGTGGAGCAAGTCTTGAGTGACCTTTGACTTCTTGGTGTTTCTTGGTCAGAAAGATTCAGCATTAATAAAGAAAAATATTAAAAAAATTAACAGGTAATATTTTTTCTAATGTATAGGTCAGGGTGAAACAAGTCAGTCTGAATAACTCCCACATTGGAACAAAACAGGTTCAATTGACCCAAAATTTCTAATTTGAGATTGGGAATAATTCTACTTATGCCTCAAGCATTTCTACAATGATGAAAGTCTTACTCCATCAGCCTGCTCATGTTGAGTTGTCTGGCAGTATAAATCAGTCACGGCACTAAAATCCCCTTTGGACATCCTCTAGTATCTGCTTCATGTTGTGGTTAGCTTCAGAGATGTTAGAAATATGCAGAGTTTCTACATTCTAGTAACAGAAATAATATGTTGGGAGGTGCAAATAGACAACAGATTCACAATATTTTTATTAGTTCTTTGAATGACATATATTATCTTCTTCTTAGTTCATTCAGGTTCCTCCTCAAAGCCTAACATCTTTGAGATCAGAAGAAATAAAATGGATTAATATTTTGCATAATCATGTGTATGGATCTTGTTTACCTTTGTCCACTTTCCTTTCTCTTGTGCTTTCTTTGTGGTGGCATATGCCCTTATTCTGCATGGCTGGCACTTTAGGACAGTAATGCAATGAGTTATGTGAACTCCAGAGAAAGAGGTGTCTTTGCGTAAGGTAAAAAATATACACTGTCTCAGCCTGCCTCCTAAACAGGCCAGAGTTTGCCCTCTGAAAGTCTGAGGTGGCATTTCTGCTGACCTCTCTCCTTACTTCTCTGAGAATTGAAAACTGTAATTTCGTCATCACTACTGGCTAAAGCTGTTTTTGGTGTATAGGTACACCAAAGCATAGAGCCTGGGAAAGAAGCAGGAAGAAGTAGAGCTCTGTAAGTATTTACAAAGCTACGGTATCACTGGAATAACTCAGACATGATGTCGTAGGCTCTCATGACAATATGCTTTTCAAGAGAGATGCAGAAGATTACCTTGTTCTCTGTGTTAAGTAACAGTCTTAATACATGGGGCTTTTGTATGGGAAGGATGATGGGCTGAGTATGGGATGGGACGGCTGAGAGCTTGTGTGCCAAGGTTAAAGAGCCGAGTAAAGATGCCATTTTGGCAGGATTGTGTTACAGACCACCTGAACAGGGTAAGAAAGTGGCCAAAACCTTCTTTAAACAACTCAGAAAAGTTCTTGGATCAGAGACTCTGGATTTTATGGGGTATTTCAATCTCCTGACATTTTCTGGAAAAGCAACAATATGAGATGCTACAGTCAAAGAGTTTCTGGACAGAATCAGGGATCACCTCAGAGGTGCTCAATGGACCTTTCAGGAATGATGCAAAGCTAGATCTGCTATTTACAAGGAAGAAATGGTTGGCAATGTGAAAAGCAATATCATCTACTGCTATTTTAGTGCCCATGAGCCAGTGGACTTGAAGCTCCTGAGAGGAGTCAGGAGGGGGAATAGCTGGGTACAGATTACAGATCCCAGGCTGTAGGAAACCAGGCTTTGGTTCATTCAGGAAATGGGTAGATGGCATCCCATGGGAAGAGCTCTGAAGGCAAAGAGTTCAGAAAACCTGGAGGGGACAAGATAACAATGAAACTGAATAAAGTAGATTTTCAATGGAGCAAGAGGAGAAACTTTTTCCCATGTGGCCAATCATGCAGTGGAGCAATTTACCCAAAGAGATTGTATAATGTCCTCCTCAGAGGTTTTCAAGAGCTGACTGAATAAATTCCTGAGCTCTCTGGGCTGACCCAACAGCTGACCATTTTTGGAGCAACAGGCTCAGTTAAAAGCCCTGTGTGGTCCCTTCATAAGTGAATTGTTCAGTAATACCACGAACATGACAGCAGTCTGGTGGAATCAGATGGCCATGAGAAGATCCAACACCAAAAATGTCAGTTTTGTTCTCTCTGATTCCAAATATTCACCTTGATTCAGCTTTCTGGCAGAATGATGGTACATAAGTTGTTCAATTTTAAAGATATCTTGCAAATCCTTACAGAAAAAAAATGGTAGGAAAGAATTGGCTGGATCTGTCTTCTATTATGGAGATTACAAGTGAAATTCAGCACTTGTTTGGTGGGTAGGTACTGTGACCACTTGACTTTTCTCCTAAGGGCTGAGGAAGAAAGTTCATATACAGTGCTCCAGGACAAGATGAACCAGCTATCAAGGAGAAAACTGTGTCTCTGGCTTTCACAGTATTAGGTGCTCATACTCCAGACTGTTACTGTCAGTTTAGCAAGTGACTGTTTTATAAACTTGCAAGCATTGGGTAAGGCAGGTTGAGTGTTTCAGTTCCAGACCATCTCACCATCACATTTTCATGTATGGAGATTTTCAGATCTTACAGCAACTCAACACCTGTAAAAGCAGACAACCTAATGGAAAAAAAAGAGCAACCCTTGAGATGTTTTTCTCCACAGTTCTGTGGCGTAAAGAAAGTTGTAAAAATATTTGAAGCAGAACCTGGGTTTTTGTTCTGTTAACTCTTTCTTATGTCATCACAAAGTCATTGTTGAATCACAACTGGAGCTGGAATAAAGGAATTCAGGATGGTATATTTCCAAATGCCACACCACAACTTAACAGCCATTCTTCCCTTCTTGTTGGCTGAAGAGTTACATTGATAGTGAATCCAGTATAGCTGGGGAAGGAGGGACAAAAGCTTGCTGAGCTCTGAGCTTAGATGGAAGCTCAGGTTAGGAGTTTCCTGATTTAAATTGAGTTGTGCAACACATCCATCCTCCACTTTTTTTTTTAGCGGATAACTTTCCAATGTCCAGCAGCAAGGCTCCACCTCCAAGGCGGAAATGACGAAGTTTGAAAAGGAAGGAATTGAGATTCTGGAAAAGCCAGGTTTCTTAGGTGTGTTTCAACAGTGTGCAAGGCTTTAGAGTAGATCTTGAAAAGAAGAATCAAAAAAGACAGGGAAATATAAAATAGGATGGAGTATGAAACAGATATAACAAAGTGGATCAAACCAGACTGAAGGTGATACCTTCTTCTGTGACATAACGCATATCTGGAACAAGGAAAAATTTTGCCAAATGCTTGTTATCTGCTACAAAACCACAAGGAGGGAGAATTTTTTTTTTAAATACAAATATGTTGTGCACAGTTTTTGTGCTGAAACTACAAAAAAATCTTTAAACAGAGATGGTAATTGGCAGTGGTATTAAAATTGACTGGAAAGATGTTATTGACAGTGTACATGAAACATATTTTTGAACTGATCTTACAAAATATTAATTGCTTTAACACACAGAGAAATAAGTTTAGTGGCACTTGCTGATGATATCAAACTGGGAAGCATCATCAGCTCAGAGGAGGTCTGCAATGGCAGCATGAGGTTAAAATAACACAGTTCTCGTGGTAAAGCCATAATTTTATGTAAAAAATGCAAGATTTTTTTTATTATGTTATTTCATTACTATGAAACAGCAGAAGGAAGATCAGGGGGTACTAGTCTGCTTCAGGGTGTCTGTGATTCCTCAGCATGATACATATGAAAGAGGTTTATTTGATCTTGGGAGGTGCCAGCAGAGGGAGGGAAAGGTCAGCGCTACTGACAAAGCTTCCAGAAAAGACTGTGTGTGAGTCCTCTTCATCCAGAAGGGATGGGATGGCTGGAAGAGGGAGCGTTTCTTGTGTGAGAAGACATTTGGGCAGTTCAGCCTCCTTAGCTCAGCAGAACTAAGAATGAGAAAGGACATAAGTAATCCATAAAAATACATCTTAGGAACATTAGGGAAAGATTTTGTGTTGGAGGACACTGTTCATGCAATAGCAAGTAGGACTACACTCTATGCATATAAATATTGTGTGGAAGTGAGTGGAAATTTCTCTATATCAGGTATTTTTGAACAGTCATTTACATAGAAAGAGAGAGGCAGATTGCTAGTCTAGTTTTATATATTCAGTAAACATGCTTTTCAGTCAGTGCTATGTGCTCAGGTTAGAGACATGCAGAGATCAGTGGATTTAGAGAGCTAATCATGAGTGACGGAAGGTTTTCATAACAGCTTTTCTGGCCAGATATGTCCCCTTCTGTCATCTATTACTCTAAATGATTTAAAGTAATAACACAGAGGCTATTCTCCCAGGTCTCAAGTTCAACCTCACTACAGGATGACTGCTGCAGTTTTTTGTATTTTCTTGTTTTTCATTGCTCTTCTTTTTCAGTTCAGAAGGTCTTATTTTCCCTCTTCTTGAATTAAAAAGAAAAAAAAAAAAAGAGAGAGAGAGGAAAAAAAATAAAATCTCCACTGCAGCAAGGTGGGACTATAGAATCGCTTCCTACCCTGAGAATGATTACTGTTCTCAGAGAGCTTCAACTCCACATGTTAATGGGATATGGGATCACAGTATTATTCAGGGGGCACAGCACAACCACCATTGCTGAGGTGGGACACCAGGGAATCACACACAGTACTGCTGGCGGAGGCTTCTGGTGGGATTTATTCAGCAACTCTCCCATTTTCTGGTACTAGCATTGCTAGTGCTGGCCTTGGATAATTCTTGCCCATCACAGCCAAGAAAACACCTAGGTAAGGCCAGCATTTGTTCTATCTGAAACTTGCGGTAAAATTTTCATAGTGACCTATAAGAGCTGATGAGAAAAAATCCACAAGACCTTATTCCAGAAAAGTACGAGTTTACCTGAGTAAGAATGAGTATGAGTTACCCTTTCAGTCAAAGTCAGTATCTCATTTAATAACATGCAAGCTTAAAGAACTTCCTATGACGTTTATTTTTTTTTGTTTTGATCTCATTTTATGTATCTTCTAGATAACTTTATAGTAGAATAGTGAAAAGGAAAAAATAATCTTATCCTCAAAATCAGAGAGTGAAAAATGAGATCTAGGGATCAGAAAACAAGGCTGAGTCTCTTTTACAAGATACTGAGACTTTGTGAAAATGCACAGAATGCTCTCACATCTTTCCACTGCCTGACCCATCAACTTAAATTTTACTCATAGCTAGGCTCTGATTTCTCTAGATAATTAAGTTAACTGATTTAAAAAAAAAAAAATCAGACATCCCTGAGGTAATGTGTAAGGCTCTCAGTATTTCTAAAACATTTGAAAAAGTTTAAAACTGTTTTAAAATCCACCCATTTAATTTAAATGCCTACACATTATTATGACTGCTTGGCAAATCTAGCCCCTGCTGCAATATTAACACAGAAGGGCATCACAATAAACAGATCATGTGAAAAACTTAGTTTAGGTAAAGTATAAATTCCATCTGCGTTTCACATCACAAAAAAAATTGTGTATAATTTTATGATTCTCATCTCTTCTGGTCCAACGTTTGGTCTCTTCCGGTACCACTGTGTGCTGTCCAAGAGCACACCACTGAGTTATGGCGCTCTGTTACTGACGTTGGTCCAGGATTCCAGGTCAGCTGTAAATTAGTCATCAGCAGAGAGTCATTATGAAATAATCCAGCCGGCATTTGCCCTGGAACATTGCTGAGAAATAAAAAAGTTTGCTGAAAGTCAATCTCCACTTAATAATTCATAGTATCATTTCCCTTTTTATATTCCTGTTAGAGGTGTAGATTATTAATTTTTCTGCATTCAAATGAACCCATGCTGAGGCTAAAGCAAGTAAAATTTAAGGCAATGGGTGCCTGAAAGCAAATATTAATGGTAGCTAGGAAGCAGGAACAATTTATTAGGAGTGGATCCATGTCAAAGTCACAGATTTCCCCTGGAGAATCACAACCTTTATATTGGCTATATATTTTTATTGCACCCAATTTCAGTTTTCTTGTTAAAAGAAGGTCTCCTTAAGCCCTTGCATTTCTTCTGCTTCATTCCCCATGGTTCACAAGTACAATAGTGAATGTAAGCTACAATAAAAAGGTCATTTTCTTCTTTCAGCAACAGTAACACAAGTGGCTGCATTTCCTGATTCTGGATTAAGTTCAAGATTTCAAATACGACTGGGCTCGTTTCTGATTAGAAAGTTTGATATTTATCACAGACTTACCTGTCTTCCATATCCAGTGTGAGTGAGATTGTAAAAAGGTAAACTGAAAGGAACCATTCTTTTATTCAGCAATTAACCCCATCTGAGTAAATAATACGGTGTTGTGCACTTGAGCCTTTGCTGTTATGCACTGAATTCAGAATTCAAAACGGCTTCAAAGCTGCGTTCGTGAAATGATGACAAGATGCTGCAGAAACAGCTTTTTATGTGGAATATAATGCAAGTATTGTGTTACACAGTACAGTAACAAATAGGGTATAGTTGTAATGATATAGCAGATAAAGTGTCTGGAAGTACTTACCTGAGGGAAACTCAATCTTATTTTACTTCGGGGCCTGAGGGTTATAAACACAGTGTATGGTCTTGAAACTTAAATATTAGAGGAATCATTTTATTGGGGGTAGGAGAAGGTAATGTTTCTTATTACAGGCAAATAAAATCTCTGTGCCCAAACACACAGCAGAAATAGTCCAAATTCCTTCAGGTAGTGTCTCAGCTTGACTCTGTTTTTTCACAAGAGGCTCACAAAGTCTAAGAGAAGTAAAATGATGCCACTTGTGATCTTGGAAGGGCAACAGCCTGGATAGGCAGGGGATGCAGTGACAAGGCATGCAGTAAGGGCTGGATTGCATTGTCTGCTGTGGGGGGCCTGAGGATGGGTGGGGGCAGAACAAGGGGTCTCTAGGTCCCACCTTGCAGCCTGCATCAGAGCCACAGCACCAGTGGAGATACCCTCACAGCTTTAAATAGCCCACTTCAATGTGGGAGTGCAGATTAAGCACAACAGAGAGCAGAAAGAGTATCTACTGTGATAAATAAAGAAGGACCAGGATACAGACTCACAATGACATGAATAATTTAATTATTTATATTCACCCTTGAGTCGCTTTGGATCTGTTCTGTCAATTTCTGTCCTGGACACTGCTGAGGCATGGTTCAAGGCTAACTAATGCACCAGTGACCGCTTCTGGGAAGTGATGTGGGCAGGGCTGTGCTGCTTGGGGTGCTAGGATGTACCAGACAGGAGGATGTGGGCAAAGACTTCTGGGTTGATGGTTGGACTTGGTGATCTTAAAGGCATCTTCCAACCCTGGCAATTTTAAGATCACACAAGTGCTTGTCCATCAGCCACAGAAACCTCACCAGTTTGGTTTATTTAAAAACAGGAATGAACCCAAGTGCCATCTTTTCCCTCTCCTGTATTGATTGAGACTTTGTATGAAAGAAAGAAAAAGTAAAACAAATGTGAAAGTGCAAAAGCTGTTATCCCTATTTAAAGTCTGAAAAGAAGCAGAAAGGTGCTGCATACTTACGTGGATATTTTCAGAACACCCCTGCAACTGCATGCACTTAATGAGACAGAGATCCTTGGAGAAAACCCTGCTGGGATTTCTTCTCTGGCTTTCAGAGTCTGTGAGTCAGGCCTTGGGTTATTTCAGGGTGGCTTGTGTCTCGTGGCCCAAGTGGGGCTGCTGTGTTTTCCTTCACAGAACAGAATCATAGAATGGTTTGGGTTGTAAGGGACTTTAAAGATCATTTAGTTCCAAACCCCCTGCCATGGGCAGGGACACCTTCTAGTACACCCAGTTGTTCAGAGCTCCATCCAACAAAGCCCTAAACAATGCCAGGGAAGGGCATCCACAGCTTCTCTGAGAAATTTGTGCCAGTACCTCACCATGCTCAGGGTAAAGAATTTCTGATCAAAGCACACAGCTTAGTGAAAACACAATTTGTGGGAACAGGCCACATACCAAGTCTCAGACTTGCTGGGGAAACTGTGTCTGGGTGGGTTGACAGGCCAGTCAGGACATCTTTGGTCTCAGCATCAATTGTACCATCCTTCTCCAATTCTGGATGCTATCCGTGGAAACATATATGAAACCATTTTGCTGCAAACAGAACTCTTAGTACATGAAACTTGGCCACCTATATAGCAAGCTAAGCAGGATCATGTCATGCAAAAGACATAGAGTTTGGAACGGTTCCCACTGTTTTGCAATCCCCTGTGTAAATATTCCCTTAGAGGCAGATACAGGAACATCTCAAACAGAAAAAGATGTGTTGGAGGACTGCATAGGAAGCCTAGCCAGGTGGAATTGCATAGAAACACTTTCTCTCCATTGCCTGGGCACTGTCCAACCAGGATCTCCCAAAAACATTTGGAAGAGTGCTCTAGCTGTGGATTTATCAGCTTCACCTGAAACAGTGATCTGGCACACTGACCAGCTTTGGTAGAAACAACAAAGCAGCCTCAAAGTAACTTGTATATACATGTGGCACAACTTCAGAACACCATGCGACTCCTGTCTTTGGGTTATCTGATACTGCCAAGTTGTTTGCTGTCACTTCAGATCACTTAAAAGGGAGGGAGAATTTTGGCAAAATGCACTAGTAGAAGAGCAAGCTGTGGGGACCAGAGTATTGGTGTACATGGGGTGAAGGGATAGCACCGAGATATAACAAAGTACAATGTACTAACAATTATTTGCAGAGGCATGGGGGAGGGACTGACCATGCTTAGTTATCCAAATAACACCTTTATCATCACAAAATCACAGAATTAGTTTAGATTAGATTTAGTTCAGATTTATTATTAATTAATAGATTAGTTTACAGTGGAATGTGTCCACATGGGTTTAGAATGTCCCCAGAGAGGGAGAGTCCACAATGTCCCTGAGTAGCTTATTCCAGGGTTTTGCCACCCTCAGTGTAAAGAAGCTCTTCCTCATGCTGAGATGAAACTTCTTGTATTTTAGTTCATGGCCATTACCCCTTGTCCTACCACTGAACAGAGTCTGGCACCGTCATCTTGGCACCTGCCTTCAAGGTATTTATAGGTGTTGAGGAGTTCCTCTCTCAGTCTTCTCCAGACTAAAGAGGCCCAGCTCCCCCAGTCTCTCCTCATGAAAGATGCTCCAGACCCCTCATTATCTTTGTGCTCCTCTGCTGACCCTCTCCAGTAGCTCCTCGTCTTTCTTGTACTGAGGAGCCCAGAACTGGACACAGCACCCCAGATGTGGCCTCGCTGGGGCCGAGCAGAGGGGCAGGATCACCTCCCTTGACCTGCTGGCCACACTTTTCCCGATGCACCCCAGGATACCATTGGCACTCCTGGCCACAGGGACACTGCTGGCTCATGGTCAACTTGTCTTCCACCAAGACTTCCAGATCCTTCTCTGCACAGGTGCTCTCTATTGGGTCAGCCCCCAGCCTGTACTGGTACTTGGGGTTATTCCTCCCCAGGTGCAGCACCTTACACCTGACTTTTCTCAGAGAGGGACACATTTCTCAGGACGCTGAAATTTGGACTCATCCTCATGCTTTTTGGAGCTCTTAGCATTCTTGAAGAGCTTTCTGCTTCCTCTGTCAACCACCTTCCACACATTCCATCTGTCTCCTAGGGTGGGCTGGAGAAGGGCTGGGGCATCAAGGCAGGACAGGTGCTCAACTTTTAGAGGTTGCATCAACTTACATAAATGTCTATAGCAGACTGTGTCTTTCTGTGAGAATTTAATTCAAAGCATCTTGGTTTTGGGGAAAATAATGTGATGTTTTGCTTCTCTGTTATACGATGCTTAGTATGTTACATAAGTGAAGAAAACTGGTGAACAAATATGGTATCTCATTTAGTTCCATTTCTCATTTAAGTTTTTGCAAAGACTAGTCAACTACCATAAATGTTTCAGGCAACTGAGAAGCCTCTAGCTAAGGTACTAAGTATCCAGTGAAATTGGTGTTTCTCCCTTTGAGTCATTTTCTGGTTTGAAATGTGAGGATTTCTACACCTGGTAGGATTAAGAAAAATATAAGTAACACAACTGTAAAGATGCTTAATATCTGTGTAATTACCTGATTGAATCTTTTAATCCTGTTAACTCCTGGCATCTTTGCAATGAAGCAATGTTAGATGTATTGGTGCCTTAGAAAAACTAAGAAAAAATAGGATAATTTACTTGAATGGAATATTATGTCATGAGTTGATCCGAGCAAATAAGACACGAAGTGAAACATACAGAAAGAGCACAGAAAGGGAAATTCCATTACCTAAGACTTCTTGTGGACTCATCTTTTCCCACTGATTTCTTTAAATACTTCATTTTACACTATAGACTGAATATGAATTCAAGTGTTAAATAGGATTTCTTGTTTGAGATCTGTCATTCATCACATCAAGACTATTCTATCCAGAAACACTTGTAATGTGACTTTCAACTTTCGTTTCCTAAGGTATTCTTCTATTAACACTTGATTACTACACTTTTGGCAAAACACAGACAGAAAGAAGTGAATGCATCAAAATGAGACAAACACGTGATAGAAATATGAAGAAAGCATAAACTCCTTCTCATGAGCCTCTTAAGATATTGAAATATGGTTTCATTTTGAAATGAAAAAAAAATCTATGAGGAAATGAAAATATTTTGTGTTTCATAACATTAAAAGTTTTAGGCTATTTTTAATGTTAAAAAATAGAAAAAAAAGTCAGAGAGGATTGAATCAGAAAATATCAAACCAGTCACTTTTATCATTCTTAGCAAAATTTCCTCTTTTAATTCCTAACAAAAGGTTTTTTTAGGAATAAATAGTTTCATAAAACCTTCTAGTTTTGACAGACCTTCATTTTTCCCATGGCAGTTGTGTCTGTCCACATTTCCTTAAAAACCCTAACCTGCACAAGGATCCACAGAGAGAAGCATATTAGTATTTTGTTATTTGATTTCAGGTAGCAGATAAATCAGGCAACTTACTATCTTTGCCATAGTCTTTTGGTCTGAACATGGCTGGGCCACACATTGTGCATATCTGTTGTAGTCTGCAACTAAGCAAACTTTTCTCTGAAGAGAAAAGAAACATTATGATTTCTTTTTCTTTTTGTTTTTTTGGTTTTTTGGGTTTTTTTTTTTTGGTCCAGGCAGCACAGAGCAGTTATCCTGGTGCTGACTTAGTGCTATAATCAGCTCTGGTCTGGAGGAATGAGAGCATTTTCATTCCATACTTGTTCTCTTCAATGAAGTTATTGAAAAGGCATGAAATAGTGACTGTGAGCACTCTCCAAAACTTGAACAAACATCACCAGGTTTTATTTCCTGCACTCCAGAGACAGTATGCCTGTAAGCCAACAGACAATAATGGCATTAGATCATTTTTAGGCAGAAACAGGCTTCAAGGAAGGACTTCAATGTAAATTCAATGCTTCTAGCTATCAGTCCTTGAGCCACACAGCCACTGGTATCTGGATCTGTTTTGCAACTTCACTTGATTTTGCAGAGAAGGACTCAGACGTCTCATCCTTCTAAAGTCCAGATGTGTTTAAAACAGAAAAATCAAAATAAGATCCTTTGTGTGTATGAAATAATTCTACCCAGATTTCCAAGGTATTTTGGTCATTCTTTTCCCTACTTACACTGTTGGCCAATATTTTACTTCCCTTTTTTCACTAGTCCAACAGCTGCTGGGGACCTAAAGGAGGTGAAATACAGAATACACAGGAGAATGCCAGTAAAGCTGGCAGCAGAATGCCTTGAAGATGAAGGCATAGGAGAGTAGAAATGCTAGTTGATACTAGGTGAATTCAAAGTAAAAATAGGCTGAAAAGCTTTTAAAAAATCGAGCAGAAAGAAGTGAGTTCCACATAGGAGAAATGCACATGCTTGTGAGAGATGCTTTTTGGGAGGCAGAGTAAGGGAAGACCTACCTCTGCTCCCTATTCAAACAGCTGCTTGCTGTTTAAATTTAAGGAAATAGTTTCTCTGCTCACCTCACAGCATTTACTTCACTCATCCACAGAGACTCTGCTTCCCACCTGCCAGCTGCTGGGTATGGCTTACAGCAACTCCTGAGGACTAACCATGGCACAGACAGTGTGGTGTCCCTGCAGCAGGGCTCTGTGCTGGGCTGCCCACAGAAGGGTGGTGGCTACCCATGCAAAGACAGGTGGTTAAAAAAACTCCATGAGCTGGATACAAACGTAGGAATTTAGTTTGGGGTTTTGTATCCTTCTGTGAGAACTTTTCTCTGACTCCTCTGAGGCTAAAATAGTGACTGCTAGGTTGAGCTACAATAAAAAAAGTGTTAGAATTTTAAATTACTGAAGTCTGGGTTTATAAGGGGATAAGCATCTTATTAGGTACTTTCACCCAGCTGTGGAAAAGCAGATTAACTAACAGCCATGTAGCATGAAATTGTCATCACACACAAGACAGTGAAATTTATTTTTTACAGTCAAAGGCAACAACTTTCATGCATGTATTTCATACCTCTTATCCTGCTGAATTTACAAAATATAGGATTTTTTTCCTATTATTCCCAGTGTTTACTTATTGGTTACTCCTCTTGAGATTAACGTTTTTAGGAATGTTTTTATTGCACATTTCTACTAGAATTCATATGTGTGATTCCTCAGACCCAGCTGAATTGAATGAATTCCATGGGAGACAAACTATCACATGCACTGACCCAGACAAGGGGCATCCACCATGAATGCTAGTGAAACGTATGGATATCCAATAGATATTTTTATCAAAGTGCATGTGAAAATTGAAGTGCACGTGAAAAAATGCCTATGAATCTGGAGGAAGAAAGATGGGAAATATGTCTCTATCAGTACTGCAAGAGTCCACTCACTTTTGTTGAGGTTACTGCTGTATTTCAAGTGAACTGGAAAAACTGGGTAATACTTAAAATACATCTGTTCACAGGCTTGTAGAATCATTAGGAAAAGTTAAAAATTATATAACTAGTGCCAAGGAGTGGCTCAGCACGTACAAATGACAGACAACTTGCCCAACTGAGGGTATTGGCAGAGGAGTTGAACAAGATCTGGAAGCAAAAATCTGTCTTCTCTAACTTTCTCTTGTATGTAATACCACTGCTATTGCCATAAATATCCACATGGCTCTGCTATGCTCTGGTAAAACTGATACTAGCACTGCCAAGTTTTTGCTGAAGAGAGAAGGAGGTCTGTCCTGTTTCACAAGAAGATTCATGAGACAATGCAAGCATGGGCACACGGGTTGGAAGAAACAAAAGCAGAGAATGTTTTTTTATAATTGGCAACCCTCTTTCCATTATCTTTTGCCATGACTGTCCCTGTAACATTAAAAGAACTCCATCATTGCTGAAAAGTAGTACAGGCAAAGTTAATGTTGTACTATCAACACAGGACTTTGAAAAATACAAGTTTTGTCACAGCTTCTTGGAGACTAGCTAGCCTGTGACAGGCTAATGAGTCTGTGAAACCATACTCACCCCCTTTTTGCATTGGCTGTGGGACTTCTCAGTCTTGCTTGTATTTCATTCAGGCTTTTCCAGCTCAGTGTAAGATACTTCACAATCTCTGCAAATATATAGGGAAGGGATTCTTCGTCTCAGAGTCCAAATGGCAATTATATGCTTTTCGGAGCTCATGGAGATGTTTTGACTTCCCCTGAAGCATGAGAGATCAACTACAGCCAGCAATGGGAATGCAGAATGGGTACACCTGCTTTAAGATGGTATTGAAGTTTCTCACCCTGAACCCTCACTTCTTGTACATCAGATTAATACCAAACAACAAATTTGGGTTAGGAAGGAATTTTCATTTTAAGAGAGGTTCTGTGGGTGGTGAGGGGTTGCCTCAAATTTCTCATGCTGGAGCTCTTTTGCCATATCTCTTGGGTTTGTAGATACTGGGCATCTCAGCCTACCCTAGTCTTTGCTTGCAGATTTGACTGTTGAACTACCTGAAGACTGAAATTTCCTAGTTTAATCAGTCTTTGATCCTAAAGAATAGAAACATATTTGTGACATCCTCTAGATTATGTACTAGCAGAAGTTAGACTTGTGGATCTAACAAATCCTTTTGGACCAAAATTCCAGTCAGATCTATTTCAGGGGTTTCTGTTTCATTCCTGTGTGAAGTTAGAGTCCCTGAAAAAATGTATTCCAAATTATATTGCTGTTGAGTGTGTACAGCAGAGAGTTACATAGGGATGGACTGTCCTCATCATCATGGAGAAGGGACTCCACTTGCAGGTGTTCCCTGTGGACTAGAAGGAGGCTGAGCCAGCATCTACCACTTCCTGAAGGTCTGGGGTGACAATAAGGACATTTCACTCACCCCTGGACTCACCCTGGCTCTGCTCTGGATTTTACTCTTGCTCTTTTCTTCTGCTCCTCCTGTGCCTTCCAGGCTGCAAATTGTACTGTCTTGCTCTCTTGCCACAGATTAGCCTTCTATGACATGACTGGAAGGACGAAATTCTTACCAACTGTTTTTTGTGCCCATGAAAGGATCTCAAAACATTCCAGTGCAGATACAGAATGCAAAGACTTACAGACTTGCTCCCAACAATTGGTTTCCTAAAGGAAAGATTGTCTGCTCTGTAATCATAGATGCTATGGACTGATTTCTTCTTTCTTGACCTCACCCTATGTTTATAGCTGTACTTACCTGGTTTTACAACTACCTGAGGGGTGCCCAACTAGATAAGTCCTGCTTTACTCCAGGAACAGCTCAAACTGTTGGCAGAGTGGAATATTCACTGGTCTTAGGGATGTTCTTTTACAAATATGCAGCACTCAGCAACCTGTTCAAGCTCATTGCTATTACTTCCATGAAACATCACCAGGGGACAATGAGCAGCGTTAAATACTAGTTTGATACTTGGCATGGGAGTTCAATTTTAAGCTCAGCCCTGGCCACCAGTGATTAAAACAATCTAGCTGAAGGAACAATGATATAATGGTTTTCATTGTGACGCTGGCAGGCCATTTGTAAAATAAAGATGATGATAATTCAACCTGTGTAATGCAACAGGGATCTTTGCATGAAATGTCGTTTATATACACAAAGTATTTTTACTACTAAGATACAGGTTTGTCAAATGTGGGAGAAGACTGCTGGAAGATAGGATTTTTTTTTTCTTTTTTCTTTCTCTCGGGGAATTTTCTCCCATTTGTTGCCTAAGAGATGGGAATGATGGATATGATGGATACTTAAGAGAGACAAAAGATGTGGCCAAGATGGGGGCAAGAGTGCAGCTGGCTGCGGTCACTTAGCTGGTTTCTTTTCTTCTCTTGGGAAATGCAGAGATACGGTGACGTTTTGGCTGGGGCGTGAGGGGCTGGGCTCAGCTCTCTCTCTCTCTCTCTCAAGGGGAGACAGTCGGGGTCTTGGTGCTGGGCTGCTGCTGAGGGGAGAATTTGCTGCCGTGACAGAGTTCAGCCCTTTACTGCTCCTCCTCCCATGGGTGAGCCTTTGCTTGTAAGAGCAGCCGTAGAACTGGGACCTGTTCAACACCTGATCTCACTGGAAAGGACCCCCACCATCTGCTCAGGTGCCTGAGGGGAAAACCCAGGACCCCAACCCCCTGCCCCACCGCTGAGGGAGCCTCTGAGGCTGCTGCTCTCTGCCCCTGCTTCAGGCTTTTCTTGCTACACTTTAACCTCACACCAGTGGGCTTCAGAGTTTTTGCTACACTTTGTTTGCCACCCCGGGTGTGCCCGCCTCTGTTGTTCCAGTTTGCTCCTGCTACGGCCTGCTTCACCATCCAAAGAGGCAGCAGGAGCAGCTGCTCCCCGGGAGTTTGTAAAGGAAACACTCCCCCTTTCGGTCACTCCCGCCATTGTCCGGGTGGCTGAGGCGGCCGAACTCGCGCCACAGCGCCCCCTGCAGCCGCGGAGGAATCATCGCACCCGCCCCGCCCGGCCGGGAGCCACCAGCGCCCCTGCCGGCTGTGGCCGGAACCGCACCGACGGGAAAGCGCCGCGGCCGGGAGAAGGCTGCGGTCGGGCTCCTGGTTGTTTCTGTTGTTGCTGCTGTTGTTGTTTGCCTGTTTTTTTATATATATATACATTCTAGTCAAGAACTGTTATTTCATTTCCCATATCTTTGCCTGAAAGCCCAGTAATTTCAAAGTTATAATATTTAGGAGGGAAGGGGGTCTTATTTTCCATTCCAAGGGAGATTCCTGCCTGCCTTGGCAGGCACCTGTCCTTTAACCGGGACGCAGACCATTCTTGTTTCCCTTCTGTGTTGATAGGAAATTACTGATCTCCAGTGGCAGTAGGATGAGTGATTATGTTTTCAATGTGTTTGCTGTACAAGTGAAGTTAGAGTTAATGTGTGGCGTGAAAATAGGAGAATTGCCATGTCACAGACCTTGATTTTTGAAAAGTGAAAATAACAAATTAGGTCTGAAAAATACACTATAAGCAATGGCAAGACTGAACATTTGCTAGTTGTTTTGTTACGGTTTGTCATAAAATGAACAGAGAGGCAGAATAATGGGAATAGGCAATGATAAATTCTTCCTCCACAGTGTGGGATCCAGGAGTGTTTCTCCTGCTGGGACAAGACTCAGATGTGCATCATTTCCAGACAATCCTGGCCAGTTCTGCAGAGGAAACCCAGGCTCAAAGTCAAGAGGGAACCTCAAAATGTTCCAGAAGGGCCCCAGAGCAACCTCTCAGGGGACCAAAGCTGTGGAGGACACCTGCCACATGATACAGGTCCTGCCAATACGACCAAAGAGAAGTTGCATTTGCATTGCTTGCATTTGGCAAAAATTGCATATTGCTTGACTGAAAATATCATTATCTCAAATATAAAAGTATTAATGTTTGGAACATTCCCAAGTGATCGTGCTTAATGACAAACCTTGGCAGTCTCTAGCAGACATAACATTTCAGCAGTGACCCTTGGCTGCTAGGATAGTATAATGAAAGAAACAAAAGGTTTTATAAGATTTTTCTTGAATCTCATGAAAAGATTAACTTTCTGTAAAGAAAAAGGTGTAAAAAGCTGCTCATTCAGCAATTTCTTACCTGGAACCTTATTCTTTTCCCACGCAAGTTGAAAGCAAAACCCCATTGACTTATGAGGGAGCAGATGATGCACTAATTTCACAGGTCACAGGAACTCAGTGTCGCCAGCATGAAGGAAATGGCAAGTTATTGCTTATGCAAACAGTCACATTTGGCCAAACCAGAGAAACAAGCTTACAGACTATTGCAATGTCAATGCAAATTATGGTAGTAATTAAAACCCATTTCCCATGGTAAATCACTGTTGGAGATCCTTCTAAGAGCATCAGAAATAGGAAAGAATTTCACAGCCACTGAAAGAAATTCTGTTTCTGTCTGGGGAGAAAATGACATTCTTCACAGACAGAGGAGTGAAGCACAGTCTTGGCAAGGAATAACTAAGAGATAAAGATATTATGAAGTAATCAGGCAGTAATGCTTCAAAGGAATACTAAAAAAAAAAGACATTATTTCCTTTTTATTGGGATTAAATGCTTGTAATAACAGTATTGTTTTAACCTTGCCAATATGCTGTCAGTGTCAATTTTATTTAAAAGAAGGAAAAAAACCAAAAGGGTATTATTACAAGGAATTCAAGCTGAAATGGTGTAACTTTATTGCTTATATGATAGCATTTAAAATTAAAGTCTGTATGTCAAATGAAATCCTGGCCCATAGTCATACATTTCATAGGGGCTTTTGGGCTCGACATATGTACCCCTGTGATAATAATATCATCAAATAATGGAAACTTTGTATATCTATTAGAAAATAGCAATTTGGTAACAAATTTATATAGACTTGTTATAGATTGTCAGAAATAAGAATAATGGACATAATACAAATCCAAACCATATGTTCCATGAAAGAGTATGTCCTTCCAGCATTTTTTAAAGCTATAAATTATCTATCACACTACCAATAAAATACTGTAGAGGTAAGGTCACTGACCCCAAAGCACTGACATTTAGTTCAAGAACCAACCCCTGCAGCTTAGCACTTCATCCAAATTTTCAAATGTGGAGTGGATCTCTTTTTTCCTTTTCTTGTGATGTTTTCCCACAGGCTAGTCTGCTTGCTGACATTTCCATGATAATGTTCTTCACATTCCGTCAATTTCCATTTAGTAGCTCTACTACAGTAACAGGAAACTTTTAGATCATCTCCTCTGTGTATACATAGAGGTGCTGTGTATGCTCTGTGTCCTCATAAGTATTTAGTTGGCTGGACCACTGGAAAATTCCCCTATTTTCAACTTGCTAAATGTTGATAGTTTGAGGGTAATGGTGCCGCAGGTCTGGTGGTCATATGTGAGGAAGAGAGCTGTAAGGAATGGCTTTCTTTCAGCAGAACACAGGGCAGAGTGGCCTGAGGGACAGGCTTTGCCTCCATGACCCAGGTCCATCAGGAGGCTAAACATCCACAAAAATGTTGCATCAATACAACACAAGTGGGAATGAACAAAGTACCCAGTCAGGAGAGAAAAGCAGAGCAAAAGATAATGACAATGGAAAAAAAAAGGGGGCGAAAATAGAAAAGGAGATGAAAAGAGACTGCGAAAGTCTGAAAGTGATTTTTCATTGCAAGCAAAAGCGGCTGTGGTAACTTTGTTACCATTGCTTTTCATTTTTCCTCATCTTGCTACTTCTCGTTCTGGCCAAATCCACCTGTGAAAGATTACAGATTGCATTCTCAGGTGGAGTAAGTCAGTGTAGCTCCATTGGGCCCAGATGGCAACACTGCTCCCCATAGGTGTTATTACTGTGCCGTATGCCTGTAGGGGGGTCAGCCAGCTCCAAAACACAGAAACCAAGAAATAGGAACTGCTGGTTTCTCCTTACCCTGACTTCAAAATGCCCTGCTTTCTAAATACTTCAGTCTTACTGTTACAATAACCCTAACTGCTTCCCATTTCAAATATTTCTGCATTATGCATTGTACTGGAACAGCACTGGGCAAACAGGCTGTGGGCTGAACAAGAAACATAAGCACAGAAGCGGAGAGGGAAACACCCAGGAAAATATTGCTTTGAGATTCTGCAGTTAAAGAGACTTTTCTGCACCTCATGTGGTATCAGTCCCCTTTCTCTCTTCAGGCTTCTTAGTTTACCAATAAACCAGATGACCTGCATTATAAGAATTTCCTTGCATATGAAATTTGCAGAAGAGCAGCCCACAAGACAACAATTTTTCCTTCTGTTCCTACATTTTTATAAACTAGAAGCAGCTATTTGTTCATGGAAGCATGGAGTTGCAATTCTTAGCAGATACTGATCCAGCCCTGCAAGTGAAAGCCCTTTCACTTCAAAAGCAGCTGTCAGTTTGTATATAAATGTGCATTCATTCCTGCTAGACACAGCAAAGCTGTCAGCACCATCCAGTTAGTTATTTATTCACAATGTTATATATACATATATAACATGGTAATAAGTGGTATTTTGCAGGAATGACTTGGTTTTTTCCTCCTGACTGTTATTGCACATAATCTTCCCAGTTTGCATTCCAGGGGGTTACTTGGGGAATGGTTCTCCAGCTCAATAACAGGATCATCACTCATATGCAAAAGGCTCTGAAGAGATTTTGCCATTCCTTTATTTTTCCCTTTTGATTAATACAATGTATGGAAGGTTTTTTTGGGGCAAATATAATTTTGTCAGAGAGGTACCTCTTGAGAACCTTGGAAGCTGAACAAGTTCAACTTTGTTTCTTACTCCTGAAATCCAAATATTCACAAAGGAACTATTTGCACAGTTATGATACCCATCTGTACATTTTTCTTTCTTTAGGTGAGGGTGGAGAAACTTAGATGTGAGGAGCTGAAGAGAAGGTCAGAGGCAGAGACAGTGAAGAGGACTGAGATGAATAAAGGCTCTTCTACCCTGCACATTGAACCCCTTTGTGTAAACTTGGCACGTTTGCTCCTATTGTGAGACTTTTCACCTTGACAAAATGGTAGAAATGGGGATTAGTCTAATATATTTATTTTTACTGTATTATTTTAATGTTACTTTCAACTTTTCTTTCTCTTTTTCTTTTTCTTTCTTTCTTTCTTTCTCTTTCTTTCTCTTTCTTTCTTTCTTTCTTTCTTTCTTTCTTTCTTTCTTTCTTTCTTTTTCTTTCTTTCCCTTTTCTTTTCTTTTCTTTTCTTTTCTTTTCTTTTCTTTTCTTTTCTTTTCTTTTCTTTTCTTTTCTTTTCTTTTCTTTTTCTTCCCCTCTTATTCCATGAATACAGATCCTCTGTAACTATTTTTCCAAAGAAAAGCATATTCTATTGCTATTATAGCTGGGAATTTCCCCTCTGTTTAGTAATAGAATTAAATTCAGGTGGCTTAGTATAGTTTGATTTAGTTTGATTTGGGCTGGCATGGAAGCATTAGGATCATCTCAGGATTTTGTAATTCAGATGACAGAGATCAGCAGACATGCCTAAAGCCTTTCAACAAATTTTGAGGGAACTGCAAATTTGGCAGTTTTGACACAAACAAGGCAGTGCTTCTGCATTTTTCTTGCCCAGTGGTCTCACAGTTGGTGGTGAGGAGTGCTTACAGCTCTCAGTGCAGTGAGATCAGTAGGAACTCAGCACCTCTGTAGTAAGGCCACAGGAAGACAGACACTCAAATCCTGGTGCTTGCCCAGAGATTTGTTGATGATAAGTTACAGGCAAACAGCTCATACATCCCAACACATAGAAAATTATGTATAAATGAAACAGACCCATATACAGTGAAAATGTTGATGAATAATTTTTGACAATTGCAGCTCTCTCATGGTTGTTTTAGGTTTCAGCGGAGTTGCCAAAAATCCAGTCTTCACAGGAATTCATGGGAACATTTTCCTTGGTTTTGATCTGTGTGAGTTTCAGCCCGGTAAACTTATGAATACAGCAAAAATCACAGAACAAAGCTTATTCAGAGCTATTGTACTCTACTTGTTTTCCAAACTGAAACTGACCCAAAATGGAAAGATCGTAAATATTTCAGCCAGAAAATAACTTAGGTTCTTCTCAAAGCCTCCAGAGTCTAGGAGAACATTTTGATCATTGTGACCAATTTGTTATGTGTGTTAACCAAAGTTGTAGTCTAAAGGACACAAAATAGTGTTAAGGTTTCATGAAACAAGTTCTCTAACTCCATAAAGTAACTGAGTTTCCCATGAATGGTCTTCTGAACTGTTTTGGCAATCTAGGAATGGAATAATTATTAATTTCTTGAGTAAAACTCCTACACTAAACACCTTCTGTGTGATGAGGAACACATGAGTAATTCTCTTTCACTGTCTCAGATGCATGCCATTAAATTTTTTAAAAGTTAAATTACAGGATTTCTGTAGTTATTATTAAGGTTTATCTTGAAGATGAGAAGATGGAATGATCCTGACTATCCAGGAAAATATTCTTTAAATCATTACTATTGGGTATAGCAGCAGAGTATCTTTCTCAAAAAACATTTAATAGCAAATCACCAGTTTGCCTGTAATACAATCTAAGTGACCTATGAATTGTGAAAAAAAAGAGAAATATTTGTATGTGTGTGTGTTATCAAAATCCTAAAGCAGATCACTGCAGTACCTGAATGGTTTCAATGGAATATTTCACTGATGAAAACACCCCATGAATTCTTTCTCATTAGACTTTGGAACATTTACTTGGATATGACCTTCACTATATAGAGTGAAAACTGAATAAAATGTTAGAAACAAATGTTAATGGTAAACAGCAATATACTCAGCTGGAAAAAGTCTGCAGGGATTATAACTTATCCTGATTTTATTTAATTACGTTGTTTATAATACATTTTATATATATATATATATGTATCTATGTGTGTGTGTATGTGTGTGTGAAAGGAGGTTGGTAATGCATTACCAGTTCTCCTGTCCCCCTTTCTCAGGGATCAGTTTTGTTTTGCCTGCCTGCATGATGCTGATTTCTAACTACAATATGCACCATGCATATGAAATAAATGGGACCTGAGAACTGTGAAACTTTATTTCCTTTCTGGTTCCTGTTTTTCTGGCCCCAATGATTGCTTAGTCTTCTTCACATGTACTTTTCTCCAAAGGGACTTTCAGGGTTAGAAATATGTGCAGGAAATAGCACAATTAGATTCAACTTAGGAAACAACACAAACATATATCTCAGGAAAAAACCATCCTAACTACATAATCATCAGGAGGGAAATACTTGGAAGCATTTGTCTTTATAAAGATTCAGGGAAGATAATAGGTAACAAATCAGAGGTGACTTAGATCTTGTTAGAGCAAAGGTGCAATTGGGTTTGTAAGCCATGTAGACAGGCATTTTATCAGTTCTCAGGGACGTAGTTTTCCCTCTCAAGGTGCTGCAAGAGGCTTTCCTATGGGATTAGACACTCAGTGCCATTCTGGGCTCGTTGGTTTGTGAGTAAAGTCTCAATCTCAGTGATAAGCCACAGACATAGTTGAGGATATAGAGAGAAACTGTAAAGGCTCAGAGAGGTAAATTCATGTGTTTTGGCAAAGTGAAGACTATATACCATGGAGGGGGGCAGAGTCAGGGAAGGACATGTGAAGACACTTTAAGCACTTGCAGGGCTTCCTACAAAGTCAGTCACTTTTTCAACTTGGTCGCCAATCTTGGGATGATTCTCTTTCCTCTCATATCTGTCCTGGCCTCCAGTGCTTTGTTTCCTCATGGAGAAAGTGATTGCAGAAATGTTCAGAGTAAAGGGGTGGAATAGAGGTGGAGATTTCTTATGCCATTATGCCTGTTTATGCCTGACTTGCTTACACTGGAATGAGATTTCTCCTCATTGATCAATTTGGCTAGTGTTGGCCAGAAACTAAGAGTAAAGGGTGGGAAATTCTTCACTGTACCAGAAGAGTAACAAATACAGATGTACCAACACCACCCCAGAAAATACCCATGTCTTTTTATTGTTCCTGCCAAAATTGTTACAAAACCTGTGCTCTTCCCCATGCAGCTGGGTTGGAAATAGCAGCAAATGTCACTCAAGTGCTATCTAGAATCAGAAAAAACCACAGGATGAGCAGGGGCTGGGGCTACTTCAGAAAATCATTGGCAAAAATATCCTAGCAATGATGTCTCCTGGAATGATATTAATATCACTGTGCATTTCCAAAACAGACTAGAAATGACAAGGACTACAAGAAAAGTAGATGCAGTCAAAGACACATTGAAGCTCATGTGCGAAGATATGTCCATTGAGAAATCCTGGTGATTAAGAGAAAAATACAAGAAAGGACCCAACACACTGTCATTTGAAAGAGCTGTAATTTCAGGTACTTTATTAATTTTCATGGTGCTAATCTGAGAAATGTTGTAGTACAGCAAGTTGCTAATGATATATCACAGAATCACAGAATGGGCTGAATTGGAAGGGAGTCACAAGGATAATTGAGTCCAGCTCCAGGCCCTGCATAGCACCATCCCTGAGAATCACAGCATGTGCCTGAGAGCATTGTCCAAATGCATCCTGAACTCTCTCAGGCTTGGTGCTGTGACCACTTCTCTATGTATTTTAGGTTCTGGTCAAACTCAGACCTAGACAGCACTCAAAATTTCCTAACACCTCATTCTCTTTCTGCGCTTCATATTTTCACTGTCATGATCTAACGGAAAAGGAGTCCCCACATGGATATTTGGGCTGAATTGAGTCTCTCTAACATCCTTGGACATGCCAGAAGTCTTTTTCCAGCTTACATGCTGAGGCTCTGATCTGACATAGAGAGATGTTCCAGGAGTTGCTCTGCAGAGTCAGGGCCTGTTCTCTTGTAACCCTGAGGTCCTTGAGACAGCAGCTGGGAGCTTGGCATTTTGCTATCTGTATTGGTATGTATCATGCTATTCAAACCAGAATAACACCTGGAGGGTTCAGTCAAGGTGGGTTAAGAGTTATATGAACATGTAAAACAGACAGGCAAATGTTAGGCAAAAAGAATTATCATTGTTCCCATTTTCAGGGCAAAACTAGGAACCAAAATCTCATTTTCAAGGAAGATAAGGGAGTTTTGCATAGTTTCTTTAGACTCCTTTAAAATTCCAGCGAAAGAGCTGGTTTAGGTTTCAGGGTTAACTTCATCTGAAGGCAGCTGAAGATGCAAGAAAATAGGCTAGAAAATAGGCCTGTAGCAGTCTGCCTGAGTTACACAGGAACTCTGAATCATGCAATGCATATGTATCAACAGGCATTTGAACTGGGGTGTGTTCATTGTGCTGCTTGTGTACAGAACAGCATGCTTCCATGGCGAAACTTTACCCTGCACGTTTCAAACATTTGCAGCATCTCTTTGCAGTCTCTGAAAAATTGTACTGCTTAAAATAAAGCATTTCAGTTACAAGAAATTACACTGCCAGTTAAACTGCTCTGTTTTCTTCTACTGACTCTGAGAATATACATTCCTTCAACAGCCAGAGCAAATATGAGTTTCAAGGTGTTTAAACGAATGTACACTTCAGTTGAAAGAAGTTTGCAATAACCAGGTTCAATAAAAAATTCTAATTGTAGGCCTCAGTTTAAGTCCTGAAACACATTTTTTGGTCCCCATGTGTCTTGTTTCCAAGATGGCAGCACCTGGAAAAACATGCAGTTTGATTTTCGTGAGAGATGTGAGCTCTGATAGTCAGGACTGCATTGCACCAGCCTGTTATAGAAGTGGTGGCAATGTTGCTGCAGTTTAAGTGGATGTCTTTTATACTAGGGAATACGAATGTGTTGGAAACACACGTAAGAAAAACACAGGTCATAAGCAGTTGCCATGGAACAAAGTTAAGCAACCAATAGTCTCTTTCAATAGCCAAGCCAAAACTTTATGAATATTGTTACAGCAAAATGTTGTCGCTTTCTCTCAGGCTAAATGTTCCTTAGAGAACATGTTTTTGTCTAAATGTTCCTGAAATTGCACATTTTGATCCCTTCAGGGGGAAAATGGGAAAAACTACAGTGCTTCTTCATACCTTCCCAAGTTTGCTGACATCCTTGTAGAAAAAATGTAATCCTTAAAGTGAATTGAAGTTTTAACAAGATTTTACCAATTTCCGTATGAAGGTTGCCTTTTCCTTCACATAATTTCCTGTGGTGAAAATAATCTCAGTGGTCCCTGAACTCTGTTTCCTCATCAGTTAAAGCTTACAGCAAAATCAAGTGCAAAATGTGAGCAGTTAATCCTTACATGTGTGAGATTATTGGGTCTGGTTTGTTGTTTTTTTGGGTTTTTTTTCTTTTGAGAACCATTTTGCATCATTTCAGTTGCTGCTTCTAATGGCAGTAAATGCAAATAGGATGAACCAAGAGCTGCTTCCTGAAGGGAAGGTGACAAGCACTGTCCCTGCTGGGGAACAACAGGCTGTAGGAGACTCACAAGCCATTCCTGCAGTGGGGAGCCTGCTGCAGCTGTCCTCCACAGTAAATTAGCGCATTGCTCATGTTCTCTTTGTTTTCACACCCCCTTCTCAGCTGAAATAAATGTGATAATTAAACTGGACAATTAAGAAATGATGAGCATAGGAGGACTGGGGGCAGTGCTTCATCGTAAGGAAAAAGAAGCATCAAAAGCGCTGAGAAAAACAAGTAACAGGCAGACCCCAGGCAAGCTTTCCCACAAAGCTGTGCCAATATGCCTCAGTCCTGATTTACAGCACTCCCGTGGCTCCCCTCTGAGCTGTGTCTGCTCCAGAAACTGTCAGTGGTGTGAAACAGCTTTAGGAGTTTTTGCAGGTGGACTCCTCTCTGCTCAGGGCTGCACTGAAGTCTTACGTGTCTCTGGACTGTAACATAAAAGGCAGAGTGGGGGGAAGCGAACACATTTTGCAGGAACTGATCCTACTCTCTGCTTTGCCGTAGACTTCCCAAGTGGGTCTGGATAAGGTTTGTCATCTCGCTGTCTAAATTCCTTCTGTGTAGCTTGGGGATGGTAAGAGCAATATTACCTACCTGCTGCATAGCAGGGAGTGTGCTGGTTAATTACTGAGTGTTTATACAGTGGGGTCAGCAGAGAGAGTGCTATATGATAGCTAAATATTAGCATGAAATCACAGCAGATAACTGCACATATCCTCCCTTGCACAGCATGGTGATATTTTATCTTCTTGTTATTTTGAGTCACATTCTCCAAAAGCTGAAAATACTTAGTGTCTGTTTAAAAGAAATATTTCAAAGAACACATGCTGGCTTGAGTTGTTTCCCACTGTGCATAGCACCTGCACACAACCGACACTGGTGAGCTTTTTGCTTTAATAGAAAAGGTAAAATGAAGTGTTACTTCTCTTTAGGTTCTGTTAAAGGGAACACTATTAAAAATACTTGTTCCCTAGCCAACTTTTCCCCCTTTTTTTTCCCTGCAGTTGTATCTGCTTTGGTGTACATCTGTGCCTGAATGTGTTCCTCTTGCCTTTATGCCCTCTCTCACCAGAGGCAGGTTTATGAGACATGTGCCACTTCATTTTTGGAGGAAGAGGAAGGTTTTCATAAAAGATGAGGTCAGTTTCACTTGTCACCACAGATGACACTGTGACTTCCTGCAGGCAAGGTTGAAGCTGGGGTGGGTGAGTCAAGGTTGATGGGTCCTCAGCTGACTGTACAGGTCTAGAAGCGATAAACACCTTTTATCACACAGGTCCCCACACTGTTCAGGGTGGAAGGTGGAGCAGTAGCAGCTGCTGCAGCAGTGTTTTTGGTAGTGCCCCCATAGCAGTGCTATCCATCCCAGGGTGGCAGAACAGTTTTCTCTCCTCGAGCAGGTCACTATGTGTTGTTCAAGATACAGGAGAGCACCAAGGCAAGAGTGGCACCTTTCACTGGGGTTTGACACCTGGAGCTTGGAGCTGCCAGCTGTAGCATAGTGTAGCACAGACCATCCTGCTTCAGGGGCAGGATCAGTTGAGGAATTTTTCTTCAAAAAGGAAGGTCAAGAGACGCTGCTCTTTACTAGTGACCAGGGAAGTAGCTCACAGATCCAAGCCAAATGCACACAGCAACCCTTATATGTATAGAGCCTTGGGGGATAATATTACCTGCAGAACAGAGGGGACAAAACCAAGCTGTTTTCTGTCTTAGCCACTAAGGGCACCAGGTGGACCAGCAGCTTGGAGAGGTACAGTGAAGGGGAGGTAAGTGCTACATGCAGTTTTTAGAAAGTACTCAGTATCGCTGCCTGTAAACAAGTGGACAGGCCACTGTGCCCTACAGTTGGTACAAAGCCAAGGAATGATTATGTCAGACAGATGAAGACATACTGGAGACACTATGTGGAAATGGTGTCCGTAGGGGCTGGTTTCCCACTGATTCCCTTCCCCTGCCTGACATAAATTCTGTTGAAAAAATATGAAACACAGTTAGAGAGTGAGTCGTCTTGGGATGATCATTGTCCTTATCCAGTGGGAGAAAGACTTGGTGGGATATAGCCATGTGAGGGCTGTGGCATGATACTGAGAAAAGCCCTAGTTTCTTCTTGGTGCTGGAGATCTGGCACCTGCAGGAAGGTCCAGGAAGAGTCTGGGTTGGGTGCTGCAGCAGGTACAGGCACAATCGAGGGTCCTGGTTCCTGTCAAGGTGGAACTGATGTGCACCTCTTGGGGGCAGACTTCTTACTGACATGTCCATGAGAAGTGCCACCAAACAGTGCTCCCTGTCTCAAAAAATGGCATTTCCCACAGGCAGTCAGCCTGCTGACTTGCCAACAAAGGACTCCCAGAATATCTCATCTTCTGGGAAGTTTGCCTTCTCCCACTCATAAAAAGATGATTTATTTTTTAGGTCTGCATACATGCTAGCCTTCATTCAGATGTGGACTTTACCTCTCCAACACCTCAGTCACCTGGGCAGCAGTCACTGGATATGTAAGGCTTTTAGAAAATTAGCAGTGTCCTCTGTGGACTATTTCTGTGTAGAAAGAAGGGCACAGGACCCATGTTGTCATCTCAGGAAATAGGCCTGGGACCATTGGTCACTGCTATAAACAAGAAGTCTGTGACTACTTCCTGAGTCCCAGGTTTTGAACTAAAAGCCAACAGTAGACTGCTGCATTCACTCTGAAAGTTGTGCAGAGAAGGACAGGGGGCAGGTACCCCAAGAGGTGTAGTACAGCCTTTCCACCAGAACCCATCAGAGGTGGAAGACGAACCTTGATTCCATCTTTGTCACACTCCTTGTGGTTGCTTGCTGCAAGCACATTTTCTTGGAGTAGTCTCCAGAAGCAACTTCTAAGTATTAGAGATAAATAAATCAAACCGTGTGATGCTCTCAGTTAATTTCTAAATATTTAGTTTGGATGACTGGTCGATCTGGCAAATGGGAGTTTCTTCTTCTGGTGCCCTTCAGGCAAATCAGATGTAGTTCTGAAACCTGGTTTTTAACCATTCAAAGGCTGTAGAAACAGCTGTGATAGCAAAATTTAAAGGCTTATTGTATACAGAAACCAAACTAAATTCTGTTGTTGTCTCATCTGACATTATCTCTTCTCTTTCTCCACTGGAAATGTGAAATAACTTTGTACCTTTTTTATTGAAGATATGTTAGTGAAGGATAAACTCAGTCACATTATCTAAGAGGTGCAGCAAGGCAAAAATATCTATACAGACTGTTACTACTAGTAACAAACTACTGGTACAAAATAATTTCTTGTTCATAATGCCCTCAACAGGAATGACTTGGTTGTGTTTCTCAGAAATCTGTAGAAGGGTTCAACTGAGTTACCTGGGCTGACAGAGCAAGGAGGCAAGCAGAAGAAACCTCCTGCTGGTAGTGCTGATGGTGTCTTCACCTCTTCTCTGCAAACCCAAACATGGACTTGACTCAGACTGCAGCTTTGTGCCAGGAGATCTGTGATCCCCTCAGATACTAGATAGTTTTCAAATTTCGCCCCATGGGTGAAAATCTGGCCCACCAAAGCCACTCTGCTGAGCTCTAAAGAAGCCAAGAGAAAATGTCTCATCCCAATCAGGGATGGGATCCGGGATCTAGGAGTCACAAGATCCAGTGTCTAGGAGTAAATAACGCAAAAAGCACACACAGAAAACACTGACCAAAATGACTAGTTAGGAAATTTATCTTTTACATTTACAGTAGAGAATTTTACTCAGCTGTGAGCAGATGTGTATTAATGGATGGATTTAAAATGACTAAGCTCAGACATATCACAAATGTATTTTGGCAATGTAATGCACCAAGTGATACTTATGACAGAACATGCTCAATAACACTAATATTTCAAGAGGGCTTTAGAAAGAGATAAGATTTACTAGTTGAGAATAAGAAATAATATTTGATATTTAAACATACAGGGACTTAAACATTTGGATGAGGAGGTAGGAGTAACACTGTAAAAGGTTTTCAAAGTTCAAACAAAGAATCCCAAAGTCAGCTCTTAGCAGGATATGCTGAAGTGAGTGATGTACAGTCATACAATTACAGTGATTTCTGTTCATGTGCAAGAGTCAAGCTGCTGCATATTTTTGTGCAGTTGTAGTCAATTGTGGCTTTTGCTGGTAGCAAAATTTTTGATTGTTCGCAATTCCTCATAGACATTGGTTTGAACAATTCTGTGGCTACCATGAAGTTATCTCCACTGGATATAAGTAACAATGAGGATATCAGTCCCAACAAGGTTCAAGTCTATATGGATTACTTGGCATCATTAGAGTATCTGATCATGAGCTGAAGAGGCAAAATCTTTAAGTTCCACTACAGGGTGCAAGTAGTGTCATCTTTTTGGAGAGATGGGGCTAGAAATGGCTGGTGAGCCTAGTCAGGATAAAGTCCAGTCACAGAGCTATGGGGCTAAGTTAAGATTAGAAGAGTTTGTACCAACAGAACAATGCAAGTGGCAATGAGATTTTTAGATGCATTCATGGTTAGTAGCATGTAAAAGAAATTAATTTTTCCTTTAAGATAAATCCCATTAAAAACCAGAGGTATAAACCTCACAAAGAGAGAAACATTGGGTTTTTATATTTTGCTTTGGGTTTAACAAGCCTGAGCAAGTACTGCAAAATGCATTATTCAAAGCACTGTCTGAAATTTCTGCTGTCTTGTTATTATAAACACACACTTCTCTCTGTGCTGCCAACAGATACGGTATGGTAAAGACTGACTAGCAAGTGCTTTCATGGAAATAATGAATTTTGCTGTGTCTACAGCTACCCAGAAGAGTTAGTGTATGTGTTAGGGCCTGGATACATTCCACCAAAATTTAGGCAGCTAGCCTGAAGTGTCTCAGTTAAGAGTTCAGTTTCAATAGCTGACATCAGTTCCCGATGAATAAAAGGCTTATTCTAGAAAGCAGTTTATCTTAAATCTGAATAGCTCTGAGCACCTGGCTCTTTCTCACATATGTGAATGCAGCAGGTTTCTGAGTAATTGCACAGGAGAAAGGTTTCCTGACTCATGATGGGGCTGGTCTTGCTGCTGCCCAGACCAGGGACCAGCTGTAGGACATTTGTCTCCCTTCTGCATACTGGGGAGTGTCCCATGGCAGCAAATCAGGCACCACCAGAGTTTCTAACTTTGGGAGCTTATCTCAATACCCAATATGTGACAGAATGGTGCTTCAGAGGTCCTTGCTCTTAAAGCTACCTCCATCCAGATGAGATCACCTTTGCACTTTGTAACCCCATTACAGTTCTGAATTTGAATGAGTTTACTACCCATGGGCACATGGGGTACCAAGAGGTAATCATGGGTCTTAATTAGCAAATAATTTTGATAGTAGCATAGCACATAGGGATTGCTAAGCACAGATAATCTGCAAAAAAACATTAGAAGCATACTTCACCTAAGAAGTCACTCACTGCAAACTATTCTTTACCCTCTACACTTTACCGTGCAAAGCTGAGCAGAGCCTCACACTGCAAGCAAGAGGTCCTCAAGTGGAGCAGAACAGGAACTCCACCCCAAACAAATCCCCTCACAGTGATTTGCCAAAGATTAGAAGCCCTCAAGCTAGGTAGAGTTTGAAGGAATGGGCTTTGGCTAGCTCTCACTATCGAATCTGAAGGAAGGAAGAACCAAAATGAATGGTGCCTGATAAATGTAGGTAGGCATTAACATCTGAAGGAACTAGGAAATGTGGGTACAGTGTGTGTGATTAGGAAGAGGCAGCAATTAGCTGTTGTATTCTGCGTGGGTGGTCAGGATACCATGTAAACACTTTAAAATTATTCAGTAAGTGAACAAAATAAAAAGTACTTTTTTACAGATGGCAAATATGGTTTTATGAGATATGGGTTATACTTAATTGAGTGACTGATTTTTTTTTCAAAATATAGTTACCACATTAACTATGGAAAGACAGAGATGCTTTACAGCTGAATTTCAAAGACATTCAGTAGACTAATTTCTCAGATTATTAATGAATATTTTGAAAACATTCAGAAGAATGTTCAAGAGCAAATTGGGTCAAAAGGGTAAGTTTAAAAAAAACAATCTATCTACTTGCTATTTTTGAGTACCTACAATATTTCAGATTTCAAAAACACAATTGTCTTCACAATTTCAACTTGTTCATATTTTCTCTGAATATAATGTGGGCACATTTTTGATTGCAAATTGATACTTACACAAATTGATATTTATGCAACTAACATCAACAGAAAAAGAGTGTGATAGTCAGGAGACACCCCAGCTCTGGCTTTTACTGCTGTGCTCAAATGAAACTCCACACATTTCACGTGTCCTGGTGCTCCCTTTGCCTGTGTTGTGTGAACACCAATTAGTCATTGACTTCTGTCTGTGATGAAATAATTCCCCTAGTAGGAAGCTGAGGTCCAAGAAAGAAGTTGTGTTGAGCAGTGCCCAAGTGAGATTGGCTTTGGACTGTGGTGCAGGCTTTGGCACAGCTGTGAGAAATGGTACAGATATGAACTACAAACCTCTGCTTCATTCTTTGCAGAGAAAATTTGATTTAAAAGAACATAGCGCTAATGCAGAAATAGGATGAAATTTTAGCACATGAATATTATTTTTCCCAATCTCAATTAGATAATTTAACTTAATGCTAAGTTGACATTTAAATTTAAAGACATTTGTCACTATGACAATGAAAAAATGAAGCAAGACTGTGGAATTTGTTAGCAGTCACTTTTCCTTGCTTTTACTTTGAACTTTGCCATGAATGGTAGCCACTTTCCAAAGTACTGGGCAATAAGCTTCCTTCTTTAATTTAATATCTGGTACTCTAAAACTACAGGGTTTTAATATGCAATTCTTCCTCAATGATTCCCCACACAACTGCCATCTCACAATGTTTGCTAGCAAGAAGTAGCAGCTCAGCTTTTTTGTTTTTATTAAAGAGCGTCTCTGTGAAATCAAAAAGAAATCTTTATGAAAGATTGTTGAGTCGTAAAACACAGGGAAAAGGAAAATGGAAAATATAATACTGTTTCCCTAAAATTCTAATAACATTTGGAAAATATTAGGAAATATGTTAGAGTTAGGAAATATAATTTGGAAATATAATGCTCCAGACCATGAGAAATAGGTGGATTTGGAACTGATAAAAACTAATGTAGCTCTGTTTAAATTAATCCAAATTTGTGACATATGATGATCTGGCCCAGAGGTAATATCTTCTAAATAATTTTTTTCTTATTTTTTATTTTGCTGATGAAGTCACTGTTCAGCGCCAAAGTACCAGCATGTTTTGAAATTAATCCTTCATTTCAGGGGAGGATACATTCCTTGTTACATTAGCCCTCCAGACTCCTGAAAAGTATTACACTTAGTATTTCAAACTCAAGGGTGGATTTGGATGCTAGCTTGCTGTTTGCCATTTTATTTTACAAGCTCTGCCAGTCCGTTATGCTGATCTGACAGAGAACCAAAATTATGAACAATATTTTTATAGGCAGGACAGACTCTGAAGTTCCTCTAAAGAACCACTTCCAGGGAGATATCCCTGGTGGGAATATCCCTGCTGTCCGTGCTGGGCTCTTTCCCAGTCTCTGGGAGCCAGATCTGTCTGAGATGGGAGGAGGAAGCACAAACCATCTGGCAAGGCAGCTTTCTGAGCAGAAGAAACTAGTTAATTGAAGAGAAGCAGGAATTTTATCTTTGGCTGTTGAGGACATACAAATTACTTGATTAACCACGGATTAATGGCTGGAAGAGGCCACCATTTAAGAGGATAGGTTCAGAATATTTGGCCAATAACACTTAAAATATGGAGAAGGTGGGATGGGGACAAATAAGACCAAGGTCAGTAGTACAAAATGCATGGTCAGTTACTCAGTGTAAGCAATCTGTGAAAACTGAGAGCTCATGGTATGGATATAACATCATACGAGGACAGTGCATTAGTTTCAGAATAATTATAATGCTCTGAAGTTATAACAGCATGAAAGATGTAAAAGTGAGGCTTCTGCAGAAGAGGTGTGAAATGCTGCTATACTGCACAGATGTCTGGCAAGTGTTCACCTGAGAGGACAGACGCTGTCCAAGTCTTTTATGATAAAGGATGGTGAGTAAGAGCAAAACAATGGTAGGGGAAATCTGTAAGAGAGGTACAAGAGAAGACCTAGAGAATGTTTTTCAGTTCATTAAAAAAAAACTAAAATGCCTGAAAGGGGATTGAAAATTATTTACAAAGAGGCATAAAGAATAAAGGAGAGATCCTTATTTGAGTCATAGTCTGCACTGATTTGAGAATGATTGCCTATAAACTGATTTTGAATGAGCAGAGAAGGAATTTGTGAACATATTCAAGCTGCTTGTAGCCATTAAGGTGGAAAAGCTCTGGAAGAGCCCCTCCACAGCTGTTGTGCTGTGCTGCTCAGGTGATGTTGCTGCATTCACAGGAGGGTCCGAGGGTGAAACCAACTCAATGGCTCCAGCATCCTCATGTTCCTGTTTCCTCAAATTTAATATTATCCTTTTGCTGAAATACTACCATGTGTCCATAAAAATTGAGATTTTAGGATACTTAGACTACACATACACTGCCAAAGGAAAGCTGCTGCTGGAGTACCTAGTATAATTCATCCCTGGGCCAAATACCTTGTTGCTGCTGGGCTGGATTCTGACTGTTGCAATACGAAGGCTGGCAATTCAGGGATGGCACAAAACTGAGGAGCAAATCCCCTGCCTCCAACAAAAATCCCTAAAATCAAAACAAACAAAAAAACAAACCCCAAAAACCCCACTATCACATGAGATATCACTGGGACAAAAAACCCCCAACTCACATGGGCTTATCACTGGAGCTCTGAACTGCAGAAAAAGCATCAAGTGGCATGGATAAGCTCATGACACTTTGCTGATAATGCCTTGAAATAGAGTAGAAGCCAGTGACATATAAATGAGGCAGGATCTGTTTCTCTTCGCTTTTTTGTTTCCCTTTAATGTCCACTGATCCTGTCCACTGAAGCCTAACTTAAGAGCAATTTGTCCTTACTCCCATTGAAACTGCTATCCTTTAACTTTTATCTGTTTAGCTTTACTATAATTTCTTGTACTTGCCATGTAAACAGAGGTGGCTGTCTCACATACAGACAAGAAAAAGAAATTGAAAAATAGAATATATTTTCAGTCCCTTCTGTGGCTGTTGTAATAGCAGGAAAGAGGGCACAGTAGTAAAATCCTTCAGATATGAAAAGGTCTAAGATGTAAGTCTTCAGATGTGTGAAGATTTATTTGACCTCAGTCTGTGTTACAGAGTTCAGCTTATGGCACTGTTTGTGAAGCCTCATGTTTGAAATCTTTCGGACAGACCTTGTATTAAGTGTTATCAGTGTAAATATGTAGTAAATACATTTATTACAGTGGATTTTCTTATTCCAGAGTGATACAGCAATACTTGGGATGACCTGAGATGTCTATAGAGAAACTTATCATGAGAAAGTCTAATTAAAGTCTAACTTCCTTCAGTTTTTTTGAGATGACCTAAATGACTTGCCATTTTCAAAATAATAAGCAGGTTTTGATAAAACCCGTTGAGATGATGCTGAATGTTTCAAAGCTATCTACCCAAAACATTTTGCTGTTTTGTATTTTACCCATCCAATTTCTCCAGCCCCATTTTGCTGCTCTTACCCACAGTCACTATATCTCCCATCAGAAGTCAACTCTGATTTTGATCTTATGTTGTACTCACAACAGCTCAACTCTTGACTCCATGGTGAGATATGGCCATTCACACATTATGCAGCAGATCTATGGATCTGGTAAAGTCCCAGTGGTACCTTGATAGCTGAAGAAAGGGGAGGAATTTTTAAATGTGCTTTCTCAGACAACAAATCTTTTCAATTACCCAGCCACAGCCTCACTGTGATTCAACAGGGTAACCATTCCCTCTGCTCAGTTTGAGAAGAAGGATCTCCTGCAACACTCAGACATTTTTTTTCTTTTTGTTTTTCAGTTGTAACATCCCACTTTATCTGTCAAGAGCCAACGTGTCAGTGATATGTTGACATTTCTAGAAAATTGTAGGGAAAGAAAATTCTCTTTTGGCTGAGACACAACTCGAGAATCCTGGTTCTCCCACAGAAATAGGATAAGAATTCAAGATTGGGTGCAATTGTGAGAGTGAGCCTGTGGCTTTGGAAATAGAATTGCACTTCCTTGGCTACACACTGCTGTAGACTTCCAGAGCTCTGAAGAGACTAAAGTTTTGCTGAACTGGAAAACAACACTAACTTAATATCTGGGACAGGGACAACATACCCAGGCTTGCTTAGAGGATTTGGTTTGCCTGCAGGGAACAAGGTTTTTATTTTAACTTGAAGACGCACAGAGGGACGCTAGCTCTCACTTACTGCCGCAGTCACTATCACTGCTGCGTATATGTAGCAGAAGGGTGACTTTCAGAGCCTGATGGCATACATTGAGTGGGTTTCTGACTCACTAATTATCACACTGATGCTTCTCATCTACATCATTCCAGGATGCTGACTGCCACTGAAGATCCTGAGCCTGCTTCCTGAAGTAAACTCACAATTGAACCAAAATGCCTAAGACTGGAAGGGGCCTACGGAAAAAGTAACAACATGGCCCTTCTGGTTATTTAAGCTCATTTATTCTTCCTTTTTAATTAGACTCAGCTTTTTTTTTTTTTTTTTTTTAATCCTATATTGTGTGGTTATGGAGAATTGGTCTAAATAGGACAAGGAAGTGTTGCATGAAGACAGACCAGGCTTTGTTTTGTAACCTCAACAAGTTTGCTTTTCCAATTAATATTATGGCTGAAGTGAGTCTGGTTTTCTCCCAAAATCATGTCCACTTTCAAGCCTTTGCTTCATTAATGCATACAGCTGCAACCAGTCCATTCCTCCACCTTTGTGCCTGTGGTCAGGGATGGACCTTGAGGGCGATTGCACTTCTCAGGCAGGATCTTGCTCTGGGCAGCAGCTTCCAACTACTTTTGTTCTCACTATGCAGATGCACCTAATTGCTACTTGCATTTAACCCAAGCAAAAACTAATTTTCATGCCTGGGACTGATCCCTAAAGTTGAACCACATGTTTAACAGCTGCCATTAGCTGCTTTCAGTGTAACAATGGGTTAGTTTTGGCAAGGTCTGGAGAAGGAGCAACTATGCAATGGGGAAAGAAAGTGTGTCCTCAAGTGCCCTTGTACTGATTCACATTAGTCCTATATTGATGCATTTATGAGCTATGCATTTTTAAAAGAGCCCTGCACTGCTGGAAGCTCAGAGCATTGCATTTTTGACAGAAAAAAAAATTGTGCCTAGGAAAATTTGTATTAGGTTCTGCAAGAATATATTAACCTGGGCCTCTCAGTGACATGTGCTTGGGACAGTAATGATGGGCTCTTAAGGCAGAGGGCCTGGAAAGTTCCAGTCTGCAGCAGGCGAGCCTTGCAGTGCTGGCAGCTGTGTGGCCATGCGTCCAGGATGTCTCTGGGTTGGGTGGGAAGCTCAGGGAGTAGTGCAGTGTTGGTCTGTGCTTCCCAGAGCGAAGACCTGGCAAGGCTGTGGTGGGACTTTCCACCCTAGGGAACCAAGCAGTGCCTGTGCAAGGGCAGCATTGTGGGAAGACTTCCCCTCCTGCTGCTCTCCAAAGGTCCATCTCCCAGTGATGCCAGGGGATGAAGGGCAGCTGAACTGGACATTCAAGACAGAAGAGGACAGGAGATGCACTGACACTGCTGTGCAGAGGAGCAAGAGAGGGGCCTTGGTCAGCAGACAGAGCCCAGGCTCATGCACCAATTCCTGCTTCTTGGCAAGTGATTCGAGTCTGCAGTGCCCCAGCAGCAGATTGTCTGCACATTTCTAGTGCCCAGCTAATGCAATGCAATTGAAGTCATCTTTGCTAACAGTCAGAGAGATCTTGCAGGAAATCACCTCTTGTTCCCCTTGCCCTGGGTTACCCATGAGTCTGTCAGCAGCTCCTGCCACTCAGCTGGTCTGTGGCGACTTGCTGATGTGTGACTCTTGGGTGACTGACAATCTCAGTCTGTGGCATTCTGCTTCAGGAACCATGTGGCACAGTGAGAGCAGCAAGCAACAGGGAGTAGCAAGCCAGAGCTTAAATACAAGCACGTGCATTAACTTATGAATGCAGGTATGCATATATTATTTATATGCTATATTTATACAGTATATCAATATTTATATGTAAATGTAGTATATTTACATATAAGCACCCACACTCACTATGGATATGGAAATGGATATATGTGTATGTATGTGTGTATATAGGTAGCTATATAGGTACACCTGAACAGCGCATCAACTAGGTGCTCAAATTCAGAGTATTTGGACTCAAAGTGGTCATGCTGGGGTTGAATTAGATGACAATTTATGTTTTTCAACTCTTCTTGACTACCCCTTTGCCAAAGGAATGAGAGCAGAATTTGGCTAGAACAAGTAGGGTTAACTAAGCTGATAACTCCTCTGAGAAAACCTCAAGCCAAAGAAAGTCAAAAGGGGGTGGAGGGATGGAGGGGAAGATATATGAATGATTGAAGTATCTAAAAGGAAATCAGTAATTGTGAACTGCCAGAGCTGGAAACAATTAGTGGCTGGCTGGCAATTCAGAAGAATCAATAAGAGAAGGATGCGATTTCTAATAACTCAAAAATAAAATCTGCTGATAAGTTAAGAAGAAGCTATAGGGGAAAAAAGAGGTGAATAGGATACTAAATCTGTTAACAATTATTGTCAGTGCCAACACTGGCTTGGAAGAGTCACGTTTGTTCTATCACCTCCACCCAGACAATTATAACAATATGTATTCATCAGGCTGTCATGACAGGAGCACCCACCAATCCCATTAGCGCTAAGGAGCTGCTGGCATTTGTTTTTATTTTAATTTATCACTCAGCTGTTTCAAATCATGTAAAGCTAAAACTTGGCTTACAAGTTGTCGTTTCCAATGCTAATCGTTTGTGCTTACTGCATATGTGCCTCTGTGATATGTGTATTTTCTGAATTGTAAAACTGGCATGGAAAATTCCCAGTCTGGGTATGAAATGTCCTCTCTGGCCCTTTACTGTAAAGGTGGGACGTGTTAAAGCCATTGACATACATTTACTCCCCAGACAAGAGTCTGCCAGATGAAGCAAACTAGCTGGGTCTAGTTCACCACCACTTTACAATTAACAAGAGCGGTACAATTAACCCAGAGCAGTAGCTCAGATTGTATGTATATAGAGCCATCCTATTCCAAGACAAAGTGATAATATGCATGTCATTTCCTTAATTTCTCTAGTCTGGTGACAAACAGCACAGGCATGCAATAAATTGCATTTATTTTTCACCTTTTGACCTCCTCACTTGTTCTCTGCCCGCTAATCCATTTCTGCTGGGACCACTTCTGGCATTAGAAACCTCTGAGCAGCGCTCAAACAGCCAATGCTCAAAAAAGAGCCCTGTCACAGATGGTTTCCTTCTTCCCTTTGTAAACACAGAGTTTCCCTTTTTATCCTCCTCTTCCAAATGACACTAGTTCAGAAGAGAGAACAGTGACAGCTACAAGGATATTGTAGCTGGGGGTCTGGCTCATCAGCCAGAACCATGTCCAATGCTGTTTGAGGTCCTACAGTTGGAGGTACAATTATTCTAGTGTAAAAAGCCAATACCTTGAGAACAGCTTTTTCTAGAATGTGGTGGAAACAAAATATATGTTGACTTGCTCTGGAATAAATATTATGTTACAAAAATCACTCATGTCTTCAGTGCTTCAGAAGAATTTTGCTGGTTTTGGCCCAAATCCTGTAATATGCTCTTTATGGGCAAGAAGTCCCTCCTCATGGACTAACTGAAAGACTGAAGCTGTATTTGGACCGCACAGTTGAAAGCATTCAGCTGCGTCTCAGCACTGATGCGTTGCTTTCCATTTCCATCTAACTTAACTGAGCAATTTCCGTTGTAACTAAGATGCTGGGAATTTGCATTCTGTTTGCTCTAGGACATAAATGTGCAGCACTGGAGGGCTAGGGATGAGCAGTCAGCTCTTGGCTTCTTCCATGAATGATTTTCATCCTCCCCAACTTGCAGCTATTTATCTCTTGATCCTGATGTGACAAGGGAATTATTGCAGTTATATAAATGCGCAACAAATAATTTTATGCTGCACTAGGAAGATGAGGAGTACTAGCAGTACTCCGGGTGCCAGTGGCGTTGTAAATGATGGGTACGGATCAGGTTCTGATCCCAGGTGGGAGGCTCTGAGAGAAGTTGGTTGTGCACAACCAATTTGTGTGCTGGTGGAGAAGCTGCATCCTTGTTATGCAAGTGTTCAAGAGACTTTCTGTCCACTGTGTAGCAAACTCAGGCTCTCTTTCACACTCTCAGAGAGCCCAGACTCTGTATGATGCTGTCGTGAACAGTATTTTGGATTTAATTTACATTGAGATTGACTTCACATGGCACACTGTGAGCCTGCACACATTGCAGCCAGCACATACAGCCACTCTGCCCATCTCATGCCCAGCTGAGTGAGATTTCTTAAATAAGCTGATAAACTCAATTGTTGTAATTTCATACAACCAATTTTTTTAATTTTGTGGAATCAACCTATACTCATCTGTACAGCAAACACCTGCGCAGTCTTCGAAAAGTTTTTTGAAAGAATTACAGGCCAATCAGTCCTTCAGTAGCCCAACAAACAAGCAAAACTCAACTAAATCACCCTGACCATTTCCCTGCCTCATTTTCCTCCATGCTCCTAAACAGTCTATGAAGTTGGATTTCTGAGTTAATTTCACCTTCAAACCAGGCAGTTTTCTGCCTCCTTCAGCTATTTCCACACTAAAATCAAACCTCTTGCCATGAATGGCTTCAGCCTCTTCAGTCATTGTTGACACTGACTTCCTTGTTCTTTGGTTCTGTTCCTGGTTCATCAACTCAGCTTTTACAGATATTGCATACAGACATTGCATATTTCCTACAGACGTTGCATACATCCAGCTCAGCATTTGTCTGAATGGTGGCATCTTATTCCCAGGGATTCTGGCCAGGGGGAGGTATCCCACAGGCAGTCCTAGCAGTGTAAGGCTGAGTCTACCTATCCATTGTCATACAAGAGAGAAACATTTTTGTAGGAAGAGCTCTTACTTGTAAGAATTTAGGCATGCAAGTTCCCAACCAGGACAGCATCAATTCTCATTAAATTTGGGGGATGTTTGCATGAAGCTGAAAAATTACAGCATTTTTCTACATGCCTACAAAATGGAGCACATTAAAGGGAGGAAATACATGCATTGACCTACAAGGACTTTCTTTAGCTCTGATTTATTAAAGGTCACTCAGCATGAAATGGTTAAAAAATCCCATGTCTGAGAAGTGTGTTTGGATTTTTTGAAATACATTAACCTAGCTGGATAGACATAATTTCTTTGGATTTCAGGAATGTATTTGGTGCTGTACCACATATCAGTGCAGTCTCAGTATGTCAGAAAGCATTACAGGGATCATGAGGCAGGAACTGTCAAAGCAAATGGTTCAGCAGTAGTTTGCGGCACCCAAAACCTGCAGAATAAAAGAAAAAGCATGAGATATTCACACATTTCTTTTTTCTTTTTTTTTTAACTATGCAAATGTTCAAAACCCACCTATTGCCCTCTATTCAAGATTCTGAAAATTAGTTTTGAGGACTTGGACTAAGTGATGATTTCTTGTATATTTGCATTGTGCTGAGTAAAAGTGTTAGGTGCTGCTTGGCTCCAGGCGAATGACTTTTGTTGCTGAAGCATGTCAGTGTCAGGGGGGTGGCAGACCCTGCAAGTTTTGTCCCTGTGCATCTCTGGCCTGCTCTGGGGCAGGCAGAGAGCTGCAATACACCAGCCAAGTGGTTTCTCTCTCCCACGCTTCAGAGGGGAAGTATCAGATTGTCAGGCACAGTCCAGTCAGTGCTCTGCTCCTGGGATAGTGCAACCACGTACTGTCCTTATTTGGGCTGGATTGCAGGGTTACAAACCAGTCCTTGGACTTTTTTTTTTTTGCCTTTTAACAAGTTCATTTTGGTGAGACACTTTTTTCCCTCTGTAAGAAAAAACCCCACAAATATTTTTAGAGCTGGTTAAATTATTGTTATGAACAGATTGTCCAATGAATTTTAGCCTTTTCCTGAATATGAGTCACTCACAACCTTATTTCAGTGGATGGATTTGTTATTCAAAAATACTGAAGGATAGTTTATGCAAAGGAACTTCAGTCTCTGGGTTTTTCCAGAACTGCTCAGTTTTTTTAATTAGCGTATGATTTTCCTGGTCCAACATTGTTTATCTATATTATGAAGCACTGTTTCATCACTGTAAATAGTAATAAAGGACTTTAAACATATGAATAGCAGCTAAAAATAGTTGAAGGAATAGAAAATAAAAATGCACCACTACTTGTGGTAAAATCTGGTGAATGTTTGGCTTCAGATGTTTTTGTGAATATGGCTGTAAACCATTGCAAACAGAGCAGTATCATTCAACAGATCACGTCAAGAAAAAAAAGATCAGTGTATCTAGGCACAAAACTTTTGTTTGTATACCCAGAAAGAGATCTGGACTCCCAAAGTTCCTCTAGGAATACTGATCTGAACTCCTGCACAGTACATGGACTCACTCCAAGTATCCTTGTTTGGCTTCAAGTTTTCTAGATCATTAAAGTTTTTTCTTCCTCCTACCCAGACTTGGTCTGAGCAGTTTGGTGCTTGTCCCTGGCATAAACTGGATCAGCAATTAAAGTTGAGGTGTAATTTAGGATTTGAATATCTGAGTCTAGTAGACCAAGTTAATTGCTGGACCATAGAAAGACCTCAAGGCTAGGATGAAGATGGGGCAACCCCCACTATCAGTACAGACTTGGGATGAAGGAACTGAGAACAGCCCTGTAGAGAAGGACTTGGGAGTATTGGTGGATAAAAATGAATTGAGCTGGTAGTGTGTGCTCGTAGACCAGAAAGACAGTTGTAGCCTGGGCTGTGTCAGAAGTGTGACCTCCAGGTCAAGGAAGGGGATTCTGCCCCTCTACTACTCTGCTGTGGTGAGACCCACCTGGTGTATTGTGTCTAGCTCTGGGTTCTTCAGCACAGAAGGACAGGAACCTGGTGGAACAGGTGCAGAAAGTAGTCACAAAAATGATCAGAAGAATAGGACACCTCTTCTATGAGGAAACACTGAAAGAACTGTGATTTTTCAGTCTGGAGAAGTGAAGGTTCTGGGAAGACCTCATTGTGACCTTTTATATGGGGGACAAAGGTGGGGAGAAACTCTTTAGCAGGGACTGTTGTATTGAATAAGGGGTAACACTTTTAAACTAAAAGAGGTTAGATTCACACTAGATAAATAGAAGGAATTTTTTATGATGAGTGGTAAAACACTGCCACAGGTTGCCCAGAAAGGTGGTAGATGACCTATCCCTGGAAACACTCAAGGTCAGGTGGGATGGGGCACTGAGAAACCTGATCAAGTTGAAGATGTCCCTGCTCATTGCATGGGGGTTGAACTAGATGACCATTCCTTCCAACCCAAACCAGTGATTCTATGATTCTATGTTGGCAGAGGCAAACAACTGTATTTTTACAAAGTGTTGGTGAGTTATGGTTAAAGAGACTGTTTGGGTCATTGACAGATGCAGGGCTACTTTATGTGCCAGCGCCTTCAGGTAGAGGGGGAGTTACAGCAATGACCATATTTCCATAGCCAAAAATGCTTTTACTCACCCTCATCTAAACTACATGCCCACAATCCCAAACTGACCTCTGTTGGCAGAGACTTTGCAGAGGCTGAGGGCTTTTGCAATAAAAGTATCTCTTTGGCGATTGGTGTCACAAATCCCATTTTAATTCCCAATCCTGATCTTAATCAGAGCAGCCCTAGAAGTCCCGTGAATCAGACTCACCACTTCAGACAGCAGGTTTAAAATTAGCTTTGTGAACACTCTACAATTAGCAATTACCTAAGCTTTTGAGATGCTGCTTTCATAAACCCTTCCCAGGAACTCTTGGATTGCCCGCTTCACCTGAAAAAGTCACTTGAAACTTACTTCAGAGTAGCTCAGTGGAACAGGCAAGACCCATCTACACATGTGATCATGTTTTGAATATCCTCCAACAGCACTTCACTGCAAATATTGTCAAAATTATTTTAAGTTGATACCTTTGAAAGCTATCCTCCAGCATGAACAAGGCATATCTTCTAAGTGCTAATTAAATTACCACCTGTGTTTACTCTTTCAAGCTGTTTTCCTTGCTCAAGGAGACTCTCAGTCAGTTTGGAGCCGACACCATGTTGGATGGGAATGTTGATCAGTTGGAGGGTAAGAAGGCTCTGCAGAGGGATCTTCTGGTGGGACTGGGCTGGTGGGCTGAGGACAACAGCAAGAGTTTCAATAAGGCTTGGTCCTGAATTTGGGTTACAATAAACCCAGGCACGGGGAAGAGTGGCTTGAAAGTGATCAGTAGGAAAAGGATCTGGAGGTGCAGGTGAACATGAGCCAGCCTGTGCCCAGGTGGCCAAGAAGGCAAATGGCATCCTGGCCTGGATCAGCAGTAGTGTGGCCAGCAGGACCAGGGCAGGGATTGTCCCTCTGTACTGGGCACTGGTGAGGCCACACCTCGAGTGCTGCGTCCAGTTCTGGGCCCCTCACTACAAGAAGGACATTGAGGGGCTGAAGAGTGTCCAGAGAGGGGCAATGGAGCTGGGGAAGGGTCTGGAGCACAGCTCCTGTAAGGAGCAGCTGAGGGAGCTGGGGGTGTTTACCCTGGAGAAAAGAAGGCTCAGGCAGGAGTGACCATATTGCTTTCCACAACGATCTGAAAGGAGGCTGGAACCAGGTGGGGGCTGGACTCTTCTGTCATGTCTCAAGTGAAAAGGACAAGAGAAAATGGTCAGGTGAAATTAAGATTAGCTATTAGAAAGATTTTTTTTCTATTTTTTTCTCTGAAAGAGTGGTTAAGTATTGAAATGGGCTGCCCAGGGAGCTGGTGGAGTCACCATCTCTGGAAGTGTTCAATGGCATCTGAATGTGGCACTTGGGGATATGATTTAGGGGTGATTATGATGGTGATAGGGTGATGATTGCACTAGATGATCTTAAAGGTATCTTCCAACATTGATGATTCTGTGATATATTCTATACAGTTAAAAAATAACAACAAAATAAAAGACTATATTTATATAGGGGTTCTATCCTAAAAGATTTTAAAATAATGTATGGATTGAATTTCATAGATTAGACTTCACTTATTAGCTTATACATTACTTGTTCTTCCTTTCCAAAGAGTTACACATAGAAGATTTCAACAAGGATGTAATTGATTAGGGTGTTTTAATCTGCTGGTCCTATATTCAACCAGGTGCCATGTTTCTCTCTCTTACGATTTTTTTTTTTATTGTTTGGTAGCTCAGAGAAGGCAAATACTAAAGATAAGGTGGAAAGAGTGTGACTTCATAGTTTTGAGAAATAGCCAGAAAACCAGCGTTGATGAAGAAAAATACAACGGAGATTGGTCTAATCTTCAGGCCACCTAGTAGGCATCAGAAACTGAAAGCATCAAAGTGGACCTAATTTTCCAAATAGAAAATTGTCATCTATGAGTTATTCTTAAACTTTAATGACATTATAACATTATTGATGCCCTCCTAATAGTGCCCTTAAGGCACAGTGTCTTGCCCGAATAATTTCAAGGAAACATAGGGAGAAACTGAACCAAAAGACTTTAGAAAAACAGATGGCTAGTAAAAGATCTGACAAAAAATCTTCACTGTGTCAATTCTTTTGATATCTGGAGTCTGCCAAGCCAGTTCTCACCTCCTCTGGGGCGTGGGAGTTTAGCACTGCAATTAAGGAAAAAGTAATGCAGTTTATTCTTACATTTAGAATCATATGAAGGTTTGTATTCCATGCAGCCTCTAATTTCCTTCTTTTGCCAGTCTTCTTGCTATATTGTTAAGTCCAGATGAGTGATAGCATTCAACATCACACTTAAGTCCAGGTTTTTTTATGTTTTCTGTTTCCTTATTTTGCTCCTCCACACTGCAGCACATAGCAGGCTACCTGTGACAACTCTTTGAGATGAGACCTCGCTCATAAAACATGGGAGGTTCTTTCTCGGGAGATTATTCTTAATCAGTATTTTCTCTCAGCACTGTTAAACATCTTTTTGCTACAATCCATGTCATGAAGAAGATCTGTAGTGTTTCATCTTACATGTTGGCATTTAATCATGTATCAGATACAAATGTCATGTACCACATTGGCTGGTGCTTCATCCTGCCAGAAATACATTGCCTGACTTCTCTAAACCAAGCAGATGGATTCTTAATATTTACCATTTTATGTCTCACTTTAACAAGTACCAGTAACAGTCAGATCTTCCGTACTCCCTCGGCGATATTATTTGTGTATATCACAAGTGGGCAGATGCCAGAACAAAGATAGGTGTACAAGTCAAATTGCCTGACATACCCCTAGCCTCTGACATGCTTATCTTATGACATAATTGCAGGTCTGAAATTCAGCTGAACCCACTGCTACACCACATAAATCTTCAGTGCTGTGAGTAATATCATTACTACAGATCTTTCTCTGTATATCTAGAAATTTGTTACTGACTGCTTTAAGGAAGACTTTGGATGTTTTCCAGGTGACCTGCAAACTTCTATATAAATGTATACGTCTCTTTAAAGAGTACCTTACACTGTGAAGCTGACCAGAGAATCTGTGAAAATGTTAAATTTATTAAGAGTGTGTTGACTGCTTTCTTTAGCTATGTGAAACTTTTATGGATGATCCTTAAAATCTGGCTGCTGGTTGGATTCCAGATATTATATGTACCTATGTATGGTTATAATAATACAGCTACAGGATTTGCTGTAGGAGATATGAGGGGAGTTGCACATGACTGCACACACATCTCAAGCCTGCAGCAGTAGGAAGGGCCAAAATCAGACCCAAATTCTAAACCAGGTCTCAGCTACATTAGCTGTAAAACTGCAGTTTCACAGATTCAGTGCAAAATGCAACAGCCTGATAGGTGGCTTTTAGGGCTTTTTTCCTTTCAATAATCTTAATGCACTTTAAAGTACTGAGGTTCAGTACAGCTTGTCTGATTGAAGGGTTTTATGAGGCAGACCAACATCAGTAGTCCCAGAATACACACCTTGGAAAGCAATGTACTTAAAACACAACCATCGTACGACTGTCTGGAAGGAAGAAACACACCAATTTAGGGCAAGATCTAGAATATGTCATATACACCTGCAAGTTCTGGTGAGCAAAGACAGTACCAAAATCACCTCCACCCAAGGGGTTGCTACCAATACTTGATTGCATAGACTTGTGTAACCAGCAATGTTAAGAAAAAATACAACTAGTATTTTCTAATTTTCATTATCGATGTGAACATTTGAGTCCCTGTGTATGCTGCATTAGGGCTAGAATCAGAACTGTGTATTCATAATATTTCTTTATGAATGTAAACTATGACGTTACACTGAAAATATATTACTTGGTTATGAGGTATTTTATTTTATTTGGGGATCAAGGGGATTCTTTTTGTCTGCATCCTAAACAACTGTAATGCTTAGACATTGCTCAGTTCTCCCTATCTACTTGTCTTAATAAAATTATGAAACAATTTCAGTAATTTCTTGAAGAAGTACTTTGAAGTCATTACATCACAGAGCAGAAATTAAAAACATTTTGGTATCATGAGGTACTGGAATGAAGTAGCGAAATTTTCTGGAAGATTAAAATAAAGTTCTGGAATGATAGGGAGTAACTAACAGGAGCAGGATGGAAGGAATAGGAAAACACTTTCCACTGTTGAAGTTATTTGAAAGTCAAAATACAAAAGTAGAGAAATAAAAATTTCAATTTAGATAAGTTTTTACTAGGGAATGAAACAAAATAAGTGTTTGCACAATAACATTTGGTGCGATTCCTGGGGATGGTCCTGTGCAGTGCCAGGAGTGACTTTATGATCCTTGTGGGTCCCTTCCAGCTGAGCATATTCTGTGATTCTGTAATAAAGAGACAATCTGAGAAAGATTCTGCTCCTAGTTACCAAGTCCCTCACTTGTATTAGCTCTGGTCTTCAAAATAAACATGACAAGAGGCAAAAGACTGCTTCAGTCTTGTGTTATGAGAAAAATTCCAACTCTGAGATGCAGAATATTTTGTTTGCCCAAGAGCATAATTCACATAACAGAAAATGTTGACTGGGTGTTCCTGGTGAACCCTCAGCAATCCCTCCTAGTCCTGCTTCGAAGCATGTCCAGCTTGAAAGTTTGGAATGCTGGACACAAATTTCTGAAGAGCTGAATGTATGGAGATACTCTACAGCTTAGAAGATGAAGAACCTTCATTAATTGCAATCACATAGTGAAAGTCTTAGGCAAAAGCTTCACTACTCCTTTAATCTAAGACAAGTAAGAGGCAAAAAGAAAATGAAAGAAATATTTAAACTAATATCTTTGTCATTAAATTACTAAATATGTTATGTTACTGCATAACCTTGTGCCTGTCAGCTTCAGAGTTTTTGAGAAGCTTAAGAAGCTCTTTCTCCCTCACACATCATGCAAAGCAGAGCTCTTCCTACTCTGCTTCAGACTCATTTTTTTCACCTATAGTTTTTGGTTACACTGAATATTCTGTCTGGAGAGATCAAAGAGAGCAAATTTTTAATTCTTGTTTTCCTAAATTGAATTCCCACAACCTAATGTTTTCAGTGGAAAGGCAAAAAAATACACTTCTCATTAAAGAGGATTTTACGTTAAGCAAGGAGTGAATCACTGTTAATTAACCTTTGCATTGGGGTTTTATTTGCAGCACACGTGAGGCTGATGTACCAGCACCATGGCTCCAACAAGGTGCTACTGGAGAGGGGGACAACCTCCATCTCTTGGACCCAAGCAATCAGATCAGAACAACTGCAGCGTGTGGTCTGTGGTCTCCTCTCTGCTGACAGGCACAAGGAAGATCAGGCTGCGCTCAAATGCTTTTTAAATAAGCTGTCATAACTTGAAGTGAATTCATGTACACTGGAGTGTACATGTAATTCATGTACACTCAGGCATTCCAGGACTGGAGCTTTAGTCTGAAAAAATCAGGGTGCTACCAAACATGTACTATTGTAAGATGCTTTAAAAAAGGTAGCATTATTGGATGCTTTTGTAAGATAAGACAACTTACTGCTGAAGTGCCTTTGGAGATCTACTGGCTTGTGTCCAACTACTGTAGTGGACTTTTGGTTGTAGTGGATTGCAGGTACTCTGCTGGCCAGCCACACGCTGAGTGTGTACACCAAGTTGTTGCCATGAATGGTGACCACCATGACTGGACTGCTTTTACCAGAATTTGTACCAGACTAAGCCTTCTTTCACTTGTCTCAGCTTCAGCAAAACCTCTGCTGCACTGCTGCTTCCCTTTGTGTTGCCATGCTTTGAGGCAGGTGTGAATCCACCAGAAACCCTTTATACAGAAAAGGATGAGGTCTGGAGAACAGGTCAGAAGACGCAGCAAGTTCAAGTCACTGAACTGGAAGGAGGAAAACTTGAGACTAAAAATATGCCAGCAAATATCCAAGATTAAAAAGGCCCCTGTTGACCACAAGGGAATAACTTTTTCTTTCTGTCTGTTGTGATCAGGATAAGAAGCAATGAACTTAAATTGCAGAAGAAAAGTTTTGGTTCGAAAAAACAAGATGTTTCTGTCAGCAAGGCAATGAAGGCTTGTAACAGATCAGCTGGGGCAGCTACAGAATGTTCCTTTGTGGAGGGAAATTAAGGAATATGCGAAATCAAAATCCATCAGGCTGGCAAAGGTAGGTACTTTGTCCTGTATTGAAACTTTGGACTGGAGTGCATCATGTCTAGAAGAACTTTCCAGCCTTCTGACTCTGCACACCAGGGCAGAGACCTCTGAGTGCACACATGTTTTTGTGGGCTTTCCAACTGGCTGCTGTGGGAGCTGTGACACTGGGCAGAGGGTGCTTCCCTGGGCACTGCACAGGGCACTTGTGCTGGTCAGCCTCACCTTGATCCCTCTAGCTCTTCTCCCAAACCTGTTTCTCAGTATTTCTCTGCTCAAACATCCAGTATGGCATTTCCACTGGAAGCAGAGAGTCCCAGGGTCAAATACCTCCAGCAGACAAGGCCAAGGAGCTGCTGTCACTCTCTCTCTGCAGCAGATGGACAAGTTCCCTCCTGACCAGCAGCACAGCTGGGGCATGGGAGATTGTGCAGGCTTGCCATGCCATGACTCCTACAATAAGGATGAGGTCTGAACCTTGGTGTTCTCCAGCTGCAGATGGAACTAAACCTCAGGCTCCCCCTTGTTGGATGAACTCTCTAAATGCTGTTCTAGGTCACAAAATCATTTTTTCTCTCAGTGGCTTTAATGAATTCAGATGTATGACAATGGTTATAAAACATATAGCATGAAATACAAGCTCTGGAAATGCCTCATTTTCTTAGAATACATTTCTATTAATACATTTCTTAGAATACATTTCTAAGCCTATGTCATTTCCCACCTATATGTAAATAAACCTTCAAAAGGCTTCCCAGGTTGCCTTTCCACAAATCCACAATCCACAAATTGAGCACACTGTGGTGCAGGTTAGGGGTCTGGCCTTGGTGCCTGTGGTTTCTCTTCTCCCTAGGCAGTTTGAGTTCTGCACTGCCCAGCCTTGAGGATTTGTGGGTAAGCAGCTTAGATGTCTAAATAATGTATGGATCAGTGTGCAAGGCCTTTCATGTAGGGTCTGTGTTGCAGGCAACAGTAGCAGTCTAATGCAGGCATTCAGGAATTCTGGGTTTGCTCATGTCTGCTGCTTTGCTTGTTGCCTTTATGTGTTTGTGTGGGTTTTTCCTTGGCAGGGAGCACTGTGCTGGGGATGATGTATTAGCAATGATGCAATTTCTTCAATCATTCGAAAAAAACCCCTGAAATTCTTGTCCTTATCTAGTATAGCACACAGTACATTTCAGCAGAGCTCCTGGAAGAGGGGCTGGGAGCATTTGTGGCTGGGTGATGGCCTGTTTCCAAGGGCAAGCATCCAAGGCATTCTTCCTCCCCCCAACTGCACAGAGACACGTCAAAGGAGTCCCTTAATTCTCACCTCAGGTCAAGAGGCCTCTTGAATACATACCTCAGGGTAACAAATTTCCTAGATTTTTGTCCCAAATCTGCATGGAATTGTTATTTAATGCTTAAAACATAGTCATGAATATCAGGAAAGTTTATCTGGGAAGAATGTTCAGTCCTTCCATATATCCACATATTTCACTGTGGGTATATTTCCTGGACCCAACATTTTCCTCAGTCAAACTTCACTTCAGAAGTTACTAACTATTGAAACTGTCCACCTTTCCCCCATCCTTTTTTGTAAGGCAGTGAATTCCTATGGCTGATTTTTCCTTGCTTTTCATTCTGACAGTATGATTTATTCCAATATTTTTACATTAAGTCATGGGTCCAAATCCCATCCATTACTGTAAAAATGAAGTGGTGAGAGTACAGGGAGAAGTTAACCAATGAGGTGAGTAAACACACTTCAGTGATGATGCTCATGATGCTTTTACAAAGACAAAATATGAGTCAAAAGGATGATTGTGTATCTGAGCCTAAAGAATGTTGCTAAAAATTCTTGTTTGAAAACAGACGATGCTTACTACAAATATGGGATGTGGTAGAGTGGCAAAAGTGGTATAGGACCATCTTTTCAAAGTCCACGAAAAGTAGAGGTTACAAAGATATGTGTATTTTTAGAGTAATTAATGGTCTTTATTATTCTCTGTAGCTATGTTTATTAATCAGGTCAATTAGAAATTCTTTATTTGTATTTTTCACTGTTTGAGAGCAAGATACAAAAGAGAATGCAAGGAGAGAAAAACAAAAGTCCTTTAGAAATCTAAATGTGAACACATGGGAGGTTTTTGCTGTCTTGAGGTCAGCTAGTCAAAATCAGTTTTACTATAAAGAAGCGCTGAGGGAGAGGGGCATGTGTTTGTGAGTATATAATCTCATCTCCAGCATCTTTTCATCTGTGAAATATGAAGCTGAAACAAATGACAACCTCCTGACATCCGATTCATCATACCACACTTGCAGTGTTATCAATGAAGAGGGGGAGGTAAGAATGTTAATACATAACAGAAAGACCAAGGTAGGTAGTGAAACCTGTTTAGTGTACCCATCAGAAGCAAGCGTAATAGCTGGCTTAGTTTTAAACCCACAAACTTAGAAATATGAGTCATGACAGTTTTTACAATGAATGTAAGATGCCCTTTCATGGTAAGAAAAAATATATAAAATACTTAAAATACTTACATGCAGTAACACAGTCTATCATCTTGATTCGTAAATTTGGCCGTATAACTTGAGCTTGCCTCTGGATGTACAAAGGAAGTGTCAGTGGCTGCCTCAAGAGTAATGGGAGCAACAAGAGGCAGAACCCCAGGGTTACAGGAGAGAAATGCACTTCCCAATGAGCTGCACGTTATTCCAGTAAGGTAAAATGACAAGCAGTCCCCACATTTTGCAGTACATTTAAAACACAGAACTCCCATCACTACACTTTGCAGAAGTGGCCCTATGCTGATTTTTGGGCCAGGGTTAATATCTTCTCCAGTAATGGCTGATACCAATTGATATGTTTCAGCAGATCCACTCTTCTCAGGTCCAGTTTTATTGTCTAAACAAAAGGCTCCTGTATCTCAGGAGATTCTGCTGCCTTCCTAGTCACGTCTGCCTTAATCTATTCCTTAAAGAGCAAACTCCGCCCCAGGACTAATTTGGGATTTTGGTGATGATTTGGTCAAATGCCTCCATCTGAGAGTCTTGGAGGCTGGAGGATTCAGTATTACCTGTGTCTGGCTGGCTCAGGAGGTGTTCAGAGGAACACCTGTGGAAAGGCTATACTCCAGATACCTGGTTTAAAATCCATAACTTGCATGCTGCCTCCTTTTCTTGGTTTGCATGTATGAGCTGTAGCATCATGCACTCACAGAAAACAGTGACTTTCACAGTCTTTTGTGGAGTGGATGCCTGTAACACACATATCTGGAACACCAGTGGGTCATAGACTGACACACCTCTCTGGATCTACCAGCACATCTGGAATGCATAAAGCTCTGTGTTTGTGACAGCTCTTTAAGATGTACCTCTTAAATTAGAAAATGTAAAACATTATGTATAAACAGTGCAACAGTTTATTATATGTAAATTTTAAAGAGCATGACATTACTAACCTAACCAAAAGACTTTTCACAGTAAAATGGCAAAGCATTTCTCAGTATTTAATTGTACCCATTGTTCTGTCTCCTGAATTCTTCTTTTTTTTTCTTTAATTAAAGGAACACTTCAATTCAAGCCCTTAAAATGTATTTATTGTGATTGATAATCAATACAAGATGATATTTTCAACAAGGAAAAAACACTTCCCATCTGGTGGGAGGAGAAAAATACATTGTTAAACTAAAATATATCTTGTAGTCACACCCATAGACATGTATCCAATAAAACAGAAGAAAACACTCCCTAATGGAAGTAAGAATTCTGGCTAGAAGTGATTTCAAGTGCACATACCTCCAGCAAACATGTTCTTGATTTATAGAATATAGACCACACTTATTAACATTGCCAAGTTCAATAAATTGTAAGGGATTATATGTCAATTTGTTAAATGTAACATATTTTAAATAGCGCTTAATGATATTTTTATTTATGCAAGGCTGAATGAAATGGAGATCTGGTTCTCCTTTTGGCTGCAGCAGTCACAGCAAGAGTTGGAGGCATGCATACAAATCAACAGCAAAGAAACCACTGATGGGGTGCTTTCCTGGCTGAAGATGGGAATCTGTTCATGCTTATAAGAGTCAAATTAAAGTAATAGCACATTGAAGTTTGGCCACAAGCACAGATGCACCATGAGTGTGTTTTTGGGTTCTTGTTTGCAGTTCAGAAATGATCCAGTGATATGCCAGAGGGCTTGTTGGAATCTGAGCTAGAGGTTTCTTGAGCTGAGCCAAACTGGGCAGCAAGGGGCAGAAGAGAAAAATCAACAGTATTTTAATTTTATTTTTAATATATTTGGAGAGCTGTGGAAGCATTGGAGTTGTGGAAGTAATGCTGCTTTTCAAAACTTAGGATGCAGAAATTAAGGAGACGATTTTAAGAATTTAATTTTCACTTTTATTCGGTGTAAGAAAGACACTGTTTCCTTTGGGTTTTGGAATGATCATAACAAGAAAGCAGCCCTTAAAAACCCTCAGGAGTGCAGCAAGAGTAACTTCAAGATAAAATGTTATTTCAAGTCTGGTTTTAGGATACATCAAAAAACAGAAGTAACATAAAATATGTCTTGTTTTTTTCCACTGACATATTTTTAATTGAAAATACATATGAATAGCTGTGGTCTTCTTCGGGATATGTTACAATCTCCTGTATGTGACACGTCTTGCATGGTCAGGGATGCTGCATACCTTCTGCACAGCTGATGATTCCCAGACTTAACTGGTTGGACTCTCAAAGAGACGCTGTGTGACTCTATTGGCAATGTGAATGGAAACCAGGCAGAGCAGGTCTGGGTTATGGGAAACATTTTGCAATAGCCACAACCAGGAAATCGTGCTTTATTTTCAAAGCTATTGTCAAATTAGGACTACCTCTTAATGGCGTTTCCAAACAGGGCTGACAGGGGTGGATTTCTGCTGACATAGAGATTAGAAATGACTCCTCAGTTCAGTGATAAAACTGTGAAGCTGCAGTCACATCCTAATACAATGAAACCATGTTTGCCATTCTTATTTGAGCACAGCTGCAACTAGTATCCATAATTCAAATTAAGTGCTATTTAGGAGGGTGTTTGGAAACCCGATTAGTGTTCCAGGATTGAGATTTATTGTTTCCAGATTGGTGGTGACTTTTCCTTTATAGTTTTAACGATTTAGGGAAATTGGGACAAAATGTCAAGTGGAGAATTTAGTATTTAAAAATGTCTGAATAGAACAAGCAAGAAAACTCAGATTTACTTGGCTAATCCTGGCTTTGCAAGTTCACCTATTTATCAACTTTGCAAGTTGGTTTTTTTGCAAGGTAATGGCGAGTGCCCATGATTTCCTCAGAGGACTCAAAGGTACACCTCTCTGCAGAATGACTGACAAACCAGAGCACAGTTTGTCACAGTGAGCACCCAATCCAGACATGGTCTGTCCTGGTGTCATGCCAGCCTTTCACACACACCTCTAGTCCAACTGTGAGCAAGTCATGAGGGGCAGGAATCATCTCATCTTCTTTCCTTGATCTAGAAGGTATCCATATAGCCTTAATTGGACCCTAAAAAGAGGCAGGTAGTTCCTTGGAAATGTTTGTGCCATGCTCAGGTATCTGTCTGAGACAGTCATAGTCAATCACTCTTGAGACACCTGTCAAATGAGCCAAATCTAATTTACACTAGATTTCACTCTCCAAAATAGCTACAGACCAAGCCTGTAAACTTGATTTTCCTACATGAAGCAAGAAGACCAGCTATCTATTGCACAGGTTCAATCAACTCTTCAACAAAATGAGAGAGCTCTGCTCTTGAGTCTTAGTGCATCTGTCCTGAAAGGTAATTGTGGCTTGAATCGCTGTGCAGGATAAACAAGTGGGAATGCAGATAGCGAAAATGAAATTAGTTTCTGAAAATAAATTGTTTGTGTAAAAGTCATGGAAAATCAAGTGGCAGTTGTCAAATCTATGTAGGTAATGCAAGGTTTTTGCTGAGGAGCTGGATAGAAGTCCTGTGCCACTTATGGTGTATGGGCAATGGATTGAGCCACATTGATACACACACACACACACTGTGGGTACCAGAAAGAAAAATGGGAGTAAGGCTCCAGGACAATATTACTGGATCTAGACAGTTCAAAATGAGAGGCTCTAAAATAGTCTCCAGCAGTAAAATCCTCTGTGCATTAATTGAGGGTAAAGTGTCCTGATGAAGCATAAGGCAGCAAACAGATGTGTAAGAAAGAAAAGCTATTGTATATTCCAAGGGAAACAATTAGCAGAGGTCCCCACTGCAGCCAGAAAGAGGAAATTAATCTTTCTGTTATATGTGTTTGGTTATCTGGGCAAGATGGAAAAAGATGGAAATATTCAAGAAGGCAAGTTTGGACAAAAATGTATCTGGAAATCCACTTCCCCTGGCTGTATTGCAGATGAATTATAATTGCAAAATGTGTATTTTTGTGGTTTACTCCTTGCCCTCTTCAAAAATAATTCAGAAAGTAAATGTGCTGTAATTTCTAAAGAAGAAGACACAAGCAAAAGATGTTTATATAAATTTACTGTGTTGTTTTTTCCACAGTGACCTTGGGCTGAAACGGTCAATGACATTGTATAAATATTTGTTTGTCGGATTAACATCTTCATCTGATTTGCAGCCTCATCTGATAGGAGAGGAGAGGGAGTCTCAGCAGGGTCTGCAGCACCATTTGCCCAGGGAACAAAGCCCTTTGTTCTGTCAGGGATTATTCATTAGCAGATATTGATGGCTGGCTGGCATTCACCAGTCAAAGTGAGAAGAAGACTTTATTGTGGAGCTGGATTGCCTGTGAGCGTGTATAGGAGCTTGGGCCAGGGTGAGGCAGCCAAGAGGGAGGCACAGACTTTCATGTCTCTTAGTTGCCACGTGCACAGCTCTGATCAGCTTTGCCAAAATCTTTATTCATGAGTGTGCTAGAGAAAGCACACACAATGCAAGCCTGATGCTACTGAACTGCCACCTCCATCTCTCATGGCAAAGGTACAGTTGTGAATATTTGAACATTTCCTGGTTTACTTTCCAGGGTATGCTACCATCTTCCTAAGCAACAGGCAACTGCCCAGTTCTGCTCCCTGCCTGTGTGGTTGAAGCTTAAAATCGAAGGGGAGAGGGCACAGCCTGGCATAAAGAGCCCTCTCTGAGAGTATCTGTGTGCAGGAGTGCATACATTTACATCTTCAGCAATCATTCCCCACTTATCTGTGAAAATAGAAACCTTTGGCACAAGTGTTTATGAATAAAGCAAATAAGGAAACTAAATTATACTTAAGCAAAGTGGCTTTAAGTGTGGTGACAGAACTGGAAGGGATCTTACTGGGTTACTAAGTTGAGTCTCTTGAAGGTCACTGGCAACTGGTTGTTATAATTCCTTTCTCAGTTTATGAAGTTCAGTTTTGAAAGGCTACATTTACAACCCTCCTCTACGCCTGCTAGAAGTGCTTTGCAGAGCATCTCTGCTCATACCACGAGCAACAGTTGTGCTCTCTAGGATTTTTCAAGCACTGCTAAGGAGTTATTTGAAAGATGGTTACTTTAAATATGTTTTCTTACTTGAACAGATTATATTTCCTCCCGTTCTCCATGTAAGATTCCCCACTGGTTTTGGCTTCACTGCTTCTGTAGAGATAACAGAATTGAGTTATTTTAGGCTGGACATAATCTTTCCTCTTTGAAGGAATTCCTTTCCAGTGCAGAAGAGACTTGTTCCCCTTGTTGTACTGGCTAGCAGTTGTGCCAGCTGTAATTTCCTCTGGAAACAAAACCACACAAAATCTTCTACCTCTGTAAGGAAACTTTCTTTACTTATTTGCTACCATGGGAGATACTTTTGCAACCAGGAATTGAAATGATTGTTTAAAATATCCGTGATGCAAGTAGTGATGATGGCTCTCAGAGGGGCCTGTAGTATGAGGGGATGCTCAAGGTCTTCTCTATGTGCTGCTTGGAAGGGGCTGCATTCCTTGTACCATCTCACTAACCCATAAATTTAGGAACAGGGCTGTTGAAACAATGCTATTGCTGCAGACTGAATTTAGCTCTAATTTGTATGCAGATTTCACTAGTTAACCTAGCTAAAATGACTTCTTGGTAAATATTTCGAGGACTAGATCACAGCGGAAAGAAAGCTAAAGGCATATTTGAGTTTATAAAGCTGCATAATTTTCCATCAGTTAATGAGTATCTTCTTTATCTCACAACCTTTGTTGTTCATCAATTCATGACATTATTTACTGGAAAGTAATGGCACCATTTACCAGAAAGGAAGTTTAATCTACTACTCGCTGTTTTCATCCATTTTATAAAATTGCTAATTTTATAAAATTAGCATTGTGCCTTTCATGAAGCCTTGCCAGAGGAAGAAGAAATCTATCTCATCAGGCAGCTGTGGGGCATCTGATATAAGTAAAGGGTGGTACTATCACCACCATCACATCCAGTGATAAATTAGTCCATTGCACAAAGCCACAGAGCTGGTGCTGCTTGCATGATGCATGAGTGAGAGAGGCTCATGTCCTGGCTTGGAGTTCATTTAGGAATCAGTTTATTCTATATCTGACAAGGGTGATAGGGAAACACTCAAAAGCAGTGCAATAAAATACATAAATCTGAAATTTATCCTGGAGACTTTGAGTATGATTGCAGATAGGTTGATAGGTATTGTCCAGTAAAAAATCTGAGCATGGATGAGCCCAAATCAACAGATCAAACTGTCCAGCACCATTCTCTGAAGGAAATGAGGGAAAGAGAGGGAGTGGGAGAAACTGCCATTCCTCTGAGGGAAAGAGAGGAAGTGGGAGAAACTGCCAGATCAGCAATGTGCAGCTTTTATAGTCATCTGGCAAAGCAGGGTGGTTGTCCCCATTGCCCAGAGGACAGTGTTCTTTGGGAAAATGAGAAGATGAGAAGGAGGGCTTTACTTTCCTTCTCTACTACAGCTAAATTCATGTTAACATGGGAACTGCAATTTCCATGTGGCGTGAGGTGAGCATGAACCTCAACTGATAAATTCCCCTACAAACAAGGAGTGGGAGAAGAAATGTCAGTGATGCAAAGAGGCTGATCCCACCCTGATGAAGCTTGTGAAAGGGTCTGTAATTTCCAGGTTGTCTATCCACCTGCCTGGGGGCAGGCCTTCATTAAATTTTAGACTTGATGACCTTAGATGTCTTTTTTGACCTAAATAATTCTGAGATTCTGTAAATTATCCAAGAATCTTGGAAGATGCCTCATTAGGCCTATTGAAGGAAAACTTCACTGCTTTTGCATTTTCTTTTGGCTCAGTTTTTGTCTGAGCTTAACTAAGTTTCAAGTATTACCAATTTTCATCTGTAGCAGGAGTTTGAATTGTTCTGCAAATAGAGGATTGTACCCATCCCAATTGCTGGGAACCCAAAACTCGCATTTAGCAGCAACTTCAAAAAATCCAAAACCTAAATGTAGGAAATAATTATAGTAAGTTTCAATCAAAAAGTTAATATTTTAAAAGATATGATTATATAAAACCAGAATTTGGCATGTCACTTGAACTATACTCAGCTGCCATATCTATATAACTACAGCAGACATATCAAATATGTGGGTCATCCATTACCTGTCTTATATTGGATCTCAACATTGAATTGCTGATGCAAATCAGAAAATATTAGTCTAATATCAAATACAATAATTTTAATTGCAATTGTAACCTACAGAGCCACATGCGGGGTGAGCTGCTGGAGAAGCTGTGCAGCTCCATGGGCACTGCCCCCTCATGTCACACAGGGCATGACTCACAGCAAACAGAGGCAACAGGGCTGGGGAGGAGGGGATAGTCTGGAAAGCCCTTTCCAGACTGAAATGATAGATAATTTCCTTATAATTAGAAACAGAATCTGTTCTGTACATGTACTGTATATTGCTAGTGACTCCAACAGTTTATGAAGAACTTGCTGTCTCAAGGACAAAGCTCTTCCAATATTTATCTCCAGATAAAAAATAATTATTAAATATTTAGAATGGTACAAAATCTCATTTTTTCAGAATTTACATTCATGTATTATTTCAACTTTTGTTACAAGCCTAAGTAAATATTGTATTAGACCTTAAGTACACACCTGAAAATTTGACATTTTGGTTTTCATTGGGAAATGCAAAATAATTATTTTTACAGAAATTTAAGTATTAAATTTAATTAATTTGATGTATCTGCATTAAATTATACTCAATATAGATATTTCAAAAATATTGCTCTGCCATGCCATCGTTTTCCAAGTTATCAGGATAATTTTCCTACCCATCCTGTGGAGGACGGAATGCTACTACTACTGCTCCTGCATTGGTGAGGGCTGCTAGTTGGCATAGACTTCATAAATTATCTCTAGAGATAAAGGCAATCGGGCGTTATTCAGGCTCTTGCACAGACTTGCCCTCTGCATCATGTAAAAGACAAATCCAGAAAAGTCAAAGGTGTGTATGACCAGTCTCCTTCAGCAAAAGATCTTGTGCAATTCAAACACATTTTTCCTTATGGTGGTAAATGTGTCAACCAATGAAGCATACAATAAAGATCAAAAAAGATCAAATATCAACCAATCCTACAGATCAAAGAAAAAAAAATCCTGAAAACACCTAAAGCAAAATCCAAATATTCACTTTTAAAGTCTGTCTAAGTTTTGAATATAGCCACTGGAATAAAGTTTGGGACAATAAAGTGGTAATCTCTAGACATTTTTGATCAGATACTCCAGCACAGATAGGTAGTGGTGTGGATCATCTTTCTGAAATATGAGACTACTAACTTAGAGTAGGAATTATGTCTTTTACCCTCTGCTGGCTGGTGGTGCCAGCAGGTATTTTCAAACCAAAGCCTGCATCTGCGCGAAAGCAGTAATGGTCAGGAAGAGCAGATCCAGCTCCATGTGTTCCTGGGACTTCTCTGGAGCTTTTAGTCCAACCAGCTGTTTGCTTGAGTACAGCTACTTGAAAACAATTCACATGAATTTGGTCTGAGAATTATATGTTATCCCTGGTGCTAGGCAGAATAACAGGTTTCTTACAGTCCTCTAGGACACAGATCCAAATGGAAATTGGCTCGAAATTCACTCAGATCACATAATGAATTATGTTTTGAAACTGCATTTAAAAACAAGCAAACTACTCTGAGGGTGGGAGTACTTACAGACTCATACTTTAATACATTAATTACATTCATTTGTCATCACTTGAACCTAAATACCCCGTACTACATTGAAGTTGCCAAAATCCCATTTGACTCTCACAGCTGAATATCCAGAAGTAATCTCTTTAAAGGAAAATGAAGTGGGAGTCTTCCAGAGTCCCACAAGATCCTGGGGCGGCAAAGGTGAAGAGGAAGGGAGACTGCAATAGGTCTTTGATGCATGAAACTGCTGCACTGCTGCAGGAACAGAAACAGTAGAGTTAGACTTAAATGCACTGTTAGTGTCTTCAGGAAAGCAGTGGCAGTCAGTGAGACCATCCCTGCTAAACTCCTGCAAGGCACCATGCATGGGATAACAGGTCCTTGTGTGCTATAACTGCCAGAGCCCACACACAAGATCCCTCATCAGCTTTTATTTGAATAATTTCCCAGACGACACATTGCCTGTGTCTATTCTTTCTCTGACTCCAATATTTTCCACCTCTGGCCCTGCAAAAGTGTCTAATACTGGGCTAACTTGCCATGCATGTAAAACTGAGGAATCTAGCCTGCCACAGCCCTTAGTGTGGCATTGGTGGGAGGGAGGGGGAGGGGAATTCAGGCAAACCACTGCTTTATTTCTTTTCATGTCTCTTAGTAAATGCATGGTATAAAGTAGCACAGTGTTTGAGAGAGTGCATTAGAATCCAGTTGATTATTTCTTTGCTGTTTCTTTTTATTCTTTTACAAAGTATTTTTTTCATCCCTTCTTTCTGGCTTACTTGGGAAATGAAGTCATAAACTCTCTCGCAGATTATAAAGTCAGAAGTTGGTTCATTCTGAGTTAGTATATCCTATCTGGGAATCAGGAGGCTAAATTAAAAATGCAGTTATAAAATGACATCTATTTGGAAGCTTTGTTCTTTTAAACCTGAACCTTCTGTTGTCTGATGTTAGATGATCCAGAAGCAGATGCTGCAGCAGCTATTTGTTTTAGTACATAAACCACCTGGAGTCAGCCATTTCTGCAGCTTTCTTTGGAAGCTCTCTGCCCCACGTTTGCATGGAAGGCTTTGGTACAAAAACCAGGGGTCTGGCTGTGGGAATGCACGTCTGTGTTTCACTCCTTGCCTCTGTTCCTGGCACTGAAACCCAGCACACTGCTGGAGGACCCTGCATAGGCTGATTTCTGTGAGACCATCTCATTCCCAGCAACCTCCCCTCTCACAGGCCCCCTTGATCTCCATCACTCCCAGGAAAGCTCCCAGGGTAGATCCCTTCTCATGTCTCCATGCCTGCAGCCTGGTAAATTTGTGTCCCTCTGTAAGTCCAACAGTGTAACATCTACCAGTTTTTCTGAGTAATTTTTATGGCTTTAGTCATAAAAGCTCATAGCTGAGCTGGAAAAGCAAAACTCCTGCACTCCTGTGGGTTTTCTGTAGGTGTTCAGCAAGGCTTACAGAAGGGGTAGCTCTGATAAGGTCCTTTGCACTGCTGCCTCTTACACACATTTGACTGTGCTGCATGTACACAAGCTTCAGGCTTACAGGGAAACACCTTCCCATCCGTGTTGTCTCTGTCCCTCTTTGTTCAATCAAGTATCCAGCAAAGAGTATCTAGCTATAAATAGGCCTGTTCACCATCATGTTGCTCAGCTCATATTTACTTATGCCATATTCATATTGCATATGTATCATCCTAATTGTTTCATAATGTTGTAGAAATTCGCCAGTATAATCAGGAATGCTGGATTGCATTAAGCAAAGCCTTTTTGACATGTACTGAAATATTAGTTCCATATGATAAAATTCATAAAATACAACCTAGATGCCAATAAGATTAGGAAAATGGGCTCTTTTCCACTTACCTAAATACTGGAAAGATACACAAGTTGTTAGCTTTATATGAAACTAATGATTTCTTGAGGCTCTGGTGAAGGATTTAGGAAGTGGGTAAAAATTAATAAGTAGTGTATGAAGAGATACAGTCTCACTTCCCACCTTTGCACTCTCCTTGTTATACAAACACGCCCTCTGAATGGTGCTGAGACTTTCTGAGGTCAAGGCACAGTGACCCATGAAGCACACAGGGTGCATTAACACTGTGCCTGTTCACAACACCCCATATGAAGTCTGCACCAGCACCCCCAGCCTGGAGTGCTCCCAAATTCAGGAGCTGCTCAGCTACACAGTTTTGCAGTGTAACCTGAAATTTCAAACATTTGGCTAGGAGAGGGAATTGAGGCACTATGTAGGGGAAGAGTGGCAGGAAAAAAAAAACTACCTTATTCCTAACGCATCTGGTCCTGACACAACGATGAAAAGCACCTGGCCAAAAGAGTCCTAAAAGGCACAGGTCACATTTGACAATGCCATGGCTCCCAACCCTCTCATGGGGACAGTGGAAGAACAGGTTCATGCCTCACATACACACAGACCAAGCAGAAGATCTGGCTGGAAGCATTAAAAAGCATATGAGATAAAATGGCAAAATGCCCTTTTCCTGCACATCCTAGAGTGGCAAAATAAACCCTTACAACCAGACTTCATTTGCTTTCATCCTGGGCAAGCACTCCTCTAGCCATTACAGAAGAACACAAGAGTAATAACTGAGGAATTTATGGATTAGGATTGATGAGTATTTTAGCTCTGGAACCCAAGAATCTGTCTGCATATTGTGAAAGAGACAAAACTGATATTTCTTTTAAATTTGTATAAGCTGGCTTGGCCAGCAAGAGAATGCCACTACTGCTTTTGTTTAAAAAAGTTAGATATTAATAGACTTAGGTTATAAATAAGGAATTATACAGGCAGCTTCCTCATAGTGGAAGAGGGAGACTGAGAAAATTCAACTGATAGAGAGAAGTTTTAAAAGGGAAGTCAGGGGAAAAGCTTTATTCTTGCAGTAGAGATTTGTTGAGAAACATGTAAATTTCAGGAAACTTTCCCAAAATAATCTTGTCATTTCATTCAAATCAATAATGCTGAGGGGAAATTGATTGCAGCCCTAACCTGCCCTAGTTCTCCCACAACGACAGGAATAAAAAGCTATTTTTTACCTCAGTCCACAGAAACGAGTCAGTGCATTCAAGAAATAGCTCTGATGAGGAATCCTGGGCAAATTTTACATGGTTACATCTTAGAACAGAATTGATTATTAGAAAGTCACTGTTATTTCAGTATCAAATGACAGAGACCATCTTGAAGGAAAATTCAGTTAGGAGAAATTAAATGCCACTCTTTTTCTTTAACTCTGAGCCATTTAGAGCAAACTGTGTAGTGCAATGTTCCATCTTCAAGGGGTTCTCAGATTCTAGAATACAATCAGGACCAACCTCGATATTGACCCTTGGGCTGATTTTCAAAGAGTATAAATACATACTAAATAGATTTCAAGTCTTTCCACTGTTGCAAATAGAATTGCTTTTTAGATGAGAAATATAATTAGTGTTGCTAGCCCCGCTGGTCTCTAAGAATAAAATATGAGCTGCATATAGATAATTCCATGAAAACACTACTGGAAATTCAAATTCTTATCTAATCTTTATGTCTGGCAACCTACACTACATTACTGATTGTTGGTACCAGTGAAGCATAGTATAGGACTTACTTCCAAAGGAAATTAAGCCAAGAAAAAGAGTGCCATTTAGTTCAGAGGAAAGATGTTCATACATTTTTATACTTTAAATGACTCCATTTGAGAGCTTGGAAAATTAAAAGGGCACTCAGCCAAAAATAGCTTAATGTAATTCTACTGAATGCAGGCTAAATAAGGATCAGCCTTATCTAACTTCTCAGAGGTACATTAACCAGAGACACTGTATAAAGTTCCAGAACTATCATATGCCTAAAAGGGATTAGGGGATAACCAAAGTGAAGAAAACCAATTTATTCATAATGTGAAACAACAGGTCATAGAAACTAGCTCAAGATAGTTCCAAGAGAGAGAGCAAGAGCAAAACAAGGGTAGTGTCCATTTGTTTAAAAAGGGATGAAATAGCTTTATGTTGAATCACTGGACAAAATGCTCTGGTTTAAGCTGAAACTATATTCAGGTGTATAATTTGCATAGTGAAAGGAAATTCTAATAATCTGCTTACAGTAAGGAAAAAACAGGGAATTGTTATCTATTCCCTTATGACTAACAACCCACCCAGAGGGGGGGCTCAATGTCACACGTTAATGGGTTTGGTCCCCCAGAGCAAGGCTGGGGAGCTCAGCTGGACCAGGATTCAGAAGATCACTCTCCAGCCTGCCTGTTTCCTTCTCACACTGGCATCTCTGAATTGTTCTCGGTCCTCTCACCCCTCATCTCAGCCCCTGGATCAGCTCTGCTTTGCCATCACTTGACACAGAGTTCATAATTTCACTGATCCTTACTAGTGGTTCCTCTTCAGAACAGAAGGCAATGAGTTATTTTGACCTGTATAAAATCCAGCTTTTGCATATATGACGTTCTGTGAAAAGGAGCAGTTTATTTAATGTTTTCATGTCTACCTATTTAATGTTCATTTGCCATCTTGGGAAAATGGTTACTCTTATACTGACAATGAGAACGTACTACTGGTTGTTTTTTTTTTTGGTTTTTTTTTGGGGGTTTTTTTTTTTTTTTTTTTGTGAAAGATATTTTTTGCCCTAAAGGGAGCAAGATTCCACTTGCTTGGACTTTTAGACCAACCCATTTCCACACGAGAAAATGATCTTGTTTAACTAATAAAGAAATAATTAGAGAGCCATTTGCTGATTTACAACACAATAGAGAAGCAAGGGCAGTGTGATAAGCATCACATTTTCTAATGCATAAACAGCACTATTAAGTTCTTCTCTGTGAAAGGTCAGATATTTAAAGGTAAAAGGAAACTCCGTGGGCAAAAAATGTTTATTTTATAGGAAAAAAAGGGTCAAAATGAAGATTCAGAAACATTTCCATGAGTCATTAACATACAGAATATGACTCCCGAGTTTGATGATAACTATGTTAAAACAGTACAAAGTCACTAGGGCTATCTTTTCAACCATGTTTGCAAGTATTATTCCTCTTCCCTGCACCACTGGGATCAAAAAATCCTCACAACGTGTGAGTGTTTACAGAGCATGGCAGCTCATGTAAATTCAATAAATTTTAAAACAGTTTATACATTTTTCTTATGTAATACATAGGCTGGCAATCAAGAAAGTAATTATTGTAATTTCTAGTGATCAGAAATATAGCAAGAGTTACCCATGAAGGAATGATTTTATTTTTAAAAAAATGCAAATTTTAAAAGCAGAAGCACTTTTGGTATTTACTCTGATCTATGTATGCCTGGAGGTCAGAGAAGGTCAATGTGTCATTTCAGAAAACAACAAAATCTTGGATACACAAAGAGGGGTCCTTTATTAATACGCTTTTATTTAAAGACTTGTAGAAAACTCCATCATGTGTCTAGGTCAGTGTTAGTAACTCCTTATCATCCCTTTTTTAAAATCTCACCTTTTTTAATGTTTGACTGTGTCTAGACTAGTTTCCAACAAACTGATTATTCAGTATAAAAAAATCACATCTCCACTTGGCAGTTGCAAACTGTGTAGGTCCTTCGTTCAATCATGTCATGGTCACATTTGATCCTCTAGCTACAGCTCATATGCAATAATTTTCTTGATCCTTTTTCTTTTTCCTTGCATCAGTGAAATATCATCAGATATAATTTAACATCAAGTAACATGAAGTACACACTATAAAGGGGAAGGGATCTTTCTTCTTGTAATGCGTATCCAATCTTCACTTCTAAGCAGGATAAGAGGTTTGCCACCAATTTCGATGAGGCAGAATTTAAATCAAAGGAGGGTTTATACATAAGCAAGGGAGAGAAAGGCTGGGCTGCAGAGGAGAGCTCTGTGAGTAAGGCACATATTTAGGCACATATTTGCTGGGATCAAATGGTTGCAGCATCCTGCCAACCACAGCAAATGCCATAACTGTGTTCCTTGTGGTCCAAAGCCTTGGTGCCCTTGGTTAACAGGATGAAACTGAGTTACCACAATGAAGAAATAAGTGAAGATTTTGATGACTCCAAGGCCAACAGACCAGTGAAGTAACTGTGAAAGTAACTGCAACCCTTTCAGATTATGGTGCTATGATTCTCCCAAAAGACTCAGGAAGCACTTGGGGTTATGATGACAGTGATGACACAAGCAGGCTTTGCTTGCTAAGAAGCCATCTGAACACAAGATAGATAGACCCAGCTGTGTTCACACAGCTCTTTGACACAGGACTGAAAGTGTTCATAGGGCTGTCAAAAAATCATTAGATTTTTTTCTCTGTAATTAGATAGAGTAACAGAAGGAATATGTTTTCCCTGGAACAGTGACAACCACTCATACTGAATCTTCAGTGAACTAAGATTTTTCCTGAGCCAAATTTACCTGTTCTTGAATCAGGCAAACTGTGTAACCTTGAGTTCTCTGCTGTGTCTTCAATGTACTTTACTAGATCATGAAACCTAAGGACCCCAAGTAAATTTTGCTTCCATAAAAATGAAGTTGAAATAATATTCTTCCAGAAATGTTTTCTGATTCTTTTTTAGTCAAAATGGACCTAAACTGGGTTGGGTGAATAGTGCCCATTTGGCTTAGAGAGGGCTAGAGGAAATTAAGGAGAAGAGGAAAGAAACAGGACACATGGAGCCAGGTCCTGCCAAGCCAAAGTGAAGCACATAGCAAGGAGGAGGACAGCAGCTGGCAAAGCTAATTGAAAAATCAGTCATCTGAGATTAACTTTTAATGCATCCCTTTACTTCAAAGAGAAAGTTCTAGCTCCTTTGGAAATGGTAAAATCTGTTTTAAAATTCTTTTAGAGTTTCTTTAAAGGCAACATTTCAAATATAAAATATTTTTCTGAAACCAATATTTCATTTTACAAATATTGCAACCAAGTAAAATATTGTGATATTCTCAAACTCACTCTTCCTTTTTTTTCATCCAAAAAGAACCACTCATGAAATTCAAGCAAATTCACAAATAGATTAGTACTTCCTAACTTATTCTTCAGCAAAAACCTCCTTCATTTTAACCAAGCATTCTAGTGCCATGTAACCAGGAAGAAGGGGTCAATTTTTCTCCTGCCCTGCTCAGCAGAAGGAAAGCAAGTGCCAGTGGAAAACTGCTTTTGCTGTTACAGGGCTTGTGAAAGAGATGTCTTTTCTCACTCTACATAAACAGGCTCTGATCCCTCCTGGGAGGCTGGAATTTGCAGGGATTCGTTAGTTTATTGGTTGTAACCATACTCCTGCTGATTAGGATTTGGATGCAGCTCACTATCACCACTCACCACTCAGTAGATACATCATTTACAGTGCGAATGAAAGACAAGCCAAGAATATTCCTTCCTGGCATTCCCAAATTTACACTGCGTTTTCTGTTCAGGGGAACAAAATTCCTCCTTCTTTGGTGTCAGATCTCAGCTGGAGCAGCTGTTTTGGCATGAGTGACAGAGCAGGAGAGCAGTGGAGACTCCAGGTAGGGAAGAGGAGGGAACATCCACCATGGTCATGTAGGATCACAGTGTCACGGGACAGAAAACATGTACAAGGCCATCAAAACCAGCCTGCTGTGAGGGCAAAATACAGTCACTTGCAGAATGGACTCCAGAATATCTTCTTTGAGCTCCATCTGCCTCTGTAGCCATCTTCTCCACAGCGTCAGAGGAACAGCTGGATGAATCAAGGCCACATTTCTAGGAAATCTGTACAGACAGTAAGTCAATTCAATGAACACTGTCATCTGTCCTTCTTCAACACAAATATTGAGCAAGCTCAGAATCCCTTTTGGTTATCTTGTGCTGGTACAGATTGTTGCCAGACATAACCACTCCCAGCTCCAGGTGCCATGGGGGAGAGTGTTGCACTGCCCGGGTGACCCTCATTGCTCATTAGGTGGCGGCTGCTGCCCCCACAGCTTTGCTGGCACACAGATGAAAATGAAACCTGGGGCAAAACTAATACTCCAGTCAGCTCTGTGTAAGGCAACCTTCCTGTTTTTCCCAGGAGCTTGAACATTTTCTTTCAAGCTGTTCTTTCCAGGAGCAGCAAGGAATAGCTGAGCAGCAGCAGAGCCTCCAGTGGGCAACTGTCTACATCTGTCCATGACCACAGACATTCACGGACAAGTGTGATGCAGCAGGGAGCCAAGAGGGCTGGTTTCTCTCCTTGTGCCCATCTTCCAACTTGCTCCACCTGATTCTTCCACTGCTGAGTGATATGGGCCCTGTGCAGTGTCCAGCATCACTCTGATGCCCCCACAGTCTGCCCAGCACCCAACGCTTCTCAACTCTCATCCTGCAATTCTAAGCATGAGAGAAAAGAGGCTTATTCTGCATGCACCTGTTCCCCTCTGAGCTTCATGCACCTCTTTAAGCCACATGTATTATACTCAGCCCTATTATATTTTAAAATACTAATGATAGTACTCAAACACACTCAAACACTGTGTCCTTTGTGAGTTTTGCCCAGTCATCATCCCTGGTCCACAAGCATTCTGCCCCAAAAACCTTTTAGGGACAAGCCAAAGCTGCATCAAGAAGTCAATATTACTCAAGAAATTGTTGATTTCTGGGACTATTCTGTGAATTTCCATTTGCTCTTGCCTGAAGCAGGAGTGCCACCAGATGGGATGCTCCAGCCGCACTGGCTTGACTGCCAGCATCTGATGAGGGACCAAGGGTCCCAGCTGCAGTGGTAAGTGAAAGGAACCAATATGAAAAGGAGGTAAACATGCAGAAATATTTGTTATGCACATCACCATTTGAAATGCCAAGCTGGATTTCTAATTAATGGATATCTCTAATTAATATTTTTCCAGTGTCATCAGTTTGAAAGTGTCCTTATAGAGAATCACAGAATCATTAAGGTTGGGAAAGACCTCCAAGACCATCATGTACAACCTTTGGCTAAAGACCATCATGCCAACTAACCATAGCACTAAGTGCCATGTCCTGTCGTTTCTTGAACTCTTCCAAAGATGGTGACTCCACCACTTCCCTGAGCAGTCTGTTCCAATGCTTAACCACCCTTACCATGGCAAAATTCTGCTTGATGTCCCACCAGAACTTTAACTGGCACAGTTTGAGGCTGTTTCCTCTTGCACTGTTGCTTGTTGCCTGGGAGAAGAAGCCGACTCTTACCTGACTCCAACCTACTTTCTGGGACTTGTAGAGAGTACCTGAGTATCATTTTCTCCAGGCTAAACACCCCCAGCTCCCTCAGCCATTCCTCACAGGACTTGTGCCTGAGACCCTTCCCCAGCTCCATTGCCCTTCTCTGGACACTCTCCAGCCCCTCAATGTCCTTCTTGTAGTGAGGGGCCCTGAACTGGACGCAGCACTCGAGGTGTGGCCTCACCAGTGCCCAGTACAGAGGGGCAATCCCTGCCCTGGTCCTGCTGGCCACACTACTGCTGATCCAGGCCAGGATGCCATTGGCCTTCTTGGCCACCTGAGCACACATGCTGTCCCATGTTCAGCTGCTGTCCACCAGCAAACCCAGGTCTTTTGCTGCTGCGCTGCTTTCCAGCCACTCCTCCCCAAAAGGAAAGGAGAAGAGTTCTTAAAACATACCCCAGATCAGAAACAGCTGCCTTCCAGGTACTCAACCTGCTTCTTAGATCTCATTATATTAAATAAGGATCCCAAAGAAGTATAGCAAAGTGTTCAGACAACTGGTTTATCTAATAACCTGCACAAAGGGATATCTGATAACCTGTCTTCTGCCCTCATATGAGAAGGAGAACCCACTCCATGTCAGTGGGAAAGGCTCCACTTCACCCACTTGTTCTCACATTACTTGTGTTGCAGGACAGCATGTACTGCTGCTGAAGTAATTGTTTCTGACAGGTAGACTGCAAACTATGCCTGTGAAAGTGTGGTATCATATTTCTGTTCAGCACTGTTGCTAACATCCCTCATGACAGTGATCAAACCCTCAGCATTCAGATGAGCTGAGGCATCCCTTTCCCTGTTAAACTGCCAAACAGGGCAGGTACCAGCACAAGCTACACAAAAAGTACCTCTTCCTGTCTTCACTCACATCATGATGTACAGCTTCAGCATCTTATGAGGCCAGAGATCAGGCACTCCTCTGCCTCCACCTTAGCTCCATCACTAGGACTGCTAAGAAATCCTTATAGAGTTGCTAAAAATCTCCAGTGTCAGAAGCATGATGGGGAAGGGAAAGTGGTAAATTGGAACTTCAAATGATGAAGATCACTTCACACTGGATGGATGTATTTTCAGTAGAGTAAAAGTCTGAAAACTAGGCTCTTACAACCTCTGAAGCAGAAAAAGACACCTTGTGAAGGTGTTTTGGTCTTCCTTGCTCTCAGGTTTCCATGGCTTTACATATCCATAGTACCTGTTTAACAGCCAGCCACATACAGACTCGTGATGCTCAGAACCAATGCTCAGAACCAATTCTGTACTACAAATGGGGAGCAGGGCACTGAAGAAGTCTGAGTGCCAACCTGTGGGAGACAGACTTACTGTTCTGGCATTTCTGTAGCTGCAAATCCTGTGAAAATACATCAGAGGAGGAAAGGCAAAAGCAATAGATCAAAACTTGGTACAAAACAGTTGCTGGTGGTCCCTGTGGTCCCTGACGACACATGAGGTTGAAAATGGCTTTTAGTGGAGGGTTTATTTTCTTAATGCTTTGAGGGCTACAGCTGAAAGCCACTACATTTAATGTTAACACTGAGGCTAGAGAATCCATATTGTAGTGATTAGTAGCAGGAACTTCAGAGATGGTAGCGTGCAAGCCAGAGGGAACATGTAGATTGAGTGTAAGGAGACTGCAAGAATCACAGGTCAGCTCTAAGTAATGGAATTTGGGTTTTTAAAATGCATTTCCTCTCTGGTTAGTTTCTGAAATACAAACAAAATCTCACAGGATTTAGGCTCTCCCCTTCCTTGGGTTTTGGCTCATGAAACTCTTTAGCTCTCCTTGACTGGTCTAAATTGGATTATATACAATACATAATCCAAAGTGGGAAGCAATGTCAACCACATTGATGCCTTGGTTTTGCTTGTTTAAGAATTGCATTTCCATTCTCAGGGTTCAGTTTACAGCCCTCTCTCACGCAAATTTCCCATTGTCTCCAGGGAACCATGTCCAAATGAGGAAGACACTCAAGAAGTCTTGTGGGACTGGGCCCCTAGTTGCTTAGGTTTCTTGTGGAAAAAGGGAAAATTCCTAAATATTTAGGAGACTTTTTTTTGTCTTGTAAAAGAAAACTAGACCAAAAGAAACGTATCAGTCAATGTAAATTTCAGTGGGTTTTTTTGCCAAACCCTAAGGAATCTGTGTAGAGAAGAGAGAAACATACTAAAGACAGACACAGGACTGAACTCAGATATCCCCCTTTGATCTTTTAGTTCATACTTTGAAATAAAATTGTTGTTATCAAAAATGTGTATAAGGAAGGCAACAGAGGAAAGAAGAATAGGCAAGATAGTATGCCTATATGTTTTCCCAGAAAGAGATGCAGATTTTGAAAATATAGCTATTTCTGAGTTCATAATAACAGAAAGAACACCTAGTTGAGACATTTTGTAGCTGCCTTTATCCCAACACAATATTTTTTCCCAGTATTTTGAGGCCTCATGCAAGAAAGGATAATGTATATTTGCCTCTGAATTGGGGAGATACAGGTTTGATGTACAGTCTCTTCCAGAGAGTTACTTTCAATGGCTCAATGTCCAGTTGAAGATTGCTCACAAGGGGTGCCACTCACAGGTTCACACTGTTCACACAGCTTCACAATACTATAACATTTCAATCAGGGACACAGACAGTGGGATTGAGCGTGCCCATATCAGGCTTGCAGGTGACAGGAAGCTGCAAGGTGCAGCTCATACACTTGAGGGAAGGGAAGCCAACCAGAGGCACCTATTCAGGCTTGAGAAATGGGTCCATGTAAACCTCATGAAGTTCAGCAAGGCCAAGTGCAAGGCTCTGCACTGGGCTCAGACAAACCCCAGTATCAGTACAGAGTATGGAATTAATGGACTGAGAGCAGCCCTGCAGGTGAATGAAAAATAGGATATGAGCCCATGATGTACCCTGGGTTGCATCACAAAGAGTGAGGCCAGCAAGGCAAGGGGGTGATTCTGCCCTGCCACTCTGCTCTAGTGAGACCCCACCTGGAGCACTGCCTCCCCTCTGGGGTCCCCAGCACAAGGACCATAAAAATGATCAAAGGGATGAAACATTCCTCCTATGAAGAAAGAGTGAGAGAGCTGGAGTTTTTCAGCCTGGAGGAGGCAAGGCTCCAGGGAGAAAATATTGCAGTCTCTCAGTACCTGAAGGTGACAAACTTTTTATCAGGGTCTGTTGGAATGGACAAGGGACAATTGTTTTAAACTGAGAGAGGGTAGATTTAGATTGGATGCATAATGAAGACTTTTTTTTGTAGTGCAGGTGGTGAGGCACTGGAACAGGTTGCTCAGAGAAATTGTGAATGTCCTATCTTTGATATAATTCAAGGTCAAGCTAGACAGAGCTTTGAACTGATTTAGTTAATGATGTTCCTGCCCATCATTCTATGATTCTAGGAATGTGTGACTCTGTATTTCAGTAGGATTATCAGCCAAAATTGCTCACCTACTGCACAGCCCTAGAGATGCCTGAAGTTCATACATGCCTTATTTGGAATAAATCAGGATTTCTAGGTGCCAAAACATCCATTCCTTTGATTGTCCAGGAGTGGTCCTCTTTGCCAAGTCCAAGAAAATCTTATGCAAATACTACCCCCAGATATCTGGGATGGTTCAAATCTCTCGACCATCACCTAATGCTCATTGACCAGGACAAACTGCTCAGAAGGGAAGACTCCCACCCCGAGCAGAGAATAAGGAGCAGCAACTATGTGAGACACAGGTCTCACAAGCAGGAAACCTACTCAGGCTGTGACAGCTACAGTGAACAAGATCAGGGCATGTAAGAGTTTTAGGACAGGAGAGGGACATGCATGTCTGAGCTTCAGAACTGGGTCCTCTGATCCAACAGGAACAGAATGGAGTGTGAAATGTGACTCCTGCTATACTGCTAAGTGCTATACTGCTTAGTGAATTTCCTGAAAAAATGAGGGGAAATCATGTTGTAAATCATGCGAAGGACTGCTTATGTGAAACAAAGGAAGGGTTGCATGTCTTGGTATAGGCATGGCATGGCATGGCTCACCTCCCCAGGCATTGGCAGGAGAAAGGAATCTCTGCCAGCTCCAAAACCAAGGTTATAACACCTTCCTGTGGGAGACTCAGGATGGCAGCTGACTCTTCCTTATAGCCACATGAATGGAGCCAGGTTTGTGACACACATCTGCCCTTCACTTTTCATCCTGGCCAACTCCTGGCAGCTTTTTGCTGAGAAATTCAATTTTAAAGCTGGTCCCTAAGCAGTGATCCTGCATGATGCTTTGCAGCAGCCAGCTGCACACAGAGCCTAAAGGTGTAAGAAGGGCTGCATTTCATACTGTGAGTCAAGGATACAAACCATCTTGTCATAGAAAGAACTCAGCAGCAGTATTAGTTGATCCTCCACAAATTGATAGGCTCTTTAAACATCTGATCCTCTGATCCATCAGTACTGCTGGTTAAAGTATTTGACTTAACAGACTGATCCTTAGACTTGATATTAACAGTGCTGCTGGCTTTTTTGTTTTGACAAAAGATATGTCTGAAAATCATTGTGCCTTAATTGAAGATGTTAATGCATAAGTGAGCTGATGAACAGCTAACCCTGTCACACCACTCCTGATCTCTACAGACATAAGCAATTTTAACCTTCTCTTTTAAATATTTTGTCTATCATTAAAAACTGCCTAAACCATACTGTGTTTACCCCATTATCATCTGTAGGGATTCTTTTTTAACATATAACCACCACAGGCTGTGTATGCTCAGGTGAAAATGTTCCCTGCAGGCATTGATGGAAGGTTAGTCACTGTCATGGACAATTGTTTTATAAGCCCAAGTGCCAAGTGTTGGTCTTTGAATTTTTTTCCAACAAATTCAGAAAATCACAGATCTTTGTCAAGTTATTGTTTTACTAAACAGAAGTGGTTTAATGATGCCTTCGTGGATTCACCTACAAGCCACTTCAAGTCCCATTTCTGCAGCTGGAGCTGTGGTTGTGGTCAGTGGACACTGAAGTCCCATTGGTATCAATTAAACTGAAGTTGTAGGCGGGCTTATGCTCAGAGAAAGTGGCAGAAGAGAGAACTGTCTGGATTCTGTTGCTCTCAGGAATTCTGTAACTACCTCAATTGGGCAGGAAGCAACCAAACAGATTAGTGCTTTCCCTTTTATTGAAAGGAAATCAGATGGACAATCTGCTTCAGGGTAATGTACACAGGTACAATTCAAGAAGTGAATTTGTAAAACTAGCCATAGCAGGAATTTGATGGGAACAACCATGTATGGCAAAGCTTTACAAATGTCTTTTGGTGACCAGATATGCACTCTCCCCCATGCTCCTGAAAATGCAATACTCTGTACAGAAATATTGAGAGCCCTCATGACTTCAGAGGAGGTGGTATTTTTCACAAATGCCTAAGCTCTGAAATCAGAGGTAGTAGAAAAATCTCAGTCTTTGCTTAGAGGAAAAACATAGCATCAGTATGGCAGAAGAAGAGCTTTAAAAGTGAATCACCACAGCCTGCACACCAGAAAACCAAGAAAAACAAACTTTTTTTTTTTTAAATCAGACCAGTTTCATAACTATTTGAGTTATGTGCCTTGGTGAGGTTCCAACACTGTCTACCCATGAGTATGTGGCTCCTGAGTTTGTTTGTACACTTCCAACTGAGGACAAACCCTGTGGCCATCAGCACAACAGTGCTGATACCAAGGACACAGGGACACAGATCCCTGGTTACTGGAGGAGGTGAGTCAGTGGGAGCTGCTCCAGCCAGCTGTGCAAAGGCTCCCCAGGATGAGGAGGTGCATCAAGACCAGCCTCATCTAGAAACACAAATATGGGAGGCTGGTTCTCATCTCTTACTTGTGAATCATTCCTGGATTTCAACACTGGCTAAGACCTCTGAGGCATGTGCTAGATCTTTTGGGACTCTCTACCATATAGGGATTTTGATACATGGCTGCTGTGAACAAGAAAGTACTGGTGATAATTAAAATAGATTTATTATCAGGCCAGATGTGTATGTAAAGATGAGGGGAACAGGAAGGAACCTGAACTGCTGTTTGAACTTTCTTCATACACCATAGTGGAAACAGAATATACAAGGGCTATATATTCCCCTTCAAGGCCATTTTAACAACTCCCTAGTGTGAGCACAGCTACCAGCTCTTTGATAGATTACTGAAAACTTACTGCAAGTGCCTTTTCTAAATTTGTCTATTTTGTTAATGTTTACTGTTATTGCAGTCCTCTCCATGACTTACATGTGTCATCTTATGTTCTCCTGTCTTTTCAAGGTTTTTTTGACCTTTCTCCACTTTTAATACAGCAGTGACACACTATATGCAAATGACAGTGCCATGTGTTCTGTGTATCTTTACTGTATACAACTTAGCCAACAGCTGTTTCTAAACCACAGTGTGCAATGTATATTCAATTCATGCAAAAGAACCCTGCAATCATTCTTTGTTTTGATTCAGAAATTGCTAGTGTTTAAATTGTGTAATCGCTATTTTGGAAAGATCTCCCAGCTACTAAATAGCTGGTATTATGGTGGACAAGTAGGAAATGTCTAGATTACCTTCTCAGAACAGATGGCTAACAGTTACAATATTAAAATGAAGTGGGATCAGTGGGACTGTAGACCAAGTATCTTCCAGTAAACATGATCAACTATTAGTGTAAGTAACCCATACTTGCATTCCACTTCTGAAATAATTACTAATTTTTTTTTCTGACCTGTAGTTATTCAAAACACAAGGAGACAAGAAAAGATAGAGAGACCCTCCTTGGAAAGCTAAAGAAAGGAATTTAGCCAACAAGGATGGAAAAACAACTGCTGAATCAAGCAGAGATATTGCCTGCTTCCAAGAAATAAATGTAAAGGTTACTTACGGTAACTCTGTAGTAGAGAACTTGTGATCACTTTGGATTTGTGGCTACTATGAGTTTGTAGAAGCTGGCTCTGCATGACCACTGAGGCATACCACCAGTCCTTGGTCCCAGATTTCTGTTGGGTGCTGTAATTCTGGCAGAGGACACTCCATACTTCTGCTTTGCTCCACAAAGGCGTGTGTATGTCCCATGCAGAGCAGGATATGCCTGTCTGAGGATAGACTTTTTTTGTCTGGGTTGCTGACTCTGAACTGCCCTGCACCCCCCAAGTTATCCCTTAGCTAACACCAGGATGATTCAGTATTTCAAAATTAATAGAGGGAAGCACCCCTGAACAAAGTGCCCAGAATCATCCTGCAAGGGGCCTTTTTATCCTATGTGTGACTTAGTCAGCAACTTCAGTGTTTAGGTTAGTAACAGGCACAGATTTGCTGTCAGGATGAAGAGGAGTCTTGGTCCTCTCTTGAGCCTCTTCACCACCCACTGCAGACCAGAGCATCCCCACTGGGTCTGCTCCAGGCACAGGCAAGTGTGTCTGCTGTGGCTTGTGGCTAGAGCACAGGCAGGGCTCCAGATATTGGTGGTGATGGGCAGAGGAGGACCTGCATCCACCCGTAAGGCAGAACTTGCATGTGAGCAGGCAAGACTTCAGCCTCTCCACCTGTGTCATGGTTGCACAGCACAAGAAAGGATTCATTAGAAAAATGTGTATGCAGCAGTGTACACAAGCTTACATGATATGTACAGACACAGGGTAGATCATCAATACAGAAGCAACTTCACTTCTAGTGTTTCCTAACTTTCAGACTGGCATTCCAGTTTTGATATTGTTCTTCTGAACCATTTTACCTGCAGTTCAGATACTGAAAAGACAGAGCTTTTATCTGCATGGCTGTGCAGTTCCAGAAAAAAATACAAATTTCAGAAAAACCAAATTTAACAGATGGAACATCAGGAATTAATTTGATGGAAGAATCAGTCTCAGAGCAGTATGGACTCCAGTTTAGCTGAATTAACAGCCATTTTGCCTTGAGTTCCTTCATTCTGGTAATTAGATCTACAAGAGTTAGATATCCCATAAACATTTGTTTATTATTGTATTTGAAAATGCATTTCTTCGCTTCTAATTGGATTCAGTTTTATTGCTGCAAGAAAAAAGCCTCAACACTTAGCAGCAGTCAAACAGAATTCGTTTTCCAGTAACGCAGAACACTCTCTTTGAAGGTGAGGTTGCTTTGCCAAATCTTTGAACTTTGCCATATGTACTAATCCCTGCTGCCAATGAAGTGATATTATTACAGACACGCAACCTTGGCAAATTTTCACTAAGAGTTTGTCTTGATCAGAGATGTCTAAAGCTTGCCAGAAGAATGTAGAAACATGTAGACAGCTAATGGGTTGAGCTCCTAATAGGTGGACTGGGAATTATTTGAGAATGCATACTTCCAAAGTAAGAAATAGGATTATTTTCATTTAATCTTAAATAGAAGTCAATCCTGACATTGCACAGTGATTGGGCATAGCTGGAATCTCATATCTCTTCCTATAGCTAGTTCTTCAGCATTCTCTCATTCCCAGCAATGTCAGGCTGTTTCTAGCAGGCTAGTCCCAACAGTGACTATGTCAGGAAGAACTTCTTCCTAAATTCCCAAATTTCACATATATGAAAATGTCCGTGTACTCTCTTGATTTAAGAGCTTTGATACTGGCTGTGAAAACACATTGTTCATGAGTTTGACTGGTTTTGAGACAGAATTTGCTACTTAACCAAAATTCACTTCAGTAAAATCTGGTTGGTTGGTTGCCTTGAAGCTGCTCCAGGGCAAAGCCCACCGAGGACAGGTGGACTTTGGGCTAGGGCTGAGGCCCCTGTGAAAAACAAGCTGTCTTCCCTAGCCCTGACCAGGTCTGCCCAGCTGAGCCATCCATGTGTCTGACATTCAGGTCCAATGGGCCTGCTGAGTCCTGGTAAACTCCTGCCTGTGCCAGGCCATAGGTAGAAGACACTGAAGTTCGCGGGACGCCAGGCTGAAAACAGAAGCTGCACTCTGGCCCGCCTCTGTACCCCTATCTCTAAATGAGACTGGTGACACTTTTCAGCAGGTAGGGTGCTCAGGGTCCTCCATGCTGCTATGACCTGCTGAGATATTGACACGTGTGGTTATTTCTTTCATTTCAGATCACACTTTGATACCAATGTCGATGAAGAAGAAAAAGCCCAGCTGTTAGCTAGTAAATTCCGTTAATCTGCGTAGGGTGAAAGGGACTACATTTTGTTATTACTGTGCAGATGCCATGTGTGAAAGGAAGAAAATTGCTAGACTTTGTGCACAAGGCAAGTGTTTAATTTTATTAGCCTTGTATTTCTACTAGTGTCTCGTGTCCAGGACAAATATTCCTCTTTTCAGGATGGGTTATTCACCTCCTCTCTTAATTCCCTGAGGAAGAAGAGCAAAACTTTCTGCCACGAGGTTTGCACCTCTCCTTGGCAGTCAAACCAGAGTAGAAGAAGATGATTCTTCTGCCAATCTCCCCTCCTGCCTGGCAGGAAAATGAAGATGGATCTTGGCACCTGAGAGGCCTTGCAAGTGTGAGCACCAGCCTCAACTAGCCTTAGTGGCCAGCACATGCGCCAGATGCACGAGGCACAGCTTGAGTCATGGGCCTCAAACCAAGGATTGTTGCTCCAAAAGGGTCATATGTCAGCAGTGTTGCAGAAACCCAAGCTTCTGACCTGCTTACCTTGGAGCTAATAGTCCTGATGTGCTGGATTATGGGAATTACTCCTTGCAGCAGCTGGAGCCTGGCAGGAATGAAAACTCAGCAGGAATTGCAGGTGCCTGTGCAGATCCGGGCCAGCTCATGGCAGCCTTGTAGAGCCAGCAGCTGCAGCAAGGGCTGGCTCTGGGAGGAATTGTCACTGATACAATATATTTTGGGGTCTCTCTCTCCAGATTCTAAGAGAATAAAGAAAAGACAGGCGACCCAGAGGAAAATATTGGACAGAGGAAAATACTACTTTTACTGTGTTAGCTGGTTGTTTATTTCCAGCTTATGGCCATACAAAGTTTTGTATTTTCTCTAGTGCCATGATTTAAAAAGCTTAGACAGTTCTTGGGTAAAGTATGAGAAGTTAGGGCTCATTCAGTCTTGGGTGGCCATCTCCAGAAGCACAGTCCTGGGCTTGCCATCCTTCTCATTTGATGGATATCTGAAGTCAGTCGCGTGTCTACTAAAGTCTTTTTTGGGGATGCAATTCATCTCTATGGGGTCTGCCTTAAGTCTCTTCTATGTATCTGTACCCTTTTAAGGAGAGATTGCTGAAAAGTGAATGGGCTTAACTGCAAAATCCAACTTAGACAGTTTCTAGTTGGTGAGCTCCATGTGAACCATTCTTCTGGCACAGGCATCAGTCCATCATGTTTCCTGCCAGGGAAGCATTGGGATGTGCTGCCCAGGCCACAGACACCTTGTGGGGAGTGCAAGGAAACTGTTTCCTAAGTCTGCCTGAACTGAGGGACTGAGGGAAAAACGTGCTTTCTGACCCAGCAGAATCCAGAAGTGCAGCCTGGCCAGTTGTGTCACTGCTCCATTTTGCCCATGAACCTAATTCCATTTCTGCATCCTAAGACTGGGGAGAACCCAGGTCTTCGGCTGATGCAGAGGTGGGAGAAAACCAAGATCTAGCTGGTCCACCAGTTTAAACACTGCCTAATCTTGGAGAACAGAAGTCAGATGGGATACATGGAGTTTTCAAGGATATGAGTGCTGCAGAGAAACTTGACATTTAAAGTAATAAGGTGTTTGATTAGATAGCGCTAAGGGTTGAAAGTTCATACATGCGCACACTCTCTTGGTCACTGCAGGAGAGGCATGACCCAGAGCCCTGTCAGTTCTCCAGTCCACCAGGACACCGAGGGGTTTCCACTGGTTTGATCCTCACCTACTGCCACCTGCCTGCTTCAGCAGTCCCCACGCAACTCTTGGCACACGAGCTTCTTCCTGAACTCAGGTTTATCAATAAGATCATCACGGCTGAGCACTTTATCAGTCATAAGGCGACCGGAAAAAGCAGCACCAGAAGAAGAAATTGAATTTTTTTCTTGCTGCACTTGACTTTCTCCTGTTGGGTGATTTTCGGAGACTTCTTATATCTTTAAGAAAATAAGACTGAATAAAAAAACTAGGTTCCACTCTTGCCAACTAAATTTTCTCTCGGAACTGTCCATTCAAAAGCCATCTGAATTACTCACAAGCCGAGAGTTTTCCCAGACATACTTTAGAGCTAAAAGGACAGAGAACTGTTCTCCCATTGCAAGCCTTATTTAGTCATTTACCTCTGAATTTTTTTAACTGTTTTCCTTTCTTTTTCTATAGCATTAGTAAGTCATATTTCACAGCATTCACTACAATGACAGCAGACTGGTAATAGTCTGACACTGGACCAAAACTCATTTTTAACCATCTTAGAGTGTTTTAACCATCTGATACTCAGCTGTTCAAAATGTGCAGCAGAATCCAGCATTGCGAAGCAATGAACTCCAAAGTTTCGGGTGATACTGGGAAATTTTATAAAAGCAGATTATTTCAATAAGACTTCATATTAACCTGGGATGGAAGAGAAGAGTGGAAGATGAAAAAAGCAGAGAGCATGATCTAACCTAGATCTAGATTAGGTTGCCTCTGTCCAACCTGTTTTCTAAAACATCAATTGAAAAGTTGGAGGTAGCGGAACACTTCCATGCTTCAGACATTTCTTCTTCTCTTCTCCAGCACAGCTGACTCTAATCAGGGTGGCAGCAGGTCCAGTAGGGCTAGGAGCATCAGAAGCTGACTGCAGCAGGGTCTCTGGGATATTTCTGGGCTACCTGACCATTACAAAGGGATAAGAGAGCAGATCAGAGCATGCACTCCCACAATATGCACCGTAACCCATCCTCCGAGCTAGACCGGTATTTTGGCTGAAGGCCTGGTAAACCCCAACCTCTTTAATCTGAGAATGAAGTAAGGGCATCAAGTCTGAACAGCAGCACAATGCAAACTGGTTCCCAGCAGACACTTCCAAACTAATTTTTCAATCAGCTGAGCCTCCAAAAACGCTGTGTTTTTCTTTCTGTACATCCAGTCATTTAAAATATTGTAATAGGAGACACTTTTGGATTACAGCTCCTTTTGGAAGTGAATCAAACCTCTTTGCTATTTCAAAATAAATGCTGAGTTGTTTCAAAGACATTAATAATATTATGTCCAGTGGAGATGTACTACACTTTTCAGGATGCCTAGTTTGTACTGACAACAGTTCAAATATATTTATGTTGTCCCATCAAAAACTCAGTAGTTTCAACTTTCAAGAGGATGTTTTTTAAACATCTCGGGTAAATGGAGAATTTGACTTTCTGCCCGGGACACCCTGAGAGCTGCTCCTTACAAAAAAAAAGGGGGGGAGAAAAAAAAGCAACTAATAGGATAATAAATCCCAACATTTTTTCTCTAAACAAGAGTTGTTTTAGTTAAACTAGCATTCACTTCATTTATAACAGCTCCCTACATTTCTTTAGGCTATTGTATTTAATAAAAATCTCTGGACTCATCCATCATTATGCACACTTTACTGATTTCACTTTAAACATTGCTGACTAAAACTTCCATTTATCAAGCCTGTTTTGCCTAGCAGTTGTGGGCTAATTTATTTTCACTTTGAAAGATTTGGTATCTTTGCAACGAGCCCGGATGAAATCAGTGTGTCCATCCTGCACACAATAGCACAAGCTGCCATCTCTCAGGAGCCACCAAAGGTGAAGGAGGAAGCCTGGCAGGGATCTGAGTTGGAGGTGTAATGAAGATTTGTGCCCATGGTGCAGTAGAGGAAGCAGAGGCAGGCTATGGTTCCCAGGGGATACAAGAATGCAGAGGGAGAGTTGGGGAAGACTCAAATCCTGCCATTTAAGGGTTTTAAGAAACAGAACAAAGCACAGGTAAGTATCAAAGGTTTGTAATTTTGAAATTTGGCAGCCATAAAACCAGAAATTCCAGATATAACAATATAAGCCAAACTTAGCTAGCCAGGCCAGCAAAGAGTAAGGAGATGTTTTTCTGGGCACAGAGAGATTTGGGGCTCCTTCTAGGAGATGCAATTTCTCCTGTATGAATATCTGAGGTCATTCTCCACTTTTGCCTCTACAACGCAATTTCTACAGCACTGGACAACATAAACCACAGTGAGAAAACATGTGAAAGGAGGAAACCTCAGAAAGCCTCTTCCATGTCTGTTCTGTCAAAGCAGGACACAGGCCAGAAAGACATCCCTGCCTTTGGCAGCTGAGTGAGCAGAGCCTTGTGCTCACTTCTTCCTACACCCGGAGGAGAAAGACCATGATGACCAAAACCACAGCTATACTGCAGTGGATGTAGGAGCAGGAATGGGAAGTAGGCTGTACTGCTGTGACAGAGAAAGGGATTAGCTTGCTTTTCCCAAGTGTACTGAAGAGGCTATGATGTACATCTTCAGCCCTCACCAGTGCAATCAGCAGCATCTGGCATCTGCTGTGTAGCCTTTGCAAGTTGTCTACTGCTGGCTGAAAAACTTCAGCCATTTCATTTGACTCAGCTCTGTAAAGAAAGGCTGCATTTTGTATAAAGCTAGTATTGACTTATTTATAACTCTGCATTCCCCCAAAATTATTACTTCTCGCAGGTTTTTTTCATATACATTTAAATCAGGTTGACCAAATGATTTAAAACATCTTCTGAAAAACACAGGATGGTTACATGTGAGAAGAAACCAGCTCAGCATTGACCAGGCAGTTCATCTCTGCTCTTCCTGTGGGTTGCTGCATGTGATGGTGAGAAGGGGGGTTTGCTAGAAATCCTTTGTTAAAACCAGTAATTCTCAGCAACACCAGCAGCCGCTTACCTGATTTCAAATGTAACACATTCCTCCAGAAGCTTGTTTTCCTTTTATTTTCTTTCAGAAATTTCCAAGCTGACACTTGCAGGCACACTGAACGTCAGAAGGTAGTTACAAATATCCTACAAATCCCAGGAAAAAACTGGCCAGTCTTGTAGAGCTCCATGTTTTCTTCTGACTGTTGGAGTGGAGATTCCCCTGCGCTACCCCTCGATCTGAAAGTGCCCCCATCAAGGCCTCAGGCATGTCACCTAAACTTGCTATTCACCCGTCTGCAGAGCAGCAGCACCAGCATAGCCCTCAGGGCTGCTCTGCAGATCAGTGGTGTAAGCTTTGAAAAACACACCAGAGATGGAAAGTACTCTGTGCTGGCCAGGTGTTACTGGGTGCCCTTCTTCACCATCATCAGTTCAGTGGAGCCAGGAGAGCAGAGAACCTGGACCCAAATCTCAGCTGTTTTTTCAGAGTTCTAATTTTTCCTGTGCTTAGTGCAGGTCTGAGGACAGAGACATCTTTTCTGACGCAGCATAAGAGAGGTGAAGGAAAGAAGAGAATCATGCAATCATAGAATAGTTTGGGTCAAAAGAGACCTTTAAGATCATCCATTCCCACAGCCTGGCTGTGAGCAGTGACACCTTCAACCACATTAGGATGCTCAGAGCCCCATCCAACCCAAACTTGAATGTTTCCGCTTCAGTTGGCCTGTCAGGCATGTCACCACAAGAGGGGAAATGTGGAGAAAGGTCAGTCTCCCTGCTCCAGTGATTTAGGGTTTTAAGTACATTTCCATGGCTCATGGCTCCTTTCTGATGCATGGAGGGAACACGTAAACAAACAAGCCAAAAATGTCTGCCTACAGAAGATGTTGCCCAATGCAGTCATTTTTCTCACCTAGTGTTTTTGCTGGGAAGTGTTCTCCATGGAGGAAGGAAGGCACACAGCAAATGCTGGATTTGAACAGTCCAACAGTTTGTTATGCAGGTTGTTAGGGAGCCTCTGGTTAGTAGATACTTACAGACAGATGCATAGGACTGCAATCAGCAAGTATGGAAAAAAACCCCAACAACTCTATTCCAAGGAAAAGAATCTTTCCCCCTCCTCAAGAGCTGGGTTATGGACAGAAATATGAAGCCATCTGTTTCTAGCACAGGAGCAAATCCTATATTAAGCAGTTTGGACTATGCCAAGTATCCACATCAGTGTGTAGTATTTAATATTTTTCAAATTCCATGAATTTTGGAGCAATGAGATCTAAAGGTTAAAGAAGCTTATGATTAAAAAGCAAAGATTTAGCTTGGTTAGCTTTCAATATAATGGGGTGGTACACAACTATTGATTCAACTTTTGGCAAGTTTCCTGGAGGACTCCTTTCTGTTTTGTTCCATGACAAAAAAGATAAAAAGGGGTACATGATGGGTTTTTTTCCTCAACATGATTTTCATCTCTAGTAGGTCACATTTAATTATCTTTCTTTTCTTTTTTTTTCTTTTCTTTTGATAATCGATTAGCCACAAACCTTTAAAATCTCTCTGTTTCTTCTGTTTCCATTATTCTTTTCAACTACATCAGCCATCTGGCAGAAGAAGGAGTTACCAGAAATGAATGTGAATGCTACACTCTTGGTTCAGTTATGCTTTAATACTTCATCATTTTTTTCCATGATCTTCCTTTTATGTCCTAACATTTTGTTTGGATTCCCACACCTCTGCTTCCTGCAAAGCAGAGGTGTTCATTGAGCTGTCCACAACGGTGGCTACTATTTTATTAAGATTTTTTTGAGTGGTTGCACTTGATTTAGGAGCTTGCTGTGGGCCTGAAAAGTTTTAAGGTATTTGCCTCCAGCATATGTTGTTCTGCTTATGGCTGCCTTGAGTTTCATCTCCCACTGTGCTGACCAATGACTGAGCATTGCAGCTTCTCCCCAAATATCAGCTACATAGATATAACAACAGTCAGCTCCCAAGTTTACCCTTTTACATTTCTCCTTTTTCCAAGGCACTGATGAATCTGACAAATTGTATCAGCCCAGTTTGGCAAAGTAGTTAAATATGAGCTTGTTTGCTCTGTCCAGAGAGTTGTTTGAACGCATGTGTGGCTCAGGGCCAATTGATACATTGGGACTTCAGCACATGCTTAACCTTAAGTACATGCTGAAGTGTTGAACAGAACTGGGATGGGAGTCAACAGCAAGAACTCTTTTTGTTGTCTATCTTCCCAGTATATTAAGAACCCAGCTCTTTTTTTCATTGCTTCATACGTACTTCCATAGGAGCATCTGTGATTTAATAGTAAAATTGCTAAATTTCCATAACAACAGCCTTTACGGGAAGTTTTCAACAGGAAATATCCTCTAATCTTTGCTTGTTTTCTAACCGTTCACTTCTAACCTTCATTTTGAAATTAAGTTCAAAGTAACACAGAGCAGTCAGGGAGTTGATCACATGTGAAGCCACAAGCAAAAAACCCAAGCAACTGAAAATGGGAAAGTTCGTTAATCAAATCACTTGTATTTTAAATGTTTTCTAAAGAGTGTGTTTCATCCCAGTTTCTAATGAATGAATTATTTTATAATGGTTTTTAAGCTCCATAAAAGAGCACTTTTTTGGGAGGACTTCTATGCATGCCAAGGTGTCCAGATTTGACATAGCTGATTCGACTTCAGCTGACACCTCACAGTCCTTTCTAAGGTAAAATAACTAAGAAGATAGGAAAATCACCTCTTTGAGATGGATCTTTCTGTGTGGCTTCAGATTTTATAAAGCCCCACGATAGCATAACTCAAATTTCTGTTTAATCCTTTGCCAATCAATGTACTTATTATTGAGAAACTAATTAATTTTTTTGTTACCTTCTCCCATCACATCTATAAGACTGTAGAGCTGTTATTTCTGAAAAGACATCAGCATAAAGATAATGCTGTCAAGCTCCTTCTCTCAAGAACGCCTGACTCTGTGGTTCCTGTGCACACAAACACCAGTCATGCTGGTAACATCAGGGTCCTGCCTGAGCTTGGCAGCTTGTGTAAGTCTTCTCTGCTGGGTTGGTGTTGTCTGGTTTTCACCCTGTGATAGTATGACAGCAATGAAAGAAAATGTTTGCATGTTTTTAGCTAAATCCAAAAGGCAAAGCTTACATGGGCCTTTTGGTCAAGCCTGGAGGGACTCTAGCTGGAGCTGTTTATTGTGTGTGACTTGGGTAGTTACAGATTTGTGACTGCAAAACAGAAATGGTGGTATTTTGTATGGGGAAATTCCTCCTGAATTGTATCAAGGGTTGATACAAGAGGAGCTGCTCAGAAAAGAGAGATTTCTACATCTGGCAATATTGGATTTCATGTCTGTAAAGCAAAAACGAAATTATGCACATAACAAAACATAAACACATTGTAAAATGCATTCAGACCAGATTCCAAACACATTGAACACTGCATGATTTAATGATGGATAAACTCAGAAAAATACCCCATTGGGGGGAACTACAGACTCCAAAATGACAGCTGCTATCATTCCAAAACAAGTAATTGTTTATAAATGAATATTTTTCATGATAAATTATTGAATTACATGAAAATCAGATGACTGCCTTCTGCCAAATTTGTTTTCAGTTTCACAAGACAGAATGGAATGTGCTGCAGATGGTGAGTGAAATTAAAAGCTGCTGGTCTTTTCCCACTAAGGACTGATATTTTCCCTTAGACATTTCCAGTATCTCATAAACCTGCTAAATAGTGGTCCTGGGGAATGGGTATCTAGCTAGATACTCAAAATATTTTAGATATATAGGATTTCAGGGAATCTCTGCCTAATCTGAGCCAGTTGTAGTGTAAGTTAGTATTTCATATTCGTTTTATGTTGATTTCTCATTCAAACCCACAGAGCCCCAGCATGACAACCTCTAATTCTTGCAGAGACTCTCAAGGTTTTGGGGGTTTTGAAGTCTCCTTTATATTCTCTTTGTTTGCATTTGAAACATTTGAAAATACACTTTTCTTTATATGTTTTTGTATAGATTCAGTCAAGTCCTTGCCTTCCCCCCGCATTTTGAACAGGGTGACAGTAACCTGAAATGCCTGTTTCAGCTGAATCACGTCTTAGACTAAGTCCTCAAAGTGAAGTTTCCAGCACAAGTAGTGCTGAGTTTTTTGTGAGAGAGATGGTCAAGACCACAGAGTCCAGCTGATCCTTAACAGAATTTTCAATTCTGCAATGTTCTTCCCCCCATCAGCTGCTCCATTCACAGGGATGAGTTAACATTGGTGGCACAAGCTCTCTGTTGGGAACAAAATGCCACATGTAATCTATCTCATCCCACAGAGCCACTGGGGCAGCTGAGCTAAGTCCTGTAATTGCAGCCTTGGCATCAGATCGGAATTTTAAAAGACAGCACATCTGTATCACATTTCTTTACACTGCTTCACGTAGCTTCCTGACTGCTGTAGAACTGGACCTTCACTGCATCCTGCTGTCAGGTAAGCATTGTGAAAACACACCATAAGCACATCCCTGCTTCCCCAGCAGAGAAATATAACTAGTCCCCACCCCAGAGGTGAGGCTATAACAGCAGGGGTAAGGCTATATCAACAAGAAAGTGAGCAATCATAATTTCCTTGATAAAACCTTTCAGTTGCTCTCAGACTGTGGCTCAGAGATCACCTAAACTGTAAACTGTACTTCTGTGGTCAAAAAAAATCCTTGGTTACATATACAAGTGCATGATTTTATATACATGCACATATATACGCATATACTCACACAATTTGTGTATCATACGTCTTTCAAAGGTTGACTTGCCTGTGTCATTTGACAGAAAAATAACTTCCAAATTTAATCAAATTCAGACAGTTTTAAGAAGAAAAGCTTCTCTGTTGTTTCCCCCATCTGAACTTCGCCTACATATCCTTCTGTACACTAAACTCTAGATTCACTTCCCTCTACTCTATTTGTGAATGGTCTAAATCATTGTGGTGGTGCTGCAGACAGCATGATGAAGAATAGAAAATAAGGTCAGGTAGTAATAGGTAATAAATTGAATGTCCACAAGCTCATTACGAGATCAAAAATCCCCATCTTGACATAAGACTGGCTGTCACAGAAGCAAAAATCAAATGCATTGGAAGCTTTCAAATGTACATAAGGATGCATACAGACTTCCTCTGTTTCTAAAGACTAAAAGCTGAGGGGCATTTCTCTGCCTCTTCTTTCCCCTCTTTTTCTCCTATTTTTCTCAATTTTTTTCTACATTATATTGCATTGAAGATCAATTTCTAGAGCATGCTGATGCCATAACTGAAGTCTGATGTCATTATGTGATACAAATCTCTTCACAAGTCAAGTCATTCACCACTTAAATAGTTCTGCTTGGCGAAAGCTTGTATGTGATGACCCCGGCTGTCAGTTGCTTCTGAATATGGCATTCAACTTCTTTTGATGTTTTTTCTCAGAGACATTTGAACAGATCACCTCGTGATGAGCTTCAGACTCAGGCAAACCCACTGACTTCCACCAGTAACAGCAGCAGGCCCCAAGCAAAGAGATTCCTGCCAGACTGTGCAGAACAAGGTCGGATAAAGAGGGCTTCATTTCTCCACTGGAAAGGAAAGTGGAGGACAGAAGTGGATTGAGGCTTTTAGTCTTTTTGATCCAGAGTTAAACCCTCACAAAGACTAGTCAAAGTTATCTACTTTCGTGTTACAAAGGAAAAAAGAACATCTTCAGATCCATAAATAATCAGTCCCAAGGATAACATTGGAGCAATCGATGACTAGCAGAAAATACTGCTATTAAGCTGCAATGGACCAAGGGCTGCAGAAGCTGTACATTTGGCATTCAGCTGCTTTCACCTTTTCATGACTATGCGTGGTTCAGTCAAATCATGTTTTGGAATGTTAAGTTGTGCTGCATCAATAGTAATGGACCAGGAATTATGGCATGTTTTATGTTATCATTCATTTAAAACAGATAGTTTAGATTTCAGACACAAGCAAAAGTTTATATATAATATATTTATTACAAACAACAGTGAACACTTAAGAGCTATTATTTTAAATCTAAATGACATTGTGTTTAGTATCCATTTCCTCCAGCTCTGCAATGTGCAGCCTGTGGTGTCTGTCATCTTTCCCTGAAGTTCTCCTAGATACGAAGTGACAACTTCTTACAAGTTACCAGAAACAGGAGAAAATGTGGAGTCCTGCTCCAATGAGCTGTTTCACTTTACAGGAATTTACAATGAGCATCTGACAGAAGAAAAGCAGTGGAGCTTGAGAGGGGAATATCATGCAGTAAATCACTTGCTATTATCTATGTGGACAATATGAGGTGGGGAGGGCAGTATTTAAACAAAAAACACATAAGGAAACACATTGAATTGGTGAGTGGGTTCCTTGTGTACAAATACTAAACGGTGCTTCTGAAAATCTTGCCAATGTCCATTTTATAGACAATATTGGGTCTGGGCATACAACTTGTGCAGAGAGCAGTAGATGGCTGTGGAGAAGGAAGGGGCTGTGGGTCCTCTCCTGCCTCCACCAGCATCCACAGCCAAGCTCTGGGTCAGCCCATTCAGCTACTGCTTCTCCAGCCTTTCCCATGGCTGAGCACATGCAAGTGCAGAGGATACCAAACCATCCTGTCCCCACATGCAGGCAGGGAACCCTGTCTGCAGCCTGAAACAGCCACGCTAGCCAAGGCCACCATCGCCTGCCATCAGCAAAGGTGTGAAACGGAATCCCGTGCCCCATCCTGTCCTCTCACTGCTATCCGCCTTTCCAGAGCAGAAGACCTGACTAAAAGCTTCCAGCTTACCTGCTCTTTTTCCCTCCTTACCATACGCAGTCTTCCCTCCACAGCCAAAATGAGGGCCACAGGTGCTAACCAGAGATACATCTAAATCCAGCTTAAAAACGCCTGACCAGCAAAACCAAAACCTACCATTCTGAACTATTATGGGTTTAATGATTTCTTTGAACAAAGGCAGTTCGTGGGTTGTGCCCACCAGCGTGATGGAGATCTGTGCCAGGCAAATCTGAGCAGTCCTTGCCCCCTTGGTGTTCACAACATGAAGTGTAGATGACCTGCAATACAATAGGTCTCAGGACACTGCTTCAAGTGAAAATAAAGCAAGCAATTTAGAGAGTTTTCAGGTGCTTCGCATTTTCATTTTTGGCTATCTACACAAATAAAAATGCTTAAACTATTATTCAGTCTCCACTCAAAGTATAATTTTGACATTTGGAAATCTGATTTTGTGATCAGAAACACATGTAGAATAGAATTTAGAAGTCAGCAAAGACTCCAAGCATGATTTTATTGGGAGCTTGGGTATGCCCTTCAGAGTAATTGGGATGTGGAATGTGGAAGTAGTTTTTACAGGAAAATAGGGATAAGGCCTCCTGTAGCCAGCCTCAGGCAATGGAGCGAGTAAAATATAAGAAGAATTCACATTCAACTTGATAATAAGGTTTCCTAGCATGTTAATTAAATGAAGTCTCACATCCCCAGCCCTGTTGTTTTAAACATTTTAAGGCATTAACATTGCACAATAGAAACACAATTTCCCCTCTCTCCAGATGTCTATACTAATTTGATTTTCCTAGTTGTTAGCTTTAAACTTTCTATGAACATGAAAACGTATCCTTTCAGCAGTGCTGTTCTATTTTCCCCCTTCATTCTTCCTTAATACTCATTTTGGGTACTAATTGGCAACAGTGTTTTTTAAAAATAAATTCTTGAAATGGGAAAGCTTTGCTGTTTATCCTATACCGAGGCACTGTTTTCCACAGCTTGGCTTTGAAAGAAAACAGTGGGAAAACAACATCCATTTGCTCCACAGGGTCTGAGCCTTCACAGATAACATGAAGGAGATTTAGGGAGTGAGGTAAAGGCAGAGGAAACCTCATAAATCATATCCCATCTTTCTGCTCTTTAAAGTATTGGCTTAACTGGGGATAGGCTGCTGAAATCCCTTCAGGAATGCAAATGTCCGCCCCTCCTGTGAGCTCTGTGCAGTGACTCGGGTGGATTGAGCGGCAGTGACTCACCAAAGCAATTCAGTGTCTGGGACACAGGTACGTGTGTGTGCTGCAAAATGCTCTTCTGTACAAATGGGAGAACTGGAGCTGTGGTTGTATATATTCTGAGAGAAAGCTCTGCAGCTGGTGAGGAAGGCACCAAGGTCTCCTGCACTCGGCCATTTCACTCAGGCATTCCTACAGGACATGGACAGGGACAATGATCCTGAAGATCATTGCCACAGGTTCAGGGTTCACTTCAAAGCCAGAAGCTGAAAAATCCTGCTATTAGTTTTTTGCCAGGAAAAGTTTTTACACATTGGACACAAAGGAAAACCTTCCACTGGCAAAACCCACAGCTTTTTTAGTTAAAAATTAAATTTAAAAATACAATTTAAAGACTACAAGCATCGATAGTCTTCTCTCTTGATTGATCCAGAGTGCCTTGGTTCTCTTGTAGGAATCATTCTAGTGGCAGACAGGCCAGCAACCCCAGACTGGGCTTGGTTGGGACAGAGTTAATTTTCTTCATAATATCTTATGCAGGACTATGTTTGGGATTTGTGATGAAAACAGTGCTGATAATACAGGTAGCATTAGTTATTGCTGAACAGTGCTTGCACAGCATCAGTCTGTTTCTTCTGTCTCACGCTGCCCTGCCGGAGAGTAGACTAGGGGTCTATATGAAGTTGGGAGAGCACACAGCTGAGGCAGCTGACTCCAGCTGACCAAGGGGACATCCCAGAACACTTGTTTGGTTCAAATTCTGGGATGGTGGAAGTTGGAGGGAACTGCTGTTGCTCAGGAGCTGGCATTGGTCTGTTGGTGGTGAGAAATTGCTTTCATTTGCATCACGTTTTTCCATGGGTTTGTTTGCTTTTTCCTCTCTGTTTGTTTTTTCCTCTTTTTATTTTTAAATTATTATTATTATTAAGCTCTTTATATCTCAATTACTTTTCTTACTTTTATCCTTCTTCCCCTCATCTCACTGTGGGACACTGGGCAAGCAGCTGTGTGGTGCTTAGCTGCCTACCAAGTTTAAACCAGAACTGCCCCCAAAGTTAAACTATATTAATAAAAGAGACCAGAAGCTTGACTTTGACCGATGCTGTTTAGTTCTCTGCATTCTCCCTGGTGCAATTTTGGACTCTACGACACCGTTTTAGTGAGAAAGCATTTTCCTGTATGGATGTGAGCCATTCCATGTGGCTGTCCTCAGAAGCAAACCCAGGCTCCCAAATCATACAATTTGTTTCTGTAGTTTCAGCCACAGATTCAGTCTCAGATTCACTCTCAACCCAGATTCACTCCCAACCCAAAAACTTCACTGTAACCTTCAGCCTGTGAATTCTTCTGGAGCTTACTGTTCCTTCACTCTCCAGGGAGCTGAGGAAAAGCAACACTCAATATCGAGGGTCCCTCTCTCCTCCTAATTCTTTCTGAACTTTGGACAGACAACCTGACCAAAGTTTCCCTTTGAGTTTTGCACATGCCCTAACATGAACCAAAGTCTACACTGAACTGTCTGTCCATAGCTCTCAGTGGCTCTTGTGCAGGCTCAGGACCTGAAGTGCCCATTTTTGGGCACTTTTGTGGTGATTTGTTGTGTGACAAAAGTATTTTATTCATATCTCTCTTCCAAATTTTTAATCCTAATTATAAGAGGAGCCTGTTTGCTTCATTTCTGAACCATCCCATAATGGAAGAAATGCACCAGAATTTTCATGGAGGAATTCCTACGAGCTTTTCAGGCATATTTCACATAAGTCATAGACGTATTTTACTTCCAAATGTTCATATGGAAAGGTAGTTACATGGGAGACCCTGTTCTTTCTCCCTGAAGCAAGGGCTAAAATCCTCTGTAATATATAAGTATTCAGGTTTGATTCATACTTTATTTGGAAAGCCTTTGAAAGCAAGGCAGTGAAGTGATTTGTCTCATTATAGAATCAGATCAGTAGCAAAACCTCAACCCCTTCCCTTGGGTTTCAAAATTTTTCAGTCACCTCCTCAAATGGGCTTAGACATTAATGACCAGTCTGAAATCATATGGGATCACATGAATAATCTTTTTCCTGCCTGGGCAAAAACTTAAAAGAGAGCTCAGCAGCAAGAGATCACACTTGCAGCATTCAAAAGGGTACTGAGTTCAGACGTGAAGTACGGAAAATCAGATTTCTGAGAGACTTGTTGGTAAAATAAATCATAATGGGAAAACACAGTTAATGATAGTGCTGTCATTAGAAGGGTTAGAGATTTTTTAACACAGTATATAGTACTACAGGCATAATCTTATTAGCATTTTTAAGCCCATAAATCTGACTGGTCTCAGTGAAATGAAGGAAATTCCTTCCACTGTGGTGGTAAATGTTTCATTAAATGGATTAGGAAAGCCAAAGCCCATCAACAGTTGGAACTGGTGAGGGATGTAACGGGCAGCAAGAAGGGTTTCTGCAGGCAAAGGAACAGCAAAGGAAGATTAGGGGAAAGCTTGGCTCAGTGCTGAAATGGTGTAGTGACACCAAACATGGAGAAAACTGGAGTGCTCAGTGGTTTCATCACCTTAGTCTTTATGGGTAAGAACGGTCTTCAGGAATCCCATGTTCCCAAGACCAGCCAAAAAGCCCAAAGCAGGGAAGACTTACCCTCAGTAAAGGTCAGTCAGGTTAAGGAACACTTTAGGAAACTGAACATAGACAGATCTGTGTGAACTGATGGATGTATCTGTGACTGGCGAGAGAGCTGGCTGATGTCTTTGTGAGGCCATTCTTGATTTTGTTTGAAAGGCCATGGCATACAGGGTGATGCCTTGAGAGGCTACCTAGAACAGAGGCTAGACAGTGTTAAAGGAATAAAGTAGGTATTTATTAAAAAGGCTTTCTAAGAATACACCTTGGGCAGTACAAGAGCCTGGCCAAGGCTACACCCAAGATGGACACCAGGTCATGAGTTTTCACACTTTTGCAAGGCTTGGTCCATTTACATATTGGGGTTAATTGTCCAATTACAGCTTCAGGTTATGAAGCCCCATCCTCCCAGATTGCTGTCCTCAGTTTGCTGTTGTTTACAGTTTTTGGGCCTGAAGCTGCAACAGCATCCTTGGTTCTCGGGCTGGAAAAGGATTGTTTTGTCTAACTGAACTGTGAGGAGAACTTGCTAGCACTTTATATGATAAAGTTCAGAGTGATATACTAATGCAGTATACAACCTGGATAATACAAAAGCTGAAACTTAAGGCATCAAGAGGAGGTTCCTATGAAATGAAAGAGACCAAATACCACTCCATATTGGAGAAAGGCAAGACTGATGATCCAGAGAACCCCAAATAAGGCATCCGCACCTCAGTCACTGGGAAGGTGATGGAGCAACTAATCCTGGAAACATATCCAAACACAGAGAGGACAAGAAGGTGGTTTGGAGTCATCAGAATAGATTTACAAGGGATAAATCCTGCCTGACTGAACCAACAATGTTTTATAACGAAGTGACTGGCTTGGTGGATGAGAGCAGAACAACAGTTGTTGTCAACACTGCTTCCTGTAACACCCCTACAGACAAATGGAGTAAGTATGAGCTAGATAGATGGTGGTGATTGCAAACTGGCTGAACTGTGGAGCTCAAAGGGCTATGATTAGCAGCAAAAAGTCCAGTTGGAGGCCAGTCACTAGTGGTCTACCCCAGAATGGATCTAGGTCCTACACTGTTAATTATTTTTATTATCACCTGGGTGATAAGGCAGAATGCACATGCATAAACTTTTTGGAAGATACAAAACTGGGAGGAGTGGTTGACAAACCAGAGGGTTGTGCTGACTTTCATGGGGTAGGGACAGGCAGGAGAATTGAGCCAACAGGAGTCTCACGGAATTCAAGAAGGTGTGAATTCCTGAGGAGGAACAACTCCCATGCACCAGAGCATACTGGAAGTTGGCCCAGTGGAAAGCAGCTTTGCAGAAAAAAGTGTCTTGAGAGTCTGGATGGACACCAACTTGACCATGAGCCAGCAATGCACCTCATAACAAGAAAAAAAACATAAAGCAAACAGCCTCCTGCATGGCATTAGGAAGAATGTTGCCAGCAAGTTGAAGAAGTCAATTCTTCCCTTCTGTTCAGCACTGGTGAGACACACCTAGATGCTCCACTCACATCTTCACATCTGGACTCCCCAGTACAAGGGAGACAGGGACATATGGGAGCAAGTTTGCTAAGGTGTGTAAGGAACTGCTCATTTGCCATACGAGTTGCTGAGAGAGCTGGGACTGTTTGCCATGGAGAAGAGAAGGCTTGGTGGTAATCTCCCAAAACCAATGGGACACAACAGAGCTTTTCCATATTGCTTAAGTTTGTGATCTGGCAGAACATTGCATCATTTGGAACAAACCTACCCTATATCACAGGTAGATTTTCTCAGCTGAAGAGATACTGGTTTCTGAAAGGAGTCCTTTGATCATGGGGGACGCCCTGTGTATCTTGTCTGTAAATGCTTCTTGATACATATATTAAGACATTAACCCTAAGCATACAGCACAAAATATGGCAATGCAGAATATAGAAAAAAACTGTTAATTTCCATTTGTAGTTTTGGTTTCCTCCTTTTAGACGAATTAAAAAAAACAAACTTCAGTAGCCATATCCAACTGTATTACTCCTCATGACAGTATAAAATAGTGAGATATCTTCACAAACTAGATTAAGAATCGTATTTTATATTGCTGCATAAAATTGTTGAAATTGTATTGAAATCTTTATTGTGAATCATAAGTTATTTTTAAAACTCCAAGCTATTTTTTCTCACACTGTCTATTTAAGCTACTGGGCAAATTGTTACATGAATAAATATATTTTCTTCCTCTGAAAATTTCATATAAAGTGCTGTGTTGTTGTTATAAAATACAAGTTGATCAGACAGACAGATACAATTATTCTAACGATGGTGTGCACAAGAGTATCATTGTACATTGAATTTCAGTGTGTAACATGGTATAATGGTAATATGGCAATATGTGATGGGCACAGACTGAAATACAGGAAATTCCATTTAAACATTCCTGTGGGGACATTTGAACACTGGCACAGGGTATCCAAAGTATTTATGAAGTCTCTAGTTGGAGATATTCAAAACAAAAGTGGACTCAGCTGTGAGCAACCTGCTATAGCTGCTTTGAGCACAAATTTGGACTGGATAACCTCCAGAGGTTCCTTTCAACCTCAGCAATTTTGTGATTCTGTGAAATGCTGTGATTAGATTACACTACATCTGAAAGGAGAAGTCACTTGCAAACCTGTGTGCTCCAGAGCCACCCAGAGCCAGCAGTGAACCAAGACTCAGACTGCTGAGTAAGATTTCAAGACTCTTTGGAACTGAGGAACCTCACAGAGTTTCTGAGCTGCTGTGGCTGGAAATGCCGAGATGAGACCAGGCACATATGCTGCCTTGGCTTCAGCAGTAAGGGACACAGGACACAGTCCAAAGGTGAACCATGGCTTGGCCCAGTGACTGATTACCTGGAGAAATGAAAGAACCAGGGGACATATAGCAGAGTGCAGGGGCACCTAGAGAGTCCAATTGCATCTCATTGCTCTGAATGTCCCTTCTGGACTGCCAGAATCATCTGTGTGCCATTCAGCATGGCATTATTAGGCTGGGGTTGAGATAAGAACATCAGAGTTAGAACAGTTCAGCTTCCATTCCTAGAAGTTTTCAACTGCCTCAGACTGTATAATGCCCTGAGCAACCTGGCGTGACCTCAGAGTTTACCCTTGTTTGAGCAAAACATTGCTCTAGAGACCTCCAGAGATCCCTTCCAGCCTGAGTTAGCTTGAGTCCTACAAGCAGGCCACACTCACACTTCCCTGAGATGCCAGATGAACTGCAGAGCTACCCAGCTCTGCTCAGTGGTGTCCCCAGCTGATCCCCTGAAAAGTCAGCAGTGTGTTCAAGCCATGACATTGGCAGTCACCTCTCAGGTTTTCCTCTGGGATTTGGGGCATGCTGGCAGTGCCAGAGACATTTACCCTGTGGGCAGCCAGGCTGAATGTCCAAGCACTAAATACTTCTTGCTTTTCAGGGACAATGTTGAGACCAAACTGCTAATGACTCGCTGTGTTTGTACAGCTCACCAAAGGGCGGGTGTGGCTGTGAACCCCCCACCCCAGGTCTGAGAGTGGTGCTGCTCAGCAGGTCCGACCCAAAGAATGTTTTGCTGAGGTGGTTGTTTCCTGCCGGCTTGTCTGGTCCTGTGAAGTGAGTCCTGCTGACCTGCTCTTACTCACAAAGGCCTTTCTCTGATTATTTTTTGTCTGGGAAAGTAACTTCTATTGTCTCAGCTTATTTATTTGTATCTGCCAAATGAGCATTTCACTTTCAGTTCTGGTCAGAAGTCAGAAAGGAAGTGTCTTGGCTTTTCCCACCAAAAAATCTTGAGCTGCATTCCATGGTGGATGACAAAAGACAGCTTTCTAAAGATTTAACCCATTTTAAATTAATGTTATTATGTGAATCTTTCTCACTCCACTGCCTGCTCTGTTCTTTTACATGAGCAGATAGTGTTGTGTATTCAGAACAAGTCATAGTAAAAGGTTATACCAATATTATCACCATCCTTCTTCCTAGGAGTCTGTCAGGACCCAGAATTCGTGTATTTTTTCCTCATTCAAAGTTCTTCCTTAAACCCTCAAGACTTTTGTGTGAACAAAATCAAGTCTTAAAGATTCTGAAGTAAATAGTTTCATTTACACATGGCTGTGTGTGTCTGTAATTAAATCTTTTAAAATTGGTTTGAGATACCGGACAAAATGTTCCTCGCTAATAGCTGGTCTTACACAGCAGAGTTTTCTTTTGAAGTATCAAGCATGGATACATGATCCTATTTAATGGCAGCACTTTAAATTGCAGGCTGGTTAATTCTATGTGAATTCTTCTCATCTGTTTCATATTTCTCGTGCACATTACTGTAAAACAAGCTGTACCCATTTCTGTCAGTGAAACCACTGTCCTAACCTACCATTTTTCTTAGAATCTGATAATAATGGTTGACTTTACCTCAAGAGAAAAACCTACAGGCAAACATGTCACACATAGCACAGTTTGACTAAGAACAGATACATGCCACTGGTCATAAAGGGTAAACACTTAAGACATTTAACCCAGCTGAGCAGTACTAAATGGAAGGCAGTGGTCATCTGGCTTTTGAATCACCTAATTGACATGTCAGAAAATAAGCATTTTATTGACAGAAGGTGATTGCAGAGAAAAGTAATTTTTCATTTAAATAGCCAGATACTTCCCTTCCTCCTTCCCTTTGTATTTGCAGTGCAGGGGAACATTTTGTTGAGAAAGCAAAACCACCAAAACCAGACCCTTTGTTACATTATTTTTGCCTAAACAGCTACCTTCTGATAATGATTTTCCTGACTGCAATCATCTGTAGAGGATTCCAGCCTGGAATAGTTTCTAAATTATGTTTGCTCTCAACTTTTCTAAATTTGGGTGCCTTTTGAGCGATGTTAGGATTCAACTATCCCTGAGAAACCCCTCAAATCTCATGCAATGCAGTGGTAATTCTTGTGCAATGAAACCACCCAGTCTTACCCCAGTGTAATTCCACTGAAGCTGCCCTTCCAGCTTCTCTTTGGTACCAGCTGGTGATAGGTAATGGGGAGAAGAGGGTTTCGAAGTAATCCTGTGATTCTTATCCAAGTCCCCAAAACAGCTTCAAGAATATTCAAGTGCAAGGCTGTGAGGTTTTTGTTTGGGCTATATGCACCACATTTTCCTTCCTTAGCTCTCCTCAGCCGTGGTGACACTCTCCTGCTGGCATAGAAGGTAGAAGATAAAGCAGCTGAGGGCTGCTCTCAGCCCTCACAGGGTATCTTGCAAGGACCGACTGCCAGTGCTAGGCACACGTACCAACATGGACAACTCTCCCCGTGCCAAAAAGCCACTTGACTTGATCTTGAGCTGGATTACCATGAGGGCAGGTAAGGATGACTGCGAAGGGGCAGAAGCTGTCGCCCTGGTTTTCCAGTGCTTCTCTCAAGACCCAGATTCACAGCACACCATCCCAGCCACCTAGCCCCATAGCTGCTTAAAGGAGAGAGACAACCCACCAGTGACCATTAGGGCTGTCTTTGTCTTGTCTGACCCAGCTGGGTTCTGCCAGGTCACTGCCTCCCCCATCACCAGGGTCTGGGACTGCCCTGTATCTTGCCAGACTTGCCAAATGCTTGCCCCACCACCACAGGCTTCCCTACATACACTTACACCACGCAGGATGCCTCCACCTGTGCGGGTGACAAGTATCCACTGGAGGAGAGCTAGATCCAGGGTAAGCCAAACAATTTTTTTGTCTCAGAAGCCTTCAGTGACTCTGCCTAGGGAGATCACAAAGAGCAGTAGCTACCAAGGAAGAGGGCTGAAGGGGAGGACGAGGAATGAGGGTGATCACAGAGAGGAACATCTCACCTTTGTCCTGGTGGAAGGTGGCTGGAGATGCTGCGGCTGGGCAGCCCTCTAGAGCCCAGGGAGCTAATGCTGTCTGACTGCAGTCTTCTGTACATCCCCTCTTCCCCACAACAGCATAGCTCCAGCTGTTTTCAAGCCCTGTTTTTATGAGTTTGAAAGCACAGAGATATAAGTTAATTCAGTCTGGGAGAGCACTGTGCAGTGCTGTCAGCCTGGAGACTCGCTCTCTGTGGAGATAAAGCACTCCTTCTCCATGCTCTGAGAGGAATTTTGCAGATACTGACCTGCATAGGTTCTTTTCTGAGCCATACTCTTAAGAGTTTCTGTTGATAAGGACAGGCAAACTATTTTATCCTTCACACCTAGTTATGATGGCCCAACACAATACCTCTACTTTTGGAAGAAGCAATGAAGCTAAAAGGCTTTGCCTTCCCATACATCAAACCCATCATTTGTGTGCTGTCCAGATTGGGTTCGTGGCATCCATAAGATTTCTTACCCTTGAAGATGCTGAGAGATTAAATCAACTTTTTTTTTAAATTTTGCTATTTTACAAATAAAATTTTACGCACAAAGAAAAGAAAATAATTGGAGCCTACTCATGTTTATAAAGCCTTTACACATCATAAAACTCTACAGGAAAATATTTCTCTAGATGAAATGTGAAGTTTTTACATGTCTGGATTTTGACCACTGGTCCCTCACATTTTGTTTTGAAGATGAAGAGGAGTTGTTAAAACTGTCACCATTCTCCCTGCTCCTTGCAAGGCCTGTTTTATAATGTGTTGACTCAAAAAGGCCCTTAAATATGTGCTCAGTGGGAATCAACTGAGACAGTAGCCATGCTGGCTCAGCACAGCAACTTATATTTAGCATCTGAGTATTGAGCATGAGATTTATTTTCAGAAGAAACATCCAATAATAGAGATGTCTGTTGTTTTTCTATTCCTTTCAAATTCATCTAGCAAAAGCAGAAATGTGATGACTATCTGAGCCAATTTCTATTTTAAGAGCCACTTAAGGAGGCTTTTCAGCTAGACAAAATAAGAGGTTCAAGACAGTGACAAAAGGGTATGGACAGAGAAATCATTGCCAAAGTAAAATGTTACAATATTAATTAGAGGAAAAGCCCTTTAAAATACCATCCTACTACTCATTACTAATATTCATTGTTGTGAATGCAACACAGTTCTGCTGGGTCATTTACTCAGAAAATATCTGGATGATCACACTACCCTGGAGAGCTTCGATTCTACATGCTCTCAGGGTTTCCTCTGGAAATAATATGTTTCCAGAATTGGATGGGGAGTTAGACCATTCATCCTCTTTCCACCCAACCATAATTCTTCTCCAAAATATGTCATATCCACTCATAAGGAGAAACTTAAACAACAGGTATGTTGGACTGTCACCATAGTTATGTGTGTCATGGAACAGGATCTCTCCTCAGGGCACTTCCTATGTAAATAGACATGTGAACAAGCCCAGGGGGCTATAATGAGAGCTCTCAGAACAAAGATAAGTTGATTATGTGTTCCAGATTTGAAACCCCCCAATGACATCACGCCCCCACTTCCCAAGATCATTTGGCATAACATCTGTGTGTAATGCTAGTGCGGTCTTGATAGTTACTGGAGCAAAATCTCAAGTAACATCTGTGGCCTCATTAAGAACCAGGCCTGTTTGCCTTCCTTTAAAAACTACTTTTGGCTTGTGTCACCCGCTGATTTGTGACTTGTGTCTGTATTTGCTCTGTTCCCAGTGATTTCAGTAAATTGAAAAGTGTTTAAAATCCCTGAGCCCTGTAGATTCCTGTCCCATCTCTGATCTCTTCTCACCTGAGCAAAACTAGAAAGAAATGCTTACTGACCCAAATCCAAAAGTATGTGATTTTTACTGTTGTTCTAAAATATCCCTGCTTGCATTTCAGTCCTGTATGTAGCAGGGGAAAAGCGCCTGGGCAGTGTTTTCCTGGAACTAATTATGCCAAATTCACAGAGGCATCTGGGGATCTAATTCCCTTGATTTCCTGGGATGTCTAAAGCTCTTTGTGAATGTAAGGATGAAATCTAAGGATGAAAATGTATTCTCATATTACTAGTCCTGGGAGAGATGTCCAGCAGGAACCATAGGTTTTGCTTGCTCATGAACTGGCAAGCATCAAGTCATCTCATTTGGTTTCACTCATTACTTTCAAATAAATCATAATTTTCTCTAAAAGCAGCCTGCATTCAAAAAGTTCTTGTGTCCAAACACCAAAATGGCTCATCCTTACCTGACCTACTATAAAATATTTCCACTGCATTTCAGGAAACAGAGGTAGGTGATTATGAGCCATGTCATGGACTGTCCTTTCTCTTTCCACCTCTGCCTTCCCTACCACAAGAAACACACATCTCCAGCTCTCTCCTTGATGTTATGTCCTACACACCAGACAAACACAGAATATGAAAACTCAAGCTTGTTACTAATTTTACAGAATCTTCCTTACCCCTCCCTTCTCTTTTTCCATCTGGGACCTGACTGTTGGAGCTCCCAGTGTCATCCATGCTTGGGAATCTGGGATAGAAATAAATAAAGCTTGATTTGGGGCCTCTAGGGTGCCAAGCAACAGTCCCCTAAGTCTCACCAGAAAAAAAGAAAACTTAAATATCTGTGCCTATGCAGGCTTCTGAAACGCCAGTTACACTTTGTGACTTATCAAATCATGAATTCAGTGTCCAGCTAGGAAGAAGTTTGTATGTGATGCTATGTGGCATAGCAGATAGTGTGTTAGCACATACCACACATGTTTGGGCACAGACTCCTAATCTGAAGCATAATCATGTAGAGAGAGGAAAATGTATTTTATTAGAAGAATTAAATAGTCTATAACCAGGCATGTTTTCACCTACCTTCATGTTCAGGCACTTCTATTACCCATTGACCACTTTCTGGCAGTTTATTTTGATCTCTCGAAGTATTTAAAAGTACACCTCACACACACCACTGTACAGGGTCATAGGCAGGAAACTCCCTGGAAGGCAGATGAGGATGTTAGGCCTCCCCAAAATGGGATACAGGACCCAGGTGAGGGATGAAGAAGCAGTAGAGATGAGTCTTCCGTGTACCTCTGGTGTCAACCAGAGTGAAACCGTGTCAGTGCTTGGGGTAAGGAGACAGTCAAGCACACAATCAAGCAAGCTCCCTCCATCTCTTTCTTCCTTTCCACTCTCCCCCAAGGAAATCTGAGCCTGTAACAAGGGCTTGGCATGAAACCTGGGCCTGATTTTCAGCTTGTTAATGCATAACACAGCCTTGATAATTCACTAAAATCGAACAAGATGCTAATTTAGACATGTTAGAAACTATCTATGATGCAAGCAGGGAAAAACTTTTAAAAACTATACACTGTGCTGTGCATCCACATACACAGCTCACTGTTCAAAGCTCTCAAAGAGGAGCAGCCTTGAAAAGAAAGACAGGTCTGCAAAACACTGCATACACAACAAAAAGAAAAATGGGGTGCTCTCTTAAATAGATAGTCCACCTCCACTACAGCTGGTCATATGAAATCTGGGAACCAAGTGGCAGGCATGGTAGAACTATATTGGTAAATTTAGTCTTGTTGGTGAAAAAAAATCCACCAAAGATAGAACACAGTGTCAGAGGTAAAATAAAATATTTCAGAAATAAACTACTCGAAATCCCATTGCGAGGAACACCAGCAACACTGCATAATTACTGTTCCACTCCAGGTAATTGCAGTGAACATTGGCAGTATATCAACAGCAGATTTGTCACTCCTCTTAGAGCTCTGTATTAGTTCTGAGAGTCAAGATAACGTTTTTGGGAGCGCTGGTGGTTTGTTGAATGTGGAAGGAGAAGAGGTGCTCTGGCATGGAGCCCGCACTGGGACCCTCCCCAGGTAGCACAGCATGACAGGCCCTTGGCAGCTGCAGCCAAGGCCTCTCAGAATGGATCCATTCGAGGTTTGGTTTAACAAAAAATGCCCAACACGTTAATTTGACTTTCAACATGCCTGTCCTAAGCCTGTCACATCAGGCTTTATAATCAGCTTTGTTAGCTGGATGGGAGAAGCATAGGCTGGGAGGGCAGCAAGAACCTGGACAAGAAGCCAAATTAAGCAAAATCAGAAGGAGCTTTGTAATTTCTGCCTAAAGTCCCATTAGACAATCTTTTTTTATCACTTTTTTGTGAAGCTAGTGCAAAATTCTCACTCTCTGTAGTGAGTTATGAACTCTACCAAGTTGGTGAGTGTGCTGGCAGAGAGATGCAACCAGCCAGTTTTTCATTTTTGAGCAACTACTAATTTCTAAAAATGTCCACTTGAAGCATGTAATAAGCACGTAGAAAGGAGTTCTTTCCAGGCCCATGGAAATGTTTATACTCCCTCTTCTGCCTAAAATAAAAATTATGGGGCAAGTCCCTGGCTGGTGAAGCTCAGTGTGACTCCTTCAAATTTCTTGGCATTTTTCCACCTTCTGCCAGCTGAGAACCTGGACATCCTTAGCTGTTCAGCAGAGCTGGCAGAGAAATGAAGAGAAAGAGCATCATTTCCAGTTATCAAATGCAAACATTTCTGCACTTTTCTCACTAAAAAGCAAGCTGCCTTAAAAAGATGAAGAACAGGCTGTTTCTTACAGCCTCAGCCTGCAAATAGGAGCGCATGACCACAAGAGCTCAAATAGGAAAATTCCATTCCAAATTCTGGGCCTGATAATGCAATTAATAAATAAATAAATCTGCAGTATATGGTCAGTCAAATTAGAGTTTAAGCAAAAGACAGATCAGAATTATAAAATTCCTCTGAAATTTCCAGTCACTACATATTTATTTATGAACATGGATCTGGTTGTGTAGAATTTAAAAAAATAAATATATAGCATTTACAGTAGTCAGACCCCAAAAAGTTTAGACTTATACATTTCCAGTGAATAACAGAGTTCCTATTAAATAATATATTTCTTCACTTCTGGAAGAAATGAAAACTAAAATTCTATGGCTATGCAATATACAGAGATATAGGCAAACATTCACGAGTGTGTTTCTCACACATCATCTTCCTAAGACATTTCATATATTGTATAAAGTCACACACTAACTATACATAAAAGGAGCATAACTCTGCAAAGCCATTAAGGTAAAGGTTAAGATATGCTGGAATCAAGGACACCTCTGTAGAAAAAAGAAATTTTAAAAAAATTGCCTAGTACAAAAAAAAAAAAAATCAGTATTTCAGAAATTCATCCCAGTTTGGAACAAAAATATGAAACAAACAACAACAACAATGGGAAAGGAGAAAGAGAAGGAGAAGGAGAAGGAGAAGGAGAAGGAGAAGGAGAAGGAGAAGAAGGAGAAGGAGAGGAACCATCCTCAAAAAATTTCTGTCACTGGGCTTCTCTGCGAGCTGAGAATTGTGGATTTTCATCAATTTTTGCCAAAGATTTCATTTGCCAGTAGGAGAGTGTGCAAAAGGAAAAGCCAAAGGTCTACAGAAACAGGTGCTCTAGGAGACATTTTACCATCATCCACCCTGTCTCCTCAGCCTGGGTCTACTCCAGCCTCTGCTTCACCACCATGCACAGGATTAATTCTGTCCAGCTGCTCTTTCCCACTCTCCAAAACCTTTACATTCCTCACTTCCTGTCTTGCACCTTAGCTGGGAAGCACTGGGAGCACAAGAGAGATGCTCTCTGCTTTCCAGGCTGTGCCTGGGGCACCAGGATCAGAGGAAGAAATCTCAGGAAAAGCCCTGCTCAGTCCTTCCCTGCTTAAGCTGGGTTTTGATCAGGGCAGGCAGAATATTTGGGATAAGGACTACCAAACTTTAGGCAAAATGTACACAGATGTGGCAGACTGATTTTTTTTTCACAGCTTCATCAAATTTGGACATCTTTTCATGGGAACAAGAAAAGGCATATTCTGAGCCCTTAAGTAATTTTAAGACACAAGGCCCAAATGCAACGGTGCTAGAATTCATCGGGAGAGTTTCTTTCTTACTCTCTTATTGATAGAAATGCCCAGACTACTTAATTTGATTATTTGCCCAGCTAATTCAACATGGCATGGGAATTTCAGCCCAAATATTTAGATTCAGTTATGTGTGTGGAAGATGAACTTATATGGGAAACTTCTTAGTGGAAATCGCACTTACCAGCTCTTCCTAGGAAAGCCTAAAAAACGTCCCCTGCTACTGCCTGATGGAAAGAGAGCAAGGAACATTTTAAGAGAATTTGTGATGAACTGTATAATAATTAGAAAGAGCAATAACAATACCTGATAATACCTGACAATGACTACAGTGCCTGAAGATTGTAGGATGGGTCCTAGACTCTGCACAAAGCAGACACCTGGCCATGCTCTTGTGTGGGTGACTCCTTGTGCTGCATCCATCAGTCTTCAGCCAAGACCTAGAGCACTGCTTCCTTCTCCCCATCCAGGGGCTCAGCAGCTGTCCTCACCCACACTCAGCATGCCCCACACTGTCCCTACTTCTCCACACCGCCCACCAAACCCACATCTCCTCTCTTGACAGCAGAAGAGTTGCTGCAAATTGGAAGGCAAAATAGCTGAGAATGAAAAATATTTTCTTCTCTCAGTCACAGCATCTCAGTGCAGTGGAGAGCCTGGTCTTCTCTCACCGAAACTGCAAAAATTATGGAACACCTAGAGAATGCTGTGGGTGTAAAGAGATTAAACCTTGCCCTTTGGGCACAACTAAGCTATGTGCATCTTGGTATGATGCACCTTAGCAAAAAAGAAAATGGAATAAATATTTGAATTTTTCAGTCTAAGTGAACTTAATCACTGTGCTCTCTCTCTCTCTCAGGTTTTCTAGCAAGCCCAACGAGGTGCCCATGGGAGTGGGGCATTTTTGCCCGTGAAAATAACCCTGGGACACACCATCAAGGTCTTTAGGAAAGCGTTTGTTTTGGATATTCAGCTGATGAACTTTGTGCTAGTGATACCCACTGAAGTCAGTGGGACAATATCTGAATTACCGCAACAAGGAGATGACATCTTTCCCCAAGGGTTGTAGACTAGTGATGGTGATGGGATTGGTGTCCAAGCTACATAATAGAAAAAAGAGGATCAAGAGAAGAGGGGTCATTATGCTTCCCAGGTGCAACAAGCAAACTCGTCCTCTGGCAGCAGTGGGGTGAGAGCAGCATGGGAAAACAGCAGGGACTGGTCATCTCGGGGACCAGCCACCTCAGAGGGGCCACCTTGCTGGAGATCCCTGCCTGAACAATGCAACTGAAAAGGACAAGAAGGGCTGGATCAGAAACAACAGCTGAAAAGTGCAGGAATTAACTACTGGTTTCTGCAGGAAGGGAGAAGAGGATGACTGTGGTTATGGCTTGATAGTCTTGTAACAGCCTGCTGCTTTCTCGAATAACACGGAGTGTGCTCCGTCAAGCAGGAGCCACCAAGCACCTGCTTCCCCTGTGCCTGCATCGGGAGGCTTGGCCAAACATAAACACGCAGGTGAAGAGGTTGAGATGATGAAAGACAATAGACCATTACCAGGGACTTAATGGTGTTGTAAAGGAGATAAATGTCTTTGAAGTAACACCCTTAAAACATGTGACCTTTGGGCTGACCTTTCCTTTCAGATTATGGTATGCAGATTGTTTTATACTGGCTAGAGCAAACAAAGCAAGCAGAGCTAGCATCTCAGCCTTTGTGATGGGAAAGTACTTGGACATCATATCCATTTAGACAGCCCGTTGTTTACTTTAGCTTGCCAAAAGTAAAACTCTGTCACAATTACTGCCTTTCATGACACATATCTCACACTCCAAATAAAGCAAGTGTATTATTTTCACCAGAATTTCACTAATAAGACCAAATTCTGAAGACAGAGAGCCAAACCCAAACCATCCCTCCAGTGATCATAGGGTTTCTCTATTTTGGAAAAGCAGTGTTATGATTGTATATCACTGGAGCAGGACGGTCTGGAGGACTGAGGTGAACCTGAAGGGGTCAGCACTGGAAGGAGCAGAAATACTGGAAGCACAGTGTGTGAGGCTCTGATTGAGACTGTGAGAAAATAAGCAGAACTTAGTCATTCTTCTTTTTCCAGCTGGGAGTATGCCAGCATGACTTTGCAGGTTTTTTCCTATGTATAATCACAGCACTCATTTATGCAATCAAGATTGCAAGATCTTCTAGTCACCAGCAGCTTTTCTGCTTTGTGTTTGCATGGTGCTTGGTATAACAGTGCTTCAAGCTACAGCTGGTGCCAAACATAATAAATAAGGGTAAGAAGAAAGCTATAAATGTTATTTGAAAGGTTGCATGCACAGTTTTTGCTCCTCTATGCACTTCGAGAAAAAACAGAAAACTGGAGTTTTTCTGAATCCAGATGCAGGGAGCTGTTTCAGGTCTGCAGAGGTGAAGATGGGTACTACTGAGTGAGGAAAAGAGAACAAATACTGGCAAGAGAGGTCCCTCACGCCTTTCAGCACTCTTGTAGAAAACTGAGTCAACTTTAAAGAACATGGTCTGAAGATCCAAGCCAGCCTAGAGCTGTCTGCTAGGGCAGATGGGACACAATGTGCAAGGAATTGCTGGAGCTTAGAGAAATTGGCCTGATCTGTGCTTTCCCACGCACAGCTGGAGGGGCAGCACTGGGAACCGTGCCAAGGCAGGGGGTGGAAAGGGAGCCGTGGTGGGCTGGGCATCTTCAGCAGCCACGGAACAGACACCCAGGGAGAGACACCCATTCTTGTAAGCCTCAGAATTATGGAGGAGAATGGGGCTGGCAGACCTGGGCAGCAAAGCCTCTTCCCTCTTCCCCTAGCTGTTGTCAGATGTCCTACATGCAGCTCCTGGCCGCTCTGGCCCCGCTCCTGGAGCTATGTGAGGAGGCATGAACTCCTGCACCTATTTGCAGCCACATGAATGCAGAACTCGGGAATGCACCCTGTGAATAAGTGCTGCCCGAGCCAGGGAGCTTCCTGAAATAATACCCGGCACTGCTGTCCCACCTTCCTGGCTGGGCTGGGGACATGTTGCAGCCCGCTTCGTCCAGCTGGCCTGGGGTCATGCAGGGCCCTGGGGCAGGGCAGCCCCACTGGGGAGACTGGGGGTGTCTCTGTGGCTTTGCCTGTTTTTATTTGGCCCCGATCTGTTGGTGACCCAGTAGGCTCAGCACCGGGGCAGTTCTGGTTACCCCTTTCAGGAAAGTGCCTGTGTTTTCAGTTGTGAGAGGCAGAGGGAAGGTGATGGATAGGACCAACACCTGTGTCCAACCTTAAAATCTTTTGAAGGGAGTAGAAAAGCAACTCTAATTTCCAATGGACTTTGGTGTTAAATTGGCCCTCGGTCTAAGTAGAGAAAATCTACAAGCTTTCTAAGAAACAAATAAAGGTGCTATATGGATTTGTATGTCCATATATGTATGTCCATATTTGTATGTCCAAGGACTTGATCCATAATTATTATATGCTTGGTGTGTTTTTTTCTAAGCTAGATTTTGTTTTCTCAAGCCTTGTCATTTAAATGTCTCTCAGCTGCAAATGGCCAGAGGTTAGGAGAGGGCTTGGAAGATGGCACTATGTCTGCTTATCCATATTTATGCTGTCCCCTAAACTGTTGCTTTGGGATATCGAGTTAGATGGATCTTTGCCTAATGAACTTGGCTGCTCTTGAGTGCTTATAAAATACATCCTATGTCTGTACATCATGGATTTCAAAGGGGTTTAGGTGTATTTTGGTTTGGTTTGTGCTTTAATTAGCTGCAAACTTCAGTAAGCAGCAAAGCCAGTGGTATTTGCACATAATGCAAAATCCACCCTCAGACAGAGCTTGCTGCTGCTTTTAACCTTCCCTGTTGCCAGAAAACCTTCTCTGTTTGTGCCATAGCTGGAATCAGTGGCATGGTGAGGGTGGGGGTGGGTGGGGGGCAGACAGGCATCCCTCGAGGAGGGCACCTGGGCTGGGGGATTTTCTCCCCTAGAACCAAAACAGAACTCGACACTGGCATGTTTTTGACTCTGTGCCACAAACATTTGCACTCCACAGAGCTTTCTTAATTTGGCTAGATGGTATTTATCCACTCCTTGGGAGAGATGGCTGAGACTCCAGGCAGTTTGATTTATGCCAGTTGTTCAATTTGTGACAAATGCTGTCAACAGTTGTTCATTTTAATTACTGTTCTTGGGCCCAGATGTCTCAAAGATGAGCTCAGCACCACATAAATATAATAAATACAGATAATATTAGCAACTCAGCTTCCTTTCTACGAGAGGAGCGTGGAGCAACCTACTGCCCTTTCTTCCCAACGTGTCTCTCCCCTGCCTGCCTGCCTTCAGCACGGCCCTGGAAGCAGCAGTAGAAAGGGGAGGTGGATTACCTTTCCTTCCTGTCTGCTGGTGAGCTGCTCATGCCTGCTCCCACACTAAAATCACACCTTGATTTGTTCATCATGTAGGTACATATCACTTTGCCCAGACCACACCAGAGCAAGTCCTCCAGCCTCCACAGCAGAGCTGTTCCTGCTCCTCCAGGCTTTTGGCACAAATGGGAAAAAGAGTGGAAAGAGCAGAGCTCTCTGCCTATCTCTGTTCTCTCCAGCATTACTAGAGACCATTGTACCAAAAGGGAAACTATAATCCTAAAAACATTTTAACATGACCACTTTCTCAAGGCCTTTGTTCCCTCACTGAATATACAACTCACCATATGGAGAGCTTTTTTCAAGAGAGGTTCAGTGCCTTCCTCATCCCAGCTGGAGCTGGGCTCAGAGAAGTGGCCTTAAGGTGATTATTAGTCCCAGGTCATGCATCTCCCTGTCACCTGTGCTGGACACCCCATCATTCCCACAGGCCGTTCAACACTTTTTGGAAAAGGTCACGAGGATAGGGACTTTGGTATAACTCAGGAGGGATGAATTCAACCCTATATCCTACCCCAGCTATGAAAAAGCTTGTTCCCCTCTGCTTCCTCCAGGATATTGTGGACTAAAACTTGTTTAAAAATGTATCCAAAGCCACAACTGGGATTTCAGTGCCTGTACATAATTAATGAGCAATATGGGCAACTTGATGTCTTTATTCTAACTGTCAGATCAGAGTAGGAATTCTTTCAAGAGTTGTTAAGCCATGTAGGCAACATTAGAACCTAAGCAAATTATGAGCCAAGTTGTTTACCTTGTGAAACCTCTCATACGTTAATTTTGTTCCTTGGCACTTTCTTAATTTTTTGCCGCTGACTCACGCAAAAGAATTTTCCCATGTAATTGCAGAAAGCACTTCAGACAGCTCCTGCCTTTGGCTCTTGCCTCCTGTCTCCGCTTGCACAAGGAGGCAAAGGCTGTCCTCTACCTGGCAGGGGTGCGGTTTTACATGCTTGGCCTCCAGTGGGGCCAGGGGCAGTGCTGGGGAAGCGAAGTCCATGATCACCTGAAGAAATACGGGTGCATTGGGAGCCCAAGCCCGTAGTGACCCCGGGTGCTTTTTTGGCAGCATGGGTGATGTTTCCCACTGTGGGTGTCTAGGGCTGTGGCTGGGCTCAGCGAGGACATGCTTCTGCCCATGGGTGACAGCCACTCCAGAACCCTCCCCTGAGCCCTCCAATGTCACGTGCCTATGGCACGCACATTCACATTCGGGGGATGAAACCTGGAATGTGACACCCCGGGCTCTGGGGCCAGCTGGAGGTGGGAGGACAGAGCCGGGAGCGCGTTACGACGCTTGTAATCGCACTGGACACATACGGTTATATTTAAGTGCTGGATGTCTGCTGGCAGAGGAGGCCGAGGCAAGACTGGACTTGATTAGACATAATGACAAAAATGGACCAACTGTTGCTGAGAAAGCCTCTGCAGCAAAGTATTAGCTCTTTGTTATTGAGATATTACTGTCTGAGGCTTCACTGCTTTCAACTCCCCATCGTTATCTTTACAGACTTCCACTGCACTTTAAATAGGTTCCCAAGTTCAGCTCTTTGCCCTCGGCCATAAATTTAACACACTAAATATTTTCATCTGCTGTAGAACACACCACACTGTGGAACTTGTTACTTCATGGCAAATAAATACAGCTTGAAAACAGGACATGCTTTTGAAAATATTTTTTTTAAAAGTATAACCCTCACCCTAAAAATGTTAAAAATCCATATTTTTGTTTTCCAGTGTCTGAGTTAATGTATATATTTTATATCTTTTATTATATAGTCAGTACCGATTGTACTTCTCTGTATCTAAACATAATGGATAAAAAAATAACAAGTTTAAATAATTATTTAAATACTTATTTATTTATTTGCTGCTAAATATACATGTATTTATTTTTCAGGCTTCATTTAAAGTAATGGTTTTGTATATGATTACATTTATCTGCCTGTGCTCATACCCAACAAATACATCAAAATATCTTCTGTTGTGATTAAATGGACTTCTATATTATCTCTAATATGCCTAGATTATTTCTATTTGTTCAAGTGTACCAGCAGAAAAGTGGATTTCTATGCAAAATTTTATGCAGGACTAAATAACTCTCAGTTATACAAATCATTAAAATATATAATTTAGTTCTTTGATCAAATTAGTGGAGATTTTACTTAAGTAAGAGTGACCCTGAGAGTCTTGCCTTTACTGGCAACTGCAGTGGCTTTTAATCTTTGTGCATTATATAAAACTCTGCTGAAGACTCTGTACCTTCACAGCTGAGCTTCCTTAGATTTATGGAGGCAGAGGTAAAACAGGCAAGAAGCAACATGCCTGTACCTAATGGCTAGGGGACTTCACTGAGGGATTTTACATGAAACAGTAGCTGGATAAAAAACAGTGATAGACATAGAATCACAGAATAATTTAGCTTTGAAGATACCTCTGGAGGTCATCTAGTCTATCCCCCACTCAGAGCAGGGTAAACTTCAAAGTGAAATACAACCTCAAGTTAGATCAGGTAGTACAGGGTCATAACCAGCTGAAGTATGAGTATCTCCATGGACAGGGTTGCTCCTGGGTGTAGACACCAGAGCAGCCCTGCCCAGATAACGACCCTACAAAAGTCATGCTCTTTGCTCAGTTTCCTCCCAGCCCTGTGATTCTGGCTATGCGACGCTGCAGTTTCTACACAGACCTACAGGCCAGAGAGAGATGAGGGTGCTCGCCTGAAATGTGGGAATGTGGTTTAAAATCCCCTCAGGCAGAGGAAGCCTCAAACCCTTCCTTGAATGGTGGTCCATCTGCTGTGGCCAGAAATGCCGCCGACCACAGGCTTTCTTGTATTATTGATTCAAGTCCTGTGTCTGTTGCTAAAAGCATTCGGATGCTGCTTCATCCCCTTCCAGCAGCTGTACTCACTCAGGGGAGCGCCCCAATCCCAGCCCCATCCCTGTCCCTGCCTGGGGGCTCTTGCAGGCCAGCGCTGCTTTTCCCCATGGGCAGCTTTGCTGCTGGATCTCTGCAGCCAAGGGGCTTGGTCTGGTGCAAACAAACCAAAAGGCACCCACTCGGAGGGGGCTGCTCCCCTCTGTCTATTTCTGAGTCAAAAAGATGTCCCCCTGGTTTTAATCACTGAGGAATAGACCCCAGCCAGCAGTGGGGTGCTTTGAGACAAAAGGGTTTTATCTTCCATGTTTGGGGATGGACTCTCTTGCTCATGGTAACCACTGGGGAGAGTGCTACTGTCCAAGCAGCAGAGACAGCAGGCTCCTGTTGTGGCCCCAGGGCAGTGCTAGGGGAGACCAGGGGAGTGGGCATCTCACAAAGCCCCTGTTACCACCTGCTAGAGCAGGTCCTACTCTGGGGATAGAGACCTGGCAGCAGCTTTCATCCCTGCTCCAGATGCTGAGCACAGACAGATCCTCAGCCCAGTGGGCAGACACATTCCCAGCAGGACTTCAATCAGAGGACATGACGCCAAAGTGAGTTCAGTCCTCTCAGCCATACTCCTGACATATCTTGCAGTGGCAGTCTTAAAATGCCCATTTATACCTTTCCCCTGTTACTCAGGATCTCAGGGTCACACTTTTTGTATGAATACTGTTTAGAAACTGCTTATGCATTTTAAAGAATAATTAGAGAATAGTCATTAGAAAAAACAGGCTCACTAAGCAACTTACAGAATGGGCATAAGGCAAAATAATTACAATGCATAACTTTGAACATAGAATCACAATAGGGAAAGACCTTTAAAGGTGATCTAGCCCAACTGTTAATCACCACCATGTTCATCGTTAAACCATGTCTCAAAAGCCCTATTCACATGTTTTTTGAGCACTTCTGGGGACAGTGACTACATCACTTCCATGGGCAGTCTGTTCCAATGCTTTACAACCCCGTCCTAATATACAATATAAACTTCCTCTGGTGCAACTTGTGTCATTTCCTGTAATCCTGTCACTTTTTGCCTGGGAGAAGAGGCAGACCCCCACCTCACTATAACCTTATTTCAGGTACTTGTAAGAGAGTGATAAGGTCTCCCCTGAGCCTCCTTTCTCCCAGGCTAAACCACCCCACCTCCCTCAGCCACTCGTCCCAGGACTTGTGCTCCAGACCCTTCGCCAGCTCCATTGCTCTGGACTTGCTCCAGCCCCTCAATGTCCTTCTTCAATTGAGGGGCCCAGAACACAGCACTCCAGGTGGGGTGTCACCAGGGCCATCACATAATCTTGTACCTTACCCAGATCCCTCATGCTAGCAGTGGTGTTTTCTGGACTGACCTTCCTTTAGAGACCCCCACAGCAGCCAAGGTTGGAGCACCAACAGTAATCTTTATTCCCCCCCTACATTTTTCCCACTTTTTCCATAAGGAGTAGTGGGACCACAACTGTCCCTATAATGACTTGTGCATGCCCAGTTAAACCCAGTTTGGATATTCCAAACTTCTGCAGCTACAGTCTACACCCCTTACCTCAGTCTGCACCCCCACCACTGCAAGATGCTGAAATTGGGTCTTAGCTTGGCCAGCTCAACACCATTCCCTGCCCTTCATTTGTCCTGTGGCATGCAACGAGTACTCAAACACAGAACTCTGCAAAGGATCATCTGGGGCTAGGTCCATGTCCTCCTCCTGTGCAGTTACCTGCTTTGGCTATCAGCCCCACAGAGATGGTGGTAGTGCAGACCAAGGCTCCAGGCAGGGAGAGACAAAGTAGGTGATTCTCACACCTGCCCCCAAGTTCAGCAAGCACAACTGAACATGCAGTGTGCTCCCTCTGGGGAAAGGATCCCACAGAGATAATGGTATGGAGGTGTTTTACAGGGATTATAAAGGTATATAACATACTATAATTTGACATGTTATTTATATATAAATATGCATTTTATTAATGTATGCTTGTATGCATATAAACTATTACTGTTAAATAGCTAATATTATGTAGATATATAATATTGGAGATATAATTCTGGTGGTGACAGGAACTAAGAAAGGTTTTTCTGAAGCTGGGACATATTCTGTTCATCATGCTTCAGTGCCACAGAGCTGTTCTGGCACTGTTCATGATCCTGCTGTTGGGAGTTGATCTACAGGGTTCACTCAGAAGAGAAAGCAGAGCCTTTGCAGAAAAAAGCACTCTCCTGGAGCACAGAGCAGTGCCCTTCAGTTCTGTGGGCTTGTAGCCTGAAGGATAGGAATTTTGTGCCTGGATGCAGGGTAATTTTGCTGTGGGATATTTCAGAAGGCATTTTTGTTGACCAGCAAGCAAAATATGCTTCTTGCCTCCTTGGGTATGATGGAAGTCCCAGCTTTTCTTTTACATCCTCCTGAGTGGAGATTGGATTTCCCATAGGGAAGAAATCAGTGATTCAGAATGAGGGGTTTTCTGTGTATAGAGTGTTTCATTTATTCTTTATCCTCAAACGGTGAAGGGTGAAACGGCATGGAGGCAGCCCCCATTTGGGAGTTGGGGCCAACGAGGCAGTGATCAGCCTAGGAGTGCTCAGCCCCAAGGTCTGCATTGGACCAAGAGGGAGGAAGGCAGAGAGCAAACCATCCCAGAGCCCTCATCCCACAGAGAAGCCCCTCAAGGTCCCTTCAAAGCACAGACGATGGTCACACACGCTCCAAAGTAGTGTGCACAATAGCACCATCTGGTGACTTGGGCCATCAGATTGTATTTCCATGCCACCATATTACCCAGGAGACAGTTTCCTCTCCAGTGCCTGGGCTGCTGCTCTCCATACTCTTTTCATAAAATCAGTGGTTTCAGTTCTTCTGCAGAACAAAAAACCAGTAGACATGGCAGAGTCTTTCAAGACCACTCCTGCCAATCTCCCATATTGTTGCTGGTGTGACCCTGAATTTTAACATTCTTATGTTTCAGTAAAATTTGGTTTACTTTCTTCTTTTTTGCGTGTTTCTTAGGTATTTGGCACATATAGCACAACCTACCAGATGCTAGGAGAATTCTCACAGGCTAGTTATGAAGTGAAGCATTTTTCTGGCTTTCTTGATGGTTTGTATTCCTTGGAAGCAATGTGTCACTGCACTAACACACATTCCTTCAGGTCAACAATCCCACCCTGATCATGCTCCACTGCTCCTTTCACTGCCACTAATGCAATATTCCAGAGAAAATCCCCCACTCAAAAGTGAGCTTTGTGGGAAGCCATCCATGTTGTCACCCTTTTTGGCTGGCACATATAAAAGCCTTGAAGTAAGCAGTAAGACAGAAACACAGCCCAGGATTACCACAAAGCATAAGTGCCTAAAGCATGTCCTGTTTCCTCTGGCTCACCTTTTTTTATTCCTTGTTGCAAAAAAACAAGCAGTGACAGCAAGTTCTTTTTCTTACTCCAGAGAGGATTCTGAGGGTCTTGGTTGGTTTGAGGCAGCACTGAAGTAAAACATAAACATGTGAGCCCAGAAAACCTCCCTTGCTCCATTCATCCAAAGCAGAAGGAATTCTGTTTATGGATTCCTCTTCTCAACCAGCTGAGAGTGGTGCTTGCTCATGGCTCTCTCCATGACACGTGCCTCTCCTTGGCTGCCTGCCAGTGCCTGCCATCACACTGCAGTCATGCTGGTGACAAAGGTGTCCCATATACCCCTTCCACTGAGCTCTCCAAACACCGCCTGAGACGTCCGGCACATGGAGCCCCACCTTTCCCAGAGCAGTTTGAGGGCAGGTCAGCTCCAGACTTTACACAGCCTCATGAGCTTTGGCCAGCTCTCTTTGTGTGCTTGGTCTGTGCTGTACCAGCAAATTAATGAACACCTGCACTGTGATGCATGCACTCTGTACTACAAACTCTTCTTACAAGGATGTCTAATATTACAAAGTCATCATTACAATTAAATACATTACTGACTACTTGTTAGGTGATTTTGAAACACTCTGTTTTAATAGGAGAAGGGCTAATGGTTTTAAACTAAAAGAAGGTTGATTTAGATGAGATCTAAGGAAGAAGGGTTTTTTTTTTTTACAATGGGGGTGGTTAAACACTGTTACAGGTTGCTCCAAGAGGCAGTAGATGACCCACCCCTGGAAACATTCAAGGTCAGACTGGATGGTGGCTCTGAGCGACTTGATCTAGTTGAAGATGTCCCTGCTCATTGCAGAGGGGTTGGACAAGATGATCTTACAGGTTCCTTCCATCCCAAACTGTTCTATGACTATCAGACACAACTAAAATGGCACTCACCTTTCCTTTGTAGATGAACAAAGCATATTCATTCTTATCTGCTGTTTTGATTATGCACTTGCTTAGAGTTTGATACTCAGAGGAGAAATATTTCCAAGAAATCATCCAGAAATTAATACCAAGATTCAGAGTTTCCCATCTAATTACATATGCTGGATATGGCCAAAGAGCTGGGACATTCTTCATGAGCAGTTTGTTGTCCCTGTGGTTTTGGAATGCCCTGATCCCCTGAAGGCCTAACTCTCTGCACATCCAGTGCAGATCAGTGTCACCAAATCAGGGACACTGGCTTCTTGCAGAGAGAAATGCTCAGATGGAAATCTGTGGCTTCTTACTCCAGCTGTCATTTTGTCCTGTTTGCTGAATCGTCCCTGAACAGTCAGGTTGCATCCATTCTAGCAAAACAAACACAGCCAAGGCAGAGCTACAGCACTGGCACATGGTGGTCCAGACATTGTCAGCACAGGGCTGGCTGAGCCCCTCACCCTGCCCCAGGTGGCAGCTTTTCCCTCCTCTGCCTGCACTGTGAACAAGGGTAGAATGTAAAAACAGTATTTTTAAATGACAGTGATTTTCATTTTGTGGACTTTAATTTTGAAGCACTAAGATCTCCACTGGGTGAGTCCCAAAATGCCTCCTAGTTGTCTATTTTATTAGATAATTTGTCATTGTTAGTGCTTCTGTAAGATACAAGATGAAGTGTGCGTCCTTTCTGCCTAGAGTAGAACCAAGCCTCTACTGGAGAAACAATCACTTGTGTGTCTGTTTTTCTCAACTTGTTTTTCTTGTACAATATTTTAAAATTAGATCAAGGATTTTTTTAACCCCATTCTTCTCTGCACATAGGCATCATGTCCCACGCACCTTACCAACCCCCTTTCCCGTGCTGAGGGCTGCTGAAAGGGCCAATAAGGAAAACCTAGCTGTGAAATATTACCTTAAGCATAATTTGTTTCCCCATATTTCCTAAATGTGTTCTTTGTTTCAAAACTTGAGGAAAAGCCAGCTTTTCACTCAGGGACAAAAGACTGAGAAGGTGCTCTTAGTGGAGGTGGTCAACAGATAGATGGAAGACAATATCTCTCCAAACCTTGCTGGCTTAGCTGCCTGCAAGGGCTCATACCACAGCATTTCCAGAGAGGAAAGAGAAGAAGTATCAACTTCTTTTGCTGAAGCAGCTTTGCTTGGCAAGCAGTTGTGAAAAACCATTTGGACCACAGAGAGAGAGCAAGCAAGAGTGCTCTCAGCCCCCATGATCTGCCCAGAGAGGGACTTTGAGGGTCTCATTTTTGCTCTAACATCTATTGTTACAATTCCTGAAATGACCATTTAACATACAACAATTAACTGGTTACCAGAGCACGACTGCAACCCTCCCCTGGCCAAACTCCTGCCGAGCACAGCAGGTGCAGACAGCAGTGGCTCAAACCCCTGGGCCACGTGGCTGGAACAACATCCAGCCTAGGAACAATGCCAAGCTCTTGTAGGCTGCCAAATGGACATGAGCTGCTCTTCAACAAGCCAGTGCAGAGTTTTAGGTGCCTCAGGGCTTGGTAGGTGCCAGAAAGAAGAGTCCTTTCCCAAGCCTCTGCCTGATCCTGGTTTCTCAAGCCAAGCCCAGTCCTTTAGCCCCAGGCTCCACATTACTTCCACGTCCTGTTGGCAGAAGGCTGCACAGCAGTGACACCTCTGAAGGAAGCCCTGAGCAAGGCCCTTGGCCTCATCCCTTACCTGTTCCCGTGCCTGGGGCACCCCTGTGAGCAGATTGCCCATCCCATTTCTAGTGTCTGAATCCACTGTGGGTCAGGGAGGGACTTTTCACCTCTTCCAGCCTGTGCTGAAGCTCAGCTCCAGGAGCCTCACTAGAAGCAGAGGTCAGTGACCATGAGGGTGTCTCTGGCAGCAAAGGATGGACTCCTTACCCTAGATGGCCAATTTCACTGCATGCTGTCATTGCCAGAGGGTGGCTGCTGTGGGAATCAAGACACAAAGTGTGCCTGCTAGGACCACCCCAACACTAGCACTGAGTTGGGAACACACTGGCATAAGGATGTTAATTCAAAACATGATTCCAACAAGAGCTAAACATTCTATTAAATCTTTTGGGTCAATGTGACACTTTAAGGGTGTTTTTTCCCCTGCAGAAAAGTGGGCCTAAAAAAAATTGAGCTTAAATGGGTTTTGTCTGCCATATTTAGGTCTATCAGTTTTGATAGGGCATTTCAGCAGTGACAAGGGACAACAGAGTGGTGACGCCAGGCTAGAGCCCATCCCTGTGCCCACAAAGAGTTCACCTTGTCCAGTTCCTGGTCCCCAGCACACCAGCCTGCCTCTCCAGCCTTCTTTCTACCTGATGCCTTCTTTCCTTCACAGCCAGCCCCTGACTCTCTGCCCTCAGGCATCAAACAGAGAGTCAACTGCTGAATATGAGTCAATGAAACTTCTCTTCCAGGTCTTCTCACCATCTTGTTGTCCCTTGTTTGTTACCTGCATCACCTCCTGGTCCTTAAACACTGGGCTTGCAGAGCTGCTGTGGCCCTTACTAAAAAGAAGTAGGGGGTTTTGAGGTTTTTTGCTGAAGCATAATTGCTTCATGGCTGCTTCAGAGGAAAAGGTGCAGAGGATTCTATATTTGGCTGTGTGCTCTCAAATGTGTGTTGTGAGTCTGAGAGAAGGAATAGCTGAAAGAGACAGCAGAAACCAGGCATAAGAAGTGAAAGAAGATTCCAGGATACAAACAGAACGATTCTGAGACATGCTAGAAGAAAATGCTAGAGGTAAATACCAAGGAGAGGATTTTTGGTGCTAGAAATATGGTCCCTGTTGCAGAATCACTGATGAACAACTGATTCAGTGTGAAACACACAACTCTGGAAGCATACATTCCCTTGACTCCTTTCAAAGATTTTGGAAGATGAGAATTTTCTCCTCTTCTCCCTGTGTGCACCAAGAGTATGGCTCAACACTCGAATCCTATCTTGTCTTAATTTGCTCTTAAACAAATGGATAAACACAAGCTTGTTTCACAGGAGGAAGCAGCTTTCTTGTATCCAGGACTGATGTCAGTAAAGTGTTCCAATCTAACTGCACTTTCCCCTTACCATGGAGGTCTTACAGGACTGCTGTTCCCAGCACAGCCAGGCCAGACAGAGCCCAAGCAGAACCTAATGGAAAGAGCTGCTGGCAGGACATTCTTGCCAGGGTTCTCAGCTTACTTGAATGTAAATGCCTGCCTCCTCAGGAGCCAAAGAAGGCAGAGAGATGGTCCTTAAAGGTGAGCAACAAGGCCCACTCTTCCTGGGGACTTGGGCAGGGAGGACATCTGTGGGTATTGGGTTGGTGGCCCGTAGCAGGTGGGCTTTAGGGCAGTCTCACCTGTGTGTGGCCTGGACCAGAGCAAGGACTTGCCTCCTGCTGTTCAGGGTCTGTTCTGGGGACAGAGCTGATGGGGCTGTTCCTGCTGGTACTTCATGGCTGCATGTTTTTACACATGCCAGGCATCCTGCCAAGCTCTGGTCTCTTTTTTGTTGTTTGGGTTTTTCTCTATTTTTTGGTTTGGTTTGGTTTGTGTAGGTGGGGTTTCAGGGGTTTTTTTCC